>CM077647.1:8393206-8515009 GCA_039707465.1 Rhabdophis nuchalis | reverse complement strand
CCCGTGCCCCCCCCCCCAGATCTTCCTTCCCCCTCTCTGTCTCCCTTTCCTCCTTTCTTCTTCCTTCCATTCTCCCTTCCTTTCTCCCTTCCCTTCCCACACCTCTTTCCTTTATTCTTCTCTCTCTCTCTCCCTACCTTCCTTTCTTTCTCCCTCTTCTCCCTTTCCTTCCTTCTTCTTCCTTCCCTTCTTCCCTTCCTTTCTCCCTTCCCTTCCCACACTCTTTCCTTTATTCTTCTCCTCCCTACCTTCCTTCCTTTCCCCCTCTTCTCCTTTCCTCCATTCTTCTTCCTTCCATTCTCCCTTCCTTTCTCCTTCCCTTCCCACACTCGTTTCCTTTATTCTTCTCTCCCTACCTTCCTTTCTTCCCCCTCTCTTCTCCCTTTCCTTCCTTCTTCTTCCTTCCCTTCTCCCTCCTTTCTCCCTTCCCTTCCCACACTCCTTTTCCTTTATTCTTCTCTCTCCCTACCTTCCTTTCCTTCCCCCTCTCTTCTCCCTTTCCTTCCTTCTTCTTCCTTCCTTCCTCCTCCTTTCTCCCTTCCCTTCCCACACTCTTTCCTTTATTCTTCTCTCCCTAGCTTCCTTTCTTCCCCCTCTCTTCTCCCTTTCCTCCATTCTTCTTCCTTCCATTCTCCCTTCCTTTCTCCCTTCCCTTCCCACACTCGTTTCCTTTATTCTTCTCTCTCTCTCTCCCTACCTTCCTTCCTTTCTCCCCTCTTCTCCCTTTCCTCCATTCTTCTTCCTTCCATTCTTCCTTCCTTTCTCCCTTCCCTTCCCACACTTCTTTATTCTTCTCTCCCTACCTTCCTTCCTTTCCCCCTCTTCTCCCTTTCCTCCATTCTTCTTCCTTCCATTCTCCCTTCCTTTCTCCCTTCCCTTCCCACACTCGTTTCCTTTATTCTTCTCTCTCTCTCTCCCTACCTTCCTTCCTTTCTCCCCTCTTCTCCCTTTCCTCCATTCTTCTTCCTTCCATTCTTCCTTCCTTTCTCCCTTCCCTTCCCACACTTCTTTATTCTTCTCTCCCTACCTTCCTTCCTTTCCCCCTCTTCTCCCTTTCCTCCTTTCTTCTTCCTTCCATTCCTCCTTCCTTTCTCCCTTCCCTTCCCACACTCCTTTCCTTTATTCTTCTCTCCCTACCTTCCTTCCTTTCCCCTCTCTTCTCCCTTTCCTCCCCCTTTCTTCCTTCCCTTCTTCCTTCCATTTTTCCTTCCCTTCCCACACTCCTTTCCTTTATTCTTCTCTCCCTACCTTCCTTTCTTCCCCCTCTCTTCTCCCTTTCCTCCATTCTTCTTCCTTCCATTCTCCCTTCCTTTCTCCCTTCCCTTTCCACACTCCTTTCCTTTATTCTTCTCTCCCTACCTTCCTTTCTTCCCCCTCTCTTCTCCCTTTCCTCCATTCTTCTTCCTTCCATTCTCCCTTCCTTTCTCCCTTCCCTTCCCACACTCGTTTCCTTTATTCTTCTCTCCCTACCTTCCTTCCTTTTCCCTCTCTTCTCCCTTTCCTCCCCCTTTCTTCCTTCCCTTCTTCCTTCCATTTTTCCTTCCCTTCCCACACTCCTTTCCTTTATTCTTCTCTCCCTACCTTCCTTTCTTCCCCCCTCTTCTCCCTTTCCTCCATTCTTCTTCCTTCCATTCTCCCTTCCTTTCTCCCTTCCCTTCCCACACTCCTTTCCTTTATTCTTCTCTCCCTACCTTCCTTTCTTCCCCCTCTTCTCCCTTTCCTCCATTCTTCTTCCTTCCATTCTCCCTTCCTTTCTCCCTTCCCTTCCCACACTCCTTTCCTTTATTCTTCTCTCCCTACCTTTCTTTCTTCCCCCTCTCTTCTCCCTTTCCTTCCTTCTTCTTCCTTCCCTTCTCCCTTCCTTTCTCCCTTCCCCTCCCACACTCCTTTCCTTTATTCTTCTCTCCCTACCTTCCTTTCCCCCCCCTCTCTTCTCCCTTTCCTTCCTTCTTCTTCTTTCCCTTCTCCCTTCCTTTCTCCCTTCCCTTCCCACACTCCTTTCCTTTATTCTTCTCTCCCTACCTTCCTTCCTTTCCCCCTTCTTCCTTTCCTCCCCCTTTCTTCCTTCCCTTCTCCCTTCCATTTTTCCTTCCCTTTCCCCTCCTCTTCTCACCCTCCTGCTTCCTTTCCACCTCACCTCTGCACATCCTCGTTTTAAATAGGAGCGTATTATTTATCCGAAATCTGATATTGCTTGAGAAACAAACTGGGTGTCTTGAATGAACCAGGAGCAAAGGTCTCCCTCCTTGTTCGTGTGTATCACAGAAGAGAATTGCTTGACTTTCATTGTTTAATTTAGAGGGGAAAAACAGCTTTGCTTAGATCTACATATATATCACGACAGCATTTGGATGCAGATGGTACCCAACCTACTAACTTTCATTTAGTGACTGAAGTTACAGTGGTGCTGAATTAAAGTGACTTACAACCAGTTCTAAGACTTAGGACCAGAGGTGGCATTTTGCTGGTTCGCCCAAACCAGTAGTGGAAATGGTGGGTGGGCCTACCCAGGTGCCCCAGTTCTATGTGGTCCCATTAAGGCCTCTTTTTTTTTTAGCCACAGCGCATGCGCGGAAGGCTGAGCACCTGCCCTGATGGGGTGCGTGTGAGCCAGTGGTGGGTTTCAATTTTTTTTAGAACCTCTTCTGTAGGTGTGGCCTGCTTTGTGGGAGTGGCTTGCTGGCCATGTGACCGGGTGGGAGTGGCTTGCCAGCCATGTGACTGAATGGGAGTGGCTTGGCAGTCATGTGACTGGGTGGGTGTGCCAACTTGTAGAATGTGGTGAAACCCAATTAACAACGCTCGTGCTTAGCAACCAAAATGTTGGCTCAGGAACTCTGGCATTTGAAGCACGCAAGTCTTAAAGCTAAGACCCTTGCACCCCTCACCTTTTAGGGAAAAAACCCCCAGGGGTGTTCAGACTTGACAGCTTTAAGAATTGTGGACTTCAACTCCCAGAATTCCTCCTCTGGCTCTTCCTCTGGATGATGGGCAGACGGGTGGGGGGAGGGAGCTGGAACTGGTTCTCAACAGTCCTGGAGACTTGTGGAACCTTGTCTATAAGGAGAGCTTAGAACTGGCAGGAACCCACCCCTGGTGTAAGGATAGCGAGCGAGTGCGCACGCTCTTATTTGTGAACCGGTAGGGAAGGGAAGGAAATGCCTCTCCTGCTTAGGACCATTGCAATATCACCCCAATCTGTGGACAATACTCCAGCATTCCAAAGCTGCCAGGGAATGTCACTAATGGTGATCACATGACCATGCTCCCTGTGATGTCATAACCGTGAGATCATGGTCACATGACCACGGGGCCCTAAGAGGCCTGGAACTTTGAGAACTGGTTGTTACAACCATTTTTTCAGCACCGTCGTACCTTAAAACAATCATAGAATGAATGGAGTAGTTGAGGACTACCGGTACATATAGTCCACCCACTTACAACAGTTTATTTAGTGACCGTTCAAAGTTACAACAGCCCTGAAAAAAGTGACTTACGCCTGTTTTCCCACACTTACAACCGTTGCAGCATCCCCCATGCTCACGTGGTCAAAATTCAGATGACTCATATTTATGACGGTTACAGTGTCTTGGGGGTCACGTGATTCTCTTTTGCGACCTTCTGTCAAGCAAAGTCAACGGGGGAAGCCAGATTCACTTAACAACCATGTGACTCACTTAACAACTGTAATGATTCATTTAACAACCGTGATAGGAAGGGTCATAAAATTCACTTAAATGTTTCACTTAGCAACAGAAATGTTGGGTTCAATTATGGTCATAGGTATATCCCTTTATATATATATCTGTGTTAGTTTGATGAGCTGATCAATAACAAAACTAACACACATATTAAAACAAAATCACACAACGGAACTCTTGGCTTTCTGTCTAGATCAGGGGTCCCCAACCTTTTTTTCATCAGGGACCGGTTTCATTTTAAAGAAAATTCTGCGGACCGGCTGAGGGGCTCAGCAGTCATGTGACTGGGTGGGCGTGGCCAACTTTGAAAATGTGAAACTCACTTAACAATGATCTTGGTTAGCAACCAAACTTTTGGCCTCAACTGTGGTCATAAGTTCTTTCTTTCTTTCTCTCTCTCTCTTTCTTTCTCTTTCTTTGTCTCTGTCTCTCTTTTTCTCTCTCGCTATTTCTTTCTTTCTCTCTTTCCCTTTCTCTCTATTTCTTTCTCTTTCTTTTTCTCTTTCCCTCTTTCTGTATCTTTTCCTGTCTCTTTCTTTCCTTTCTGTCTCTTTCTCTCTGTCTTTCTCTCTCCCACTTTTTTCTTTTATCTCTCTTTCTCTGTGTCTCTCCTTCATCCGCCCATTTCTGTCACTCTGTGTGTGTGTGTGTCTGTCTGTCTGTCTTGCATTCATTCATTCAATCACTCCTTCTGTGTCTCTGTCTATCTTTCTCTCCCTCCCTCCCTCTGTCTCTCTATGTGTGTCTGTCGTCGTCATCGTCGTCCCGTCCCCCCGCCCCCAGCCTCCTCATCCCGCCTGCCAGGCTTGGTCGCTCGTTCGCTTGGTCAGGCTCCGTGGCTGGATAGGAGCCGGGCTGGAGAGGAGGAGGAGGGAGGGGGGGCAGCCCATTGGGAAGAGTGCGCGGGAGAACGCAGGAGGATGGTGGGGGCTCTTCCTCCACCCTCGTCGACGGAGGGACTCCTTGCGCCGCCGGAGCAACCCGCCAGTTCCCACCCCAGCCCGCAGAGCCTCCGCAGTCCCTGGATGAAAACGAGTGGCCGGCATGCCAGCAGGGGAGGGAATCGGTGGCCGGTCCGGCGGCGTCCAGGAGTCCCTCCGTCGACGAGGGTGGAGGAAGAGTCACACTCCAACGGTGCGAACAGCCGCGCCTGCGTTCTCCTGCGCGCTCTGCTCAGGGGGCTGCTCCCTCCTCCCTCCCTCCTCCTCTCTAGCCTTGCGGCCCGGCTCCCATCCAGCCACGGACCGGCACCGGTCCGCGGCCCGGGGGTTGGGGACCCCTGGTCTAGATGGTCTCTGGTGATGAGCCGAAAGGCAGGAAAGGAAACAGTATGTCTCCTCCCTTAATGGGGCCCTAACAGGGTGTTGTGGAACAATTATAGATACTAATCCTCCTGTCTCAGCTGATGCAATAAGAGAACCTGGCTGGCTGAATGGCTAAAGGCTCTTGCCTGATATGCAATACAGCCCCGATTCGAATCCCAGTAAGGGTATGGCTAGCTGATGAGAGCTAAAAAGCTCGAAACAGATCTATACTAGTCTCCCTGATTTATTTATTGATCAGCTCATAAAACTAACACACATATTAAAACAATTACACAACAGAACTCATGGCTTTCTGTCTAGATGGTCTCTGGTGATGAGCCGAAAGGCAGAAAAGGAAACAGTATGTCTCCTCCCTTAATTGGGGCCCTAACAGGGTGTTGTGGAACAATTATAGATATATATCTGTATATCCCTTTTTTGCTGTCAAATCAAAGGCTTGCTTTTAATTCTGAAATCTAAGGATCTGTTGTTTGTAAAAAATTATTAGCTAACCATTTACCCCTCTGGGTGGTTTAACAGATAGAACGGAGTAAAACCTAATGAAATAAATACAGTACTATAAGATCAGTCCAAATTTCCTCTCTTCTTGGAATTAATTGTCTCTAAATTCCTGGAACTGGTAAAGTTTCTTTTTCTAAAACAAACAAAGCAAAACCTGAGGGAGGGAGAGAAATAAAACAACTTTGCACAATTGTCGAGAACCAAGGGGATTCCTGTCAAAATTGGCCATGGGCCCAAAGGGAAACAGGGGAAAGTGAAAGGGGCCCAAACTGGAGGGTTTCTTTAACTCAGCCACATCTTGAATACGCACAAAACGTAATTGAATTAAAAATGAGTGTTATTGTTCTTTTTATTTCCATGCCTAATCTGAGATTTTCCTACCGGGATAGTAGGAAATTTTCCTTCAATGGGAAAGTGTGCTGTTTGATCTCACAGATGATGGTGATAATATTGATAGGGATGATTATAATAATTTGTTGTTGTTGTTGTTGTATTTCTTCTTCATCTTCATCCTCTTCCCCTCCTCCTTCTCCCTCTTCCTCTCCCTCTCCTCCTCCTCTTCTCCTCCTCCTCGTCTTCCTCTCCCTTCCTCTTCCCTTCCTTCTCTTCCTCTTCTTCTCCTCCTCCTCCTCGTCTTTTTCTTCTTCTCCTCCCTCCTCTTCCTCGTCTTCCTCCCCCTTCCTCTTCCCTTCCTTCTCTTCCTCTTCTCCTCCTCCTCCTCCTCGTCTTCCTCCTCCCTCTTCCTCTTCCTCCTTCCTCTTCTCTTCCTCCTCCTCTTCTTTCTCCCCCTCCCCCTCCTCCTTCTCCTCCTCTTCTTCCTCCTCCTTTTCTCCCCCTCCTCCTCCTCCTCTCCTCCTCCTCCTCTTTTTCTTCTTCTCCTCCCTCCTCTTCCTCGTCTTCCTCCCCCTTCCTCTTCCCTTCCTTCTCTTCCTCTTCTTCTCCTCCTCCTCCTCGTCTTCCTCCTCCCTCTTCCTCTTCCTCCTTCCTCTTCTCTTCCTCCTCCTCTTCTTTCTCCCCCTCCTCCTTCTTGTTCTCCTCCTCCTCCTCTCCTCCTCCTCCTCCTCCTCTTCCTCCTCCTCTTCCCTCTTCCCTTCCTCCTCCGTCTCCTTTGTAGCCACTCTTTATCCAAAGGAGGACGAAGGCCTCTTCCACTTGTTTCCCACCCATAAGTTCCTGAGCTTTCATTTTCCAATTGGGCCCACAATACTTGCTGATGTCGTTGATGCTTCCTTGTTTTGGGTCTCTTTCGTGGACACATTTTTTTTATAAATCAAATGGTGGCAAAATCACGTGATTTACAACTGCCCTGACTTACGACCATCCCAATTGTGGCTGCAAGCCAAAGACCACCTGCCTTGCAAGCAACGTTCACAGCCGCTTGTGGAGAAAGTATCATCAAAACCTTCTCCTGCCTTGCGCTAATTTGTCTCCTGCCAAGTGAGAAGGATCCTTAGGCAACGTCCTGCCCAGGGTGCATTTTTAGATGGCTCAAATGTGCCTGTCACACATTTGATACAATGGCAGTGATGTATCCTCACGGCGAAACAGAAAACATGCTCATTGCAGGGTAAGGCAAAGGTTCCCCTTGCACATATGTGCTAGTCCAGGGGTCTGCAAAGTCGGCTCTTTTAAGACTGGTGGACTTCAACTCCCAGAGTTCCCCAGCCAGCTATGCTGGCTGGGGAACTCTGGGAGTTGAAGTCCACCAGTCTTAAAAGAGCCGACTTTGCAGACCCCTGTGCTAGTCATTCCCAACTCTAGGGGGCCGTGCTCATCTCCGTTTCAAAGCCGAAGAGCCAGCGCTGTCCGAAAACGTCTCCGTGGTCATGTGGCCGGCATGACTCAATGCCGAAGGCGCACGGAACGCTGTTCCCTTCCTACCAAAGGTGGCTCCTATTTTTCTACTTGCATTTCTTATGTGCTTTCAAGCTCCTGGGTTGGCAAAAGCTGGGACAAGTCGCGGGAGCTCACTCCGTTATGCGGCGCTAGGGATTCGAACTGCCAAACTGCCGACCTTTCTGATTGACAAGCTCAGCCTCTTAGCCACCACGTCCCTCTCAGGGACTGAGGGAGAATACCCTAAATAGGATTCCCCTCACAATTTCTTGCACATATTTTGGGCCTTCTGGGGAAGAAAATTCGACACCATCAGTTTTCCAACATTCGTGTGGGTTTCACAGCTTATGCAGTTAGTCCTTGATTTACAACAGTTCATTTACAACAGTCCATGGTTGTTAAGAGAATCATTGCAGCTGTTAAGTGAATCACGTGGTCACTAAACAAAGGAATCTGAATTCTGAGTCTGATGACCAGCCATGCTGACTGGGAAATTCTGGGAGTTGGAAGTCCACCCATCTTAAAGTTGGCTGAGGCTGAGGAACACTTTACTATGAGATTATTCATAGCATATGGAGGAAGATAAGGATGTACAGGTAAGTCCTTGACTTACAACAGATCATTTAATGACCTTTCAAAGTTAAAACAGCACCAAAAAATGACTTATGACTGTTTTGCAGCATCCCCATGATCATGTGATCAAAATTCAGTTGTTTGGCAGCTGACTCGTTGTTGTGTCCCAGGATCATACAATGCAATACAATAGCAGACTTGGAAGGGACCTTGGAGGTCTTCTAGTCCAACCTCCTGTCCAGGCAGGAAACCCTATACTATTTCAGACAAATGGCTATCCAACATCTTCTTGAAGACTTGCAGTGTTGGGGCATTCACAACTTCTGGAGGCAACTTCTGTTCCCCTGATTAATAATAATAATAATAATAATAATAATAATAATAATAATAATAATAATAATAATAATAATAATAATAATAATAATAATAATAATAATAATAATCTATATAAATAAAAATGTAAAATAGTTTGTACGAATTCACTAATCTCAAAAACTACTGGGCCGATTTAAACGAAACTTTCAGACAATGTAGCCAAGGACTTCCGATAATAGAATAGCTAATCATTTTGTGCCTAGCACATGTGTGTTGTGTACAAATTACATACAAAAAAATGTACTCACTGAAATGTGATTTAACATCCCTGTAGCCACGCCCATCAAACTGCTTTTCAACTGTGAGTGTTGGAAAAAGCCTCATACGGCGGCCTCTTGGGGCCAAAAAGGCACAGAGGATAGCAAACTCCCAGGTGGCCCATAGAGGGGGGGGGGAGAAATTCTGCTCAGGACTGTTCTCTGAGGTAAAAAAAAACGGAGGCAGGCAGCTGCTTTAAACTGTTTAATACGGACTGAACCAAACTGTAACAAAGAATCACCCATCTGACAGCAAATACAGTTTAATAAAAGAGGGACTAGGGAAGATATGATAGCAGCCTTCCAATATCTCAGAGGGTGCCCCAAAGAAGAGGGAGTCAAGCTATTCACCAAGGAACCTGAGGGCAGAACAAGAAGCAATGGGTGGAAACTAATCAAGGAGAGATTAGTTTCCTAGAACTGAGGGCAAATTTCATGGCAGTGAGAACTATTAACCAGTGGAACATCTTGCCACCAGAAGTTATGGATGCCCCAACACTGGATGTGTTTTTAAGAAGAGACTGGAAAACCATTTGTCTGAAACGGCATAGGATCTCCTGCTTGAGCAGCGGGGTTGGACTAGATGACCTCCAAGGTCCCTTCCAACTCTGCTATTGTATTATTGTATTACAGTAGATAGGGGAATAGAGAGACAGGGAGAAATACAGTTTAATAAAAGAGGGACTAGGGAAGACATGATAGCAGCCTTCCAATATCTCAGGGGTTGCCCCAAAGAAGAGGGAGTCAAGCTATTCACTAAGGCACCTGAGGGCAGAACAAGAAGCAATGGATGGAAACTAATCAAGGAGAGAAGCAACCTAGAACTGAGGGCAAATTTCCTGGCAGTGAGAACTATTAACCAGTGGAACATCTTGCCACCAGAAGTTATGGATGCCCCAACACTGAAGAGAGAAGAGACTGGAAAACCATTTGTCTGAAACGGCATAGGGTCTCCTGCTTGAGCAGCGGGGTTGGACTAGATGACCTCCAAGGTCCCTTCCAACTCTGCTATTGTATTATTGTATTACAGTAGATAGGGGAATAGAGAGTCAGGGAGAAATACAGTTTAATAAAGAGGGACTAGGGGAGACAGGATAGAAGCCTTCCAATATCTCAGGGGTTGCCACAAAGAAGAGGGAGTCAAGCTATTCTCCAAGGCACCTGAGGGCAGGACAAGAAGCAATGGGTGGAAACTAATCAAGGAGAGAAGCAACTTAGAACTGAGGAGAAATTTCCTGACAGTTAGAACAATTAATCAGTGAAACAGCTTGCCTCCAGAAGTTGTGAATGCCCCAACACTGGAAGTCTTCAAGAAGATGTTGGATAGCCATTAGTCTGAAATGGTATAGGGCAGTGATGGCTAACCTTTTTTGGCTCACGTGCCAATAGCAGGGGGAGTGCAGGGGCGATGTGCACAGGTGTGTCACATCCATAATGCTATGTGCATGACCACCTGCATTTGGCATGCTTTTTACGTCATCCCCAGGCTCCAGAGGGTTTATAGGAGCCTGGGGAGGGTGAAAACAGCCTTCCCCCACCTCCAGAGGACAAAAAATGGCCTCAAAAGAAGGCCTAAATCAGCTGGCCAGGGCACACATACAAACTGAAGCTGACAGGGCAATGCCTCGAGTGGCCTAAGAAATGGTTCCGTGTGCCACCTGTGGCACCCGTGCCATAGGTTTGCCATCATGGGTATAGGGCTTCCTGCCTAGCAGGGAGTTGGACTAGATGACCCCCAAGGGATAGATAGAGAGGCAGAAATAAGGTAGGTATGTAGGTAGGTATGTAGGTAGGTAGGTGGATAGATGGATAGATGGATAGATGGATGGATAGATAGATAGATAGATAGATAGATAGATAGATAGATAGATAGATAGATAGATAGATAGATAGAAAGAAAGAGAAAGAAAGAAAGAAAGAAAGAAAGAGACAGTAGGTAGATAGGTAGGTAGGTAGGTAGGTAGAGGGAGAAAGGAAGAAATATAGTAGGTAAGTAGGTAGGTAGGTAGGTAGGTAGGTACATAGGTAGGGGGATGGATAGATAGATAGGGAGAAATACAGTAGATAGGTAGGTAGAGGGATAGACAGAGAGGGAGAAATACAGTAGATAGGCAGGTAGGTGGATAGGGGGATAGATAGAGAGGGAGAAATACAGTAGGTAGGTAGGTGGAGGGAGAAAGCAAGAAATACAATAGGTAGGTAAGTAGAGGGATAGACAGAGAGGGAGAAATACGGTAGGTAGGTAGGTGTATAGATAGCGAGAAATACGGTAGGTAGGTAGGTAGAGGGATAGAGGGGGGGGGGAAATACAGTAGGTAGGTAGGTAGATAGAGGGAAAAAGAAAGAAATACAGTAGGTAGGCAGGTAGGTGGATAGGGGGATAGATAGGGAGAAATACAGTAGGTAGGTAGGTGGAGGGAGAAAGCAAGAAATACAATAGGTCAATATTAAAGGTTGGGGGGGGAATGATATTGTCATAGGTCTATACTACAGGCCACCCAACCAAGCAGAGGAAGTGGATGTACTTTTTGCTAACCAGCTAACTAAGGTATGTAGGAAGCACACTGCAATAGTAATAGGAGATTTTAACTACCCTGACATCAATTGGGAAACAAACTCTGCACCAAGTGGAAGATCCAACAGGTTCCTAACAAACCTAGCAGACAACTTTGTTTCCCAAAAGGTAGAGAAGGGAACAAGGGGATCAGCAATATTGGACTTAATTCTCACTAACAGAGAGGAAATGATAGAAGGTGTAGAAGCTACAGGAACTTTGGGGGCAAGCGATCATGAAATACTGGAATTCAACATTATGCAAACAAAAGTAGTTGAACAAAGTCAAACTAGAGTCTTAGACTTCAAGAGAGCTAATTTCAACAAACTCAGAGAGAGCTTGGGAAGGATTCCATGGATGAGAATCCTCAAGGGGAAAACAACTCAAGAAGCTTGGGAAATTTTGAAAAATGAGATTATAAAAGCCCAGTCCAGCGCAATACCAATGAAGAAGAAAAATAACAGTTCCCAAAAGAAACCAGCATGGCTGCATAAAGAACTCTCTGACAAATTGAAAGACAAAAAGGATAAATATAAAAAGTGGAAAAAGGGGGACATAACCAAGGCAAAATATCAGCAAATAGCCCGAGCCTGTAAAGATGAAGTGAGGAAAGCTAAGGCTCACAATGAAGAAAGGCTTGCCAAAAAAGTAAAAAATAACAAAAAAAGCTTCTTCCAACATGTTAAAAATAAGAAAAAAGTTAAGGAAACAATTGGTCCACTGCTGGGAGAAAATGGCAAGAAGATGATAAGCAACAGGGAGAAAGCAGAACTATTTAACTCTTTCTTTGCATCTGTCTTTACACAAAGGGATAAAACAGTCCAATCAATCAAAAACAGCACCACAAATATCAGATTAGGAACACAAGTTGAAATAGAGAAGAAAATGGTAAGTGAGCACCTGTCTGCCCTGGACGAGTTCAAATCACCAGGACCGGATGGATTACACCCCAGGGTTCTGAAGGAACTGGCAGACGAGATCTCAGAACCACTGAACTATATCTTTCAGAGATCCTGGAGCACCGGGGAACTGCCAGAAGACTGGAAAAGAGCAGATGTGGTTCCCATCTTCAAAAAAGGAAAAAAAACAGATCCAGGAAACTATAGACCCATCAGCCTGACCTCAATACCAGGAAAGATTCTGGAAAAGATAATTAAACAACAAATAAGTGAACACCTAGAAGCAAACAAAGTAATAGCCAAAAGCCAACATGGGTTTGTCAAAAACAGATCATGCCAGACGAATCTAATTGCATTCTTTGACAAAGTAACAAAATCAGTGGACCAGAGGAATGCTGTTGATATAATTTACCTGGACTTCAGTAAGGCATTTGATAAAGTAGACCATAACCTACTATTAGATAAAGTAGAAAATTGTGGGTTAGACAGCACCACCACCAAATGGATTCGTAACTGGCTGACCAACCGCACTCAACGTGTAGTCCTCAATGGAACTGCATCTACATGGAAGGAAGTATGCAGTGGAGTCCCCCAAGGCTCTGTTTTAGGCCCAGTACTCTTTAACATCTTCATCAACGATTTGGATGAGGGGATAAATGGGGAACTCATCAAATTCGCAGACGACACCAAGCTGGCAGGAATAGCCAACACTCCAGAAGATAGGCTTAAGATACAGAAGGATCTAGACAAACTTGAACATTGGGCACTGTCTAATAAAATGAAATTCAATTGTGAAAAAAGTAAGGTCCTACATATAGGCAAGAAAAACCAAATGCACAAGTACAGTATAGGTGGTACCTTGCTCAATAGTAGCAACTGTGAGAGGGATCTCGGAATCCTAGTGGACAACCATTTAAATATGAGCCAGCAGTGTGCAGCAGCTGCCAAAAAAGCCAACACAGTTCTAGGCTGCATCAACAGAGGGATAGAATCTAGATCGCGTGAAGTGTTAATGCCACTGTATAGTGCCTTGGTAAGGCCACACTTGGAATACTGCATACAGTTTTGGTCGCCACGATGTAGAAAAGACGTGGAGACTCTGGAAAGAGTGCAAAGAAGAGCAACCAAGATGATTAGAGGACTGGAGACTAAGACATATGAAGAACGGCTGCAGGAACTGGGTATGTCTAGTTTGATGAAGAGAAGGACCAGGGGAGACATGATAGCAGTGTTCCGATATCTCAGAGGGTGCCACAAAGAAGAGGGAGTCAAACTTTTCTCCAAGACACCTGGGGGCAGGACAAGGAGCAATGGGTGGAAACTAACCAAGGAGAGAAGCAACTTAGAACTAAGGAGAAATTTCCTAACAGTAAGAACAATTAACCTCTGGAACAGCTTGCCTCCAGCAGTTGTGAATGCCCCAACCCTGGAAGTCTTTAAAAAGATGTTAGACAGCCATTTGTCTGAAATGGTATAAGATTCCTGCCCATGCAGGGGGTTGGACTAGAAGACCTACAAGGTCCCTTCCAACTCTGCTATTGTATTGTATTGTATAGGTAGGTAAGTAGAGGTATAGAGAGAGGGAGAAATACAGTAGGTAGGTAGGTAGAGGGATAGAGGGGGGAGATACAGTAGGTAGGTAGGTAGGTAGAGGGGAAAAGAGAAATACAGTAGGTAGGTAGGTAGAGGGATAGACAGAGAGGGAGAAATACAGTAGGTAGGCAGGTATGTAGATAGGGGGATAGATAGAGAGAGAGAAATATAGTAGGTAGGTATGTAGGTAGGTAGGTAGGTAGAGGGATAGAGAGGAGGAAATACAATAGGTAGGTAGGTAGGTAGGTAGGTAGGTAGAGGGAGAAAGAAAGAAATACAGTAGGTAGGTAGGTAGAGGGATAGATAGATAGAGAGAGAGAGAAAAAAAAATACAGTAGGTAGGTAGGTTGGGGCTTATATGGTGGTTGGGTGTATGTGTGCAGGTGTAGATCTACACACAGATTGGTTGGCCATTTAACCAGACTGGGCCACAGCAACGCGTGGCCGGGTATAGCTAGTAATAATAATAATAATTTAATTTAATTGTTCTAACTGTCAGGAAATTCCTCCTCAGTTCTAAGTTGCTTCTCGCCTTGATTAGTTTCCACCCATTGCTTCTTGTTCTGCCCTCAGGTGCTTTGGAGAATAGCTTGACTCCCTCTTCTTTGTGGCACCCTCTGAGATATCGGAACACTGCTATCATGTCTCCCCTGGTCCTTCTCTTCATCAAACTAGACATACCCAGTTCCTGCAACCGTTCTTCATATGTTTTAGCCTCCAGTCCCTTCATCCTCTTTGTGTCTCTTCTCTGCACTCTTTCCAGAGTCTCCACATCTTTTCTACATCGTGGCGACCAAAACTGGATGCAAATATCCCAAGTGTGGCCTTCCCAAGGCCTTATAAGGTGGTATTAACACTTCATGTGATCTTGAGTCTTTCCCTCTGTTGATGCAGCCTAGAACTGTGTTGGCTTTTTTGGCAGCTGCTGCACAGGACTGGCTCCTATTTCAATGCTTCTCTGCTAGGACTCCAAGATCCCTCTCACAGTTGCTACTATTGAGCCAGGTGCCACCTATACTGTACCTGTGCATGTGATGCATGCCAAAGGGGAATCATGTGATTTCCCTTTGGTGATCTTCTAACCAGCAAAGTCAAAGGGGAAGCCAGATTCACTTAACAACAGTGTTACTAACTTATCAAGTTGAGTGGTTCCCTAAATAAAGGAGTCAGGAAAGGTGGTTAAAATGGGGGCAAAACACACTTAAAAAGTATCTCACTTAACAACAGACATTTTGGGCCCCATTGTGGTCGTAAGTCGAGGACTACATGCACCTGAAGCTAAATGCTGGGAGTTCCTGTCAGGAGGCGGTGTTTTGCACGCTGCGCAGAACTCAACTGCGGAATTGTGCTGGTGTGGATGGCAGCCAGTTGGATGGTCTTAAAAGGAGAAGGAGCAGCTTCTGAATTACTAATATGTGATGCTTTTTCAACAAGAGAGCAGGACTTAAACGCTGCTTGCTGAGAAGTAGCTGCGGGAAATTGCTAATGACAATCTGGAAATTGAGAGCTTTCCATATGCACCACAGTTGGTCACTTTTGGACGCAAAATGTTGAATCGGTCTAGCTTTACCCCCATTCTTCTCCTGTCTTATGGAGGGTAGAGGACAGAAAAATCGGTTAAGGATCCAATCTTAATTGGTCAGAGGGACCAAAAGGTTTATTCTTTAAAACGTTCAGCCTCTTGATGGAACCATCCTCCTCATGGAATTTCTCTCTCTCCACAATATAGAACAGGATAGAATAGAATAGAATAGAATAGAATAGAATAGAATAGAATAGCAGAGGTGGAAGGGACTTTGGAGGTCTTCCAACACCCTGCCTAGGCAGGAAACCCTAAACTACTTCAGACAAATGGCTATCCAACATCTTCTTAAAAACTTCCAGTGTTGGAGCATTCACAGCTTCTGGAGGCAACTTCTGTTCCACTGATTAATTGTGCTCACTGTCAGGAAATTCCTCCTCAGTTGATTAATTTCCACCCATTGCTTCTTGTTCTGGCCTCAGGTGCTTTGGAGAATAGCTTGACTTCCTCTTCTTTGGGGCAGCCCCTGAGATATCAGAACACTGCTATCATGTCTCATGGGCACTAATCAAGGAAAGAGGCAATTTAGAACTAAGGAGAAAATTCTTGACAGTTAGAACAATTGATCAGTGGAACAACCTGCTTCCAGAAATTGTGAATACTGCAACACTGGAGGTTTTTAAGAAAAAATTGGACAACCATTTGTCTGAAATTGTATAGGACTTCCTGCCCTGTTATTCTATTAATTGGTCTCACTGTTCTGCTTAATTGCAGGTTGCTTTTGTCGTTGATTAGTTTCCATCCATTGCATCTTGTCCTTCCTTCAGGTGCTTTGGAGAATAGTTTGACTCCCTCTTCTTTGTGGCATCCCCTGAGATATTGGAAGACTGCTATCATGGTCCTTCTTTTCATTAAACTAGACATACCCAGTTCCTGCAACCGTTCTTCATATGTTTTAGCCTCCAGTCCCCTAATCCTCTTGGTTGCTCTTCTCTGCACTCTTTCCAGAGTCCCCACATCTTTTCTATATTGTGGCGACCAAAACTGGATGCAAATATTCCAAGTGTGGCCTTCCCAAGGCCTTATAAAGTGGTATTAAACCTTCACGTGATCTTGAGTCTCTCCCTCTGTTGATGCAGCCTAGAATTGTGTTGGCCTTTTTGGTAGCTGCTGCCCAAGGCTGGCTCATATTTTATGAGCCAGCATATTTACATGGAGCAGTTGCAACCGTTGTATTTATATGGTGCCTGGTTCCATGTGGCTTTTAGTTGTTAATTAGGGCATTGATGACTATCTATTAAATCATTCATTGTTGTTTCCTTATGCTGCTGTGCCCTCGGCTTTTAAGAACCTGGTAAGCTGTAAATAAATGAGCAATCCTATTGACTGGCAAAGGGCATGTTTCTAGGCTTCAATGATTTCTCTGGCTATTTTTGTACCTGCTCGGCCAACAATCATAGTAGCTGTGAAATTGAATATGTCTCCTTATTCATTGCAATGTGAAGCTATCAATGAGTTCATGTCTCCTCCTCTAACCACTCACTCATGTGTCCCACAATCTGGTGGTTAGCTTCCTCCCCATCTGTTTACAAAGTCCCAAGAGCAATCCATGCAGGACATCCAGGAAATCACATTAGAAAAATTTGTTAAGACTAGGGCAAAAAAATTTTTTTTACAAAGCTATTTTATCTCCAAGGCTCACCAGAAAGGGGAAAGCAGGATATGTTTTTGATCCCATTGACTAGGAAAGTACACCTTGGTGGGACCATGAAAAAGGATCTTCTTCCTGGTAGTCCCTTCTTTATAAAAACATCCTCCTCCCTGGGGTAGAGTTGGAAGGATGGAGTAGGGAGTTTTAATGGGTTTTTAATTATATGATGGATTTTTTAAAAATGTAAGCTGCCTGGAGTCACCTTTGTGTGAGTTGAGCAGCTACATAAATCTGTTTGTACAATCAGAATAGAGCTGGAAGGGACCTTGGAGTTCTTCTAATCCAGCCTCCTGCTTAAACAGGAGACCCTATACCATTTCAGTCAGATGGCTGTCCAGTCTCTTGTTAAAAACCTCCAGTGATGAAGCACCCATGTCTGAATAGTTCCACTGGTAAAAAAAAGATGTCGAGACTCTTAAAAAAGAGTGCAGAGAAGAGCAACAAAGATGATTAGGGCACTAGAGGATAAAACATATGAAGAACGGTTGCAGGAACTGGGTAGGTCTCGTTCAATGAAAAGAAGGACTAGGGGAGACACGATAGCAGTCTTCCAATATCTCAGGGGTTGCCACAAAGAAGAGGGAGTCAAGCTATTCTCCAAAGCAGCTGAGGGCAGGACTAGAAGCAATGGGTGGAAACTAATCAAGGAGAGAAGAAATCTAGAGCTAAAGAGAAATTTCCTGACAGTTAGAACAATTAATCAGTGGAACAGCTTCCTTTCAGAAATTGTGAATGCTCCAACACTGGGGGCTTTTAAGAAAAGATTAGACAACCATTTGTCTGAAATTGTATAGGGCTTTCTGCATAGGCAGGGAGTTGGACTAGATGACCTCCGAGGTCCCTTCCAACTCTGCTATTCTATTAATTGTTCTCACTGCTAGGAGGTTTTTCCTTAATTCCCGATTACTTCTGTTCTTTAGTTTCCACCCATTGTCTCTTGTCTTTCCTTCTGGTGTTTTGGAGAAATGGTTGACCCTCCTTTTCTTTGGGGCAGCCCCTCAAATATTGGAATACTGCTATCAAGCCTCCCTTAGTCCTTCTTTTCTCTAGACTGGCCGTTCCTCAAATCCTGTAATATGTTCTTCTTCATATGTTTTCGGCTCTAGACCTTTAAATCATCCCAGTTGCTCTTTCCTGTGTTTCTTCCAAAGTCTCAACATCTTATATATATATATATTTTTTGTAACGTGGTGGCCAAAATAAATAAATACACAAACAAACGAAACGCGAATTGCATGAAGCCACCCAGTTCACTGGAAATTCCTCTGCTGTACACCAAATGTGAAATGCATCAAGCTTTGCAAGCTGTGTGAAAACCTTTGGGGGCGCTTTGAGGACAGCGTCCAAAGTGCACGGTGGGGTGTGGAGGCCATTGGAGACCTGAGCTTTTAGCCTGCGCAACTTTTCATGAAAGACAAAGCCAATTATTACTGCGGCTGACGCTTCTCTGAGTTGGTAAGACTTGTTGCTCATCAATGCAGGTTGCGTTGTTTTCTGACGCCAAGTAGCAATTTAGACCGGAGCCCTGAAAATTTCCATCAAATGCCTACGCCTGAATAATTTCTCCTGCGCACTGGTTCTCTCTCTCTCTCCCCCTTCCTCCCTCCCTCTCTCCCTCTCTATTTTGTTTTCCGGCTCAAGCCACCTGGCAGTAGCTGCATCCATTTTCTAATTCACTGGTTTAGTGAGTGTTTATTTGGCCAAGGTCTTATGCACATTGAACATGGAGCTGTTTCCTCACCTTTGCAGGAATAGTTCTTTGCAAAGCAAACCCACAAGGTGCAGGCTGCGGCGTCTTGTTTGTTGAAGCAATGAGGAAGAGGAGGAGGATGAAGACGATGATGGCGATATCCATTCAGCCGTGTCCGATTCAACGGGCCAGGTCTCTCCACCTGTTCCGATCTTTCACTACTTCTTTGAGTTGTTCTGTGCTCTGGATGGCATCAGCGTTGATGGTGTCCAGCCACCGTGTTCATCGGTTTCCTTTTACCGCTAACTTTTCCCAACATAATTGCTTTCTCCAGTGAATTCCCCTGCATGGCGTGGCCAAAGCTTTGTGATTTTTGCCTTCCAGTGATATGCCTGGCGTTATATGTTCCAATAGTTGCTTGTTAGTCACCTTTGCTGTCCAAGGAATACGCAGGAGTCTTCTCCAGCACAAATCGGTTTTCTTCTTGTCTTGATTTTTTTAAGGTCCAACTTTCACAACTACTGAGATCACAATAGAGTAGACTAACCTCCGAGTGGAGTATAATAATAATAATAATAATAAAATTTAATTTGTTGACCGCTCCCTCTCCCCGAAGGGACTCGGAGCGGTGCACAGGGCAAATAAAACAATAAATACACACAAATAATTAAAAACAAATTAAACCTTATCCCTGCGCTAAAAATCCAGTTAAAAATTGCTAAAATCCCCATCTAAAATTTCTAGCAACCCCATCGAAGAGAGACTACCCTAGGCCGGCCAAGCAGAACAGATATGTTTTTAGTTTTAGACGGAAGGAGCGGAGGTCCGTGGTTGTTCTAATGTCGGGGGGAAGGTTGTTCCAGAGGGCTGGGCCCGCCACAGAGAGAGCCCTTCCCCTGGGCGTCGCCCGCTGACAAAGTCTAGTGGACGGCACCCGGAGAAGTCCCTCTCTGTGGGAGCGAATCGGCCGTGTGGATGTATGAGGCAGGATCCGATCCTGCAGATAGCTAGGTCCCGAGCCAGTATATCCCACAACCAGACTAAACTCTTTTCAATCTGTTCCTTGAGTCAGCAGAAAACAAAATTGTAGCGGCACCCATTGCAGTTCCCTGCCAGCCCTTGATTATCCATGTTTCTAGTCCTTGCCAATCCATTGGCTTCTTTCCAAGATAACAGAAGTACCACAAAGAAGAGGGTGTCAATGTATTTTCCAAAGCACCTGAGGGCAGGACAAGAAACAATGGATGGAAACTAATCAAGGAGAGAAGCAAGCTGGAATTAAGGAGAAACTTCCCGACAGTGAGGACAATTAACCAGTGGAACAGAAGTTGCCTCCAGAAGCAGTGGGTGCTTCAACACTGGAGGTTTTTAAGAAGAGACTGGACAGCCGTTTGTCTGAGATGGTAAAGCTTCTCTTGCTTGAGAAGGGGGTTGGACTACAAGACCTTCAAGGTCCCTTCCAGCTCTTTTCTGATTATTATTGATTATTATTGATTATTATTGATTATTATTGATTATTATTGATTATTGATTATTATTATTATTACCTAATGACTCCATTTGGATGTTAGAATAAGAAGAAAAACACAGTTTTAACAACGGGACAACTAGGGATGACTAACTCCGATCTTGCTCAAGGGCTGGAAATGAGAAGAAGGTCATGTCATGAAAATGTGGCATTGAAGAAGAAGTTGTCGCTGCATGTGTGCATTTTGAATATGTGCATGTGGGAAGGACCTTGGGAAATAAAGAGGCAAAACTCCAAAAAGGCAAGGGTCAGATAAGACATCCCAGAAGGAAGGAAGGAAAGAAAAGAAGGAAAGAAAGAAGAAAGGAAGGAAGGAAGGAAGGAAGGAAGGAAGGAAGGAAGGAAGGAAGACCAACTTATCCACTATAGTGATTCACTTAATAATGGTGGCAAGGTAGTAAAATGGAACAAAACTCACTTAACAACAAATTTTGGGTTCAATTGCAGTCGTAAGTTAAGGACTACCTATATATGTATCTTTGCATTGTATATATGTGTGAAAGTTGGACCAGAAGGAAGGCTGAGCACCAAAGAATGGAGGCCTTTGAACTCTGGTGCTGGAGAAGACTCCTGCATTGAGTCCCTTGGACTCCAAGGCCATCCAACCGGTCAGTCCTAGAGGAGATCCACCCTGACTGCTCTTTAGAAGGCCAGATCCTGAAGAGGAAACTCAAAGACGTTGGTCACCTAAGGGGAAGGAAGAAGGACTCCCTGGAGAAGAGCCTCATGCTGGGAACGATGGAGGGCAAAAGAAGAAGAGGACAACAGAGGAGGAGGTGGCTGGATGGATGGAGTCACCGAAGCAGTAGGCATGAGCTTAAATGGACTCAGGGGATGGTAGAGGACAGGAAGGCCTGGAGGAACATGGTCCATGGCATCGTGATGGGGTGGACACGACTTCACAACTAACAACAACAATTTATATCACAAGAGCAGAACCCAAATTTTCATTCTGGTGTCCAATGTCAGAACGCAAGCCCAGAAGTGCAAAATTCACCTGATTTATTTTATTTATTAGATTTTTGATTCCCTCTGTTAGTCTAAAATCAGAACTTAATACGCGTAATAAGTGCAAAATAATAATACTTATTATTTGTATAGGTAACTGCCATCTTAGGCACAATTCTATGACAAAGCCAATGTTGAGAGAATTACAATCTGTTAACATCTGAAGGACTGTCACATCCTTCTGTGTTCCCAGCTGAGAAGGTGACTCATTCCCATTGTTGCTCTTGGTTTTATTTCCCTGTCATTGTTTACGAAATGCAAATTTCCAACCCCATATTCAGATTTGGATTCTGGAGACTTTTAATCACATATAACAGAAGAACAGAGTTGGAGGGGATCTTGGAGGTCATCTAGTCCAGCCCTCTGCATGAAGAGGAGGCAACAGTGGGCTGCTTACAGGTTCGTGAGAACCTGTAGCTAAAGTTATGGCCGGTTTGGAGAACCTCTAAATCCCACCCCTGGCTGGCCCTCCCCTGCCCCCCAGCTCCGCCCACCCTGCCCTGCCCTTCTCAGGAGTCTCCATGCGGCCCATTTTGGATGCGAGGTAAGTGCAGGGCAGTCTAAATTTTTTAGAACCTACTCTGTAGGTGTGGCCTATTTTGTGGGCGTGGCTTGGCAGTCATGTGACAGGGTGGGATTGGCCATCTTTTAAAATGTGGTGAAACTCATTTAACAACATTCTTGCTTAGCAACCAAAATTTTGGACTCAATTGTGATGATAAATTCTTTCTTTCTTTCTTTCTTTCTTTCTTTCTTTCTTTCTTTCTTTCTTTCTTTCTTTCTTTCTTTCTTTCTTTCTTTCTTTCTTTCTTTCTTTCTCTTTCTTTCTTTCTTTCCTTCCTTCCTTTCCTTTCCTTTCCTTTCCTTCCCGTTGGGTCACTGGCAGCGGCGGGCCAGATTTACTTCCAGGTACGCCAGTGGAACCCCCTCTCACCGGTTCTCTAAATTTCACCAACCGGCTCTCGCGAGTAGGTGCGAGCCTGCAGAAACCCACCACTGGTGCAAGGCCTGTATGGAGTCTCGGGGAAGGGGGAAAAAACGGGCCTCCCGGAAGTTCCAGAAGGCCGGAAATGGACCCATTTTGAGCCTCCAGAGGGAGTCCGAGGCTGGGGGAGGAAGTTTTCACTCACTCAGAGGCTCAAGGAAAGCCTCTGAGCCTGGGAAAAGTGAAAACGCCCTCTTTCCCCCACCCCCCATAGTGCACGAGGCCGACTAAGCAGTGGTGGGTTCCTACTGGTTCGGACCAGTTTGGCCAAACCGGTAGTAGTTTGGCAGCCTGGGTGACTCAGGCCTGCCACGCCCCCGAACCGGCTTTTCCGGGCGTTGCTGTAGCTGCCGCCATTTTGTTTTTTGCTTCTGCACATGCGCAGAACAATTTATTATTGTACTGCGTGTCCCTGCGTGGCGCACACACGGAACCCACCCCTGCGACTAAGCCACGCCCACCATGGCCACGCCCACCCAGCAACCAGGGAGAGAACCCGCTGCTGAAATTTTTGAAGCCCACCCTGAGAGGCGGCCCTATATTTTATTTGAATGCTGTACAACCCCCCCCCCTCCCCGAGTCATTTTTTTGTGAGAATAGGTGGCCATATGTATTTAATAAAGAGATAAAGGAGTAAAATTATAATTCAGCAAGGCCTCCCTTCCTTTCCATTCCCTGCTATATAATTAAGGTGACCAGACGTCCCGCCTTTGGCCGCCTCCTCCTCCTCGCCTGGCTTGTCCCGGGGACCCACGGCAGGATGGGCGGGCGGCAAGGGGGGCGGGCGCAGGCTCCGGCGTGGCATGCATCTGCGCAGCGGGTGTCGGGGCAGGGACGCGCTCCCACCCGCCCCCGCGGGGCCCTCTTTAAAGGCAGTGGGGGTGGCCCGGCCCGGCCCGGCGGTGCTGAGAGCTGCTGGCTCGGGCGGGAAGGGGGAAGGCGGCCCGAGGCGGCCGCTTTCAGCTCGGCCCATCACGCCGGCATTCAGTCTGGATTTTGGGATGTTTTATAGGTTTCATCTTTCCGTAAAGCGCCAGATGTGGCTTTATGCTAGCTTTAGCAGCAGAAGTGTCTGAAAACTGGTCAAAGGGTGAGGTCGGGATATGGGACAATTAAAGAGAAGAAGAAACAATAAGCAATAAGGCTTCGAGTTGTGCCCCCTTTCTGGCTGAGCCTTGCTTCTTCCCAGGGGCCCTGTGGTGAGTTGGGTAAAGGGCTAGTACTATCATGCCTTAATCCCAACACCCTGGAGCGGAGGAGGGGGGATCTTTGTTATGTAGAATAGACTGGCTCGGGCATTTTAATGGTCCATTGAGAGAGTTGGGGGCTATTAAGAGTGAGTCTGTGTTCCTGCCTAAAACATGTTTCTCCATTTCCTATCCAGAAAAATACAATATTCTTCCTTTTCATTATTTCCCTGGATATTTCGTTTTTCTAAGAGTGTTTTTTTTTAAACTTCCTACAGGAGAAAGGCACTGGAAACATGGAGGCTGCTTGGAAAGATGATTTTAATGGCGGACAGGAAGATGTTGGGTGAAGGGAGAAAAAAAGAGAAGAGATGTTTTCCAGGGGTCTGCAAAGTTGGCTCTTTTAAGACTCGTGGACTTCAACTCCCAGAATTCCCTAGCCAGCATGGCTGGCTGGGAATTCTAATAATAATAATAATAATAAAGTTGAATTTAT
This sequence comes from Rhabdophis nuchalis, assembly GCA_039707465.1. NCBI lineage: Eukaryota > Metazoa > Chordata > Lepidosauria > Squamata > Natricidae > Rhabdophis > Rhabdophis nuchalis. The sequence continues at coordinate 8,491,268 of CM077647.1, read as the reverse complement.
TAACCGCTCCCTCTCCCCACAGGGACTCGGGGCGGTGCACAGGGAGAATAAAAACAATAAATATACAAAATACATACAATTTAAAACAGATTAAACAAATTCCTGTGCTAAAATCCCATTAACTAAAAATCCCCACTAAATATAAATAAACAATTAAAAAACCCATAGAGAGAGAGACTACCCTAGGCCGGCCAGGCGGAAAAGATGTGTCTTTAGTTTCAGGCGGAAGGAGCGGAGGTCCGTGGTCGTTCTAATATCGGGGGGAAGGTCGTTCCAGAGGGCCGGGCCCGCCACAGAGAGAGCCCTTCCCCTGGGCGTCGCCCGCTGACAAAGTCTAGTGGACGGCACCCGGAGAAGTCCCTCTCTGTGGGAGCGAATCGGCCGTGAGGATGTGTGAGGCAGGATCCGATCCCGCAGGTAGCTAGGTCCCGAGCCATTCTGGGAGTTGAAGTCCACCAGTCTTAAAAGAGCCAACTTTGCAGACCCCAGTTTCATACCCTCTCTGGGCTTTGGAATTGAGCTTGTGTTCTGATTGGATGCAGGGGCAAATATCTAGGTTGTCCTGAGTCCCAGGCTTGGTTGAGCCGTGCCGGGTGATGTAATCTTCCCAGGTGGCATACGGTGAGATGGGTAGAGGGCTAATCCTACCTTTGTTGGATCTTGGGTGAGGGCATTTGCCTATGGATAGACCTAGCTACCTCTTTATCTCTTAAGTGGGCTACTTTGGAGGGTGGAGGCTATTAAGAGTGAGTCTGGTTCCTGCCTTTAAAAGAAAACCACGTTTCTCCATTTCTCATTCAGGAAAATATAATATTCTGCCTTTTTAATATTTCCTAGAATATTCTATTTTTCTAGGGGAGGGGGGGTGCTGACTTCCCACACCCCGGTGCCAGAAGCAGGTAGTTTGTGCACCAGTTTTGGCCCTAGCATCCAAAGTCTGTTAAACGGAGAGTTTGTATTTATTGATAAATAGATAAATACAGATTTACTGTATTTACATCTTTAAAAAGAGCTTCGTTTTCTAAGGGTGCGTAAGAGTGCATAAGTCAAATATCATGGGAAATTTATAATCTTCAAAATGAAACCATAATTCAGAATATTAGTGCAACCATCTCACGACCTGTGGAGAAGTCAAGATGTCTTTTGTTAGATGTTGATACACAAGTCCAGATTCTGAAATGGGGACCTTGGTATTGGATGTTATTTCTGTTCCTTCCTTCCTTCCTTCCTTCCTTCCTTCCTTCCTTCCTTCCTTCCTTCCTTCCTGCCTGCCTGCCTGCCTGCCTGCCTGCCTTTCTTTCTTTCTTTCTTTCTCTTTCTTTCTTTTCTCTTTTCTTTCTTTCCTTCTTTCTTTTTTCTTTCCTTCTTTCCTCCCTTCCTCCTTTCTTTCCCTTTTCTTTCTTTCCTTTTTTCTTTTTTTCTTTCCTTCCTTTCCTTCCTTCCATCCCCCCCCTTGCCTCCTGCCTGCCTGCCTGCCTGCCTGCCTGCCTTTCTTTCTTTCTTTCTTTCTTTCTTTCTTTCTTTCTTTCTTTCTTTCTTTCTTTCTTTCTTTCTTTCTTTCTTCCTTCCTTTCTTCCTTCCTTCCTTCCTTTTTTCTTTCCTCCCTCCGTCCCTTTCTTTTTTCTTTTTCTTTCTTTCCTTCTTTCTTTATTCTTCCTTCCTTCCTTTCTTCCCCCCTCCCTCCCTCCCTCCCTCCCTCCCTGCCTCCTTCCTTCCTTCCTTCCTTCCTTCCTTCCTTCCTTCCTTCCTTCCTTCCTTCCTTCCTTCCTTCCTTCCTTCCTTCCTTCCTTCCTTCCTTCCTTCCTTCCTTCCTTCCTTCCTTCCTTCCTTGGTTCTTTCCTTCCTCTGGTATGAGTGCACACATTGTTTTTCTTAGAAAGAAGAATAGGAAATGCGTAAAACTGCAAAGGTCACTAAAATAGTCTGGGTCGAATGCGGTCTATTTGCTTGGCAGTTTCTGGAGTCCAAGGGAACCTCGCTGGAGCAGCCAGTTGGAAAGCGTGGGAGAATGAAAACATAATGATATTAAATTAGTGCCTGAGGTCCTTCAGGCACGGGAAGAATCGCTGTGAATTGCTCAGAGCCGTTGCAAGTCTTCCTTGTTCCTTCAGATGTAATGATGGCTCTTGGGGCTTATGGAAAATGTCTATAAATTGTGTTTTGTTTTTGTTTTCGGCAGTATGGGGTGTCACAGAGAGTTTACAGCAACATGTTCCTTCTCTCCAACATTTGGGAGGGAGGGAGGAGTGTTACACGCGTGCACCCAGGTTCGGATGATGGTCCTTCACTCACAAACTCTCGATGGCTGGAAAACAGATGCACACTTTCAACAAACGAGGCCCAGCTGGTTCTTTGGAAGAGACCAGACAACCAGACAGACTTCCGGAGGCAAGTTGTTCTACTGATTGATTCTTCTGACTGTCAATAAATTTCTCCTTAGTTCTAGGTTGCTTCTCTCCTTGATGAGTTTCCATCCGTTGCTTCTTGTCCTGCCCTCAGGTGCTTTGGAGAATAAGACAACTTCCTCTTCTCTGTAACAGTCCCTCAAGTAGAGAAGAGAATAGAAGAGAAGAGACCAGAACAGAAGAGAATAACAATGTTGGAAGGGACCTTGGAGGTCTTCTAGTGTAACACCCTGCCTGGGCAGGAAACCCTACACCACTTCAGACAAATGGCAATCCAACATCTTCTTAAAGACGTCCAGTGTTGGAGCATTCACAACTTCTGGAGGCAACTTCTGTTCCACTGATTAATTGTTCCCAATGTCAGGAAATTTCTCCTTAGTTCTAAGTTGCTTCTCTCCTTGATTAATTTCCACCAGTGGTGAGATTCAGCCAGTTCGCATCTATTCGGTTGTTAACTTTCTAAGCAGTTCGGGGAATCGGTTGTTGGAAGAAATCTCCTTTTGTTTCCCCCCCACTTTCCAGGGCTAATCCTGTAAGGAAGGCAGGAAGGAAACATCCTGGTGTTGTTTCTAGCCTCATCTTATTGCCTTCCTTACGCCCTCTCCGGTTAACCCTCATTACATTGTCCTAGCTAAGGCGAAGCGCCCATCGACCTGAGTGATGTAGAATTGGCCACACCCACCCAGTCACATGAGCCCCGCCTATCCAGCTGGTCATTAGAGCAGAGAACCGGTGGTTTCTCTGCTCTAATTTCAATTATTTAAATCCCACCACTGGTTTCCATCCATGGCTTCTCGTCCTGTCCTCAGGTGCTTTGGAGCAGGGGTCCCCAACCCCCGGGCCGCGGACCGGTGCCGGTCCGTGGCTTGATAGGAATCGGGCCGCAGGGCCAGAGAGGAGGAGGAGGGAGGAGGGGACAGCCCCCTGGGCAGAGTGTGCACCGGATGCGGGAGAGCGCAGCGCAGCCGTTTGCGCCGTTGGAGGCCCTAGAGGGCCGAGTGAGCTGACTCCCCCCCACGTGCGCATGCGCCGCCTGTTCCCCCTCCCCCCACGTGCGCATGCGCCACCTGTTTCCCCTCCCCCCATGTGCGCATGCGCCGCCTGTTCCCCCTCCTCCCACGTGCGCATGCACCGCCTGTTCCCCCTCCCCCCCGCTCCTCCTCTATGCCAGCCGGTCCGCAGAATTTTCTTTAAAATGAAACCGGTCCCTGGTGCAAAAAAAGTTGGGGACCCCTGCTTTGGAGAATAGTTTGGCTCCCTCTTCTTTGTGAATGGAAGACAGCTGTTGTGTAACCCTTAATCTTTCTCTTTGGTGGTCTAGACCAGGGGTGTCAAACTCTCGGTGTCATGTCATATCATGTGATACATCAAGACTCCCCCCCCCCCTTCACTAAAACATGGGTGTGGCATCTGGCCCAGGGGTTTGACACTCCTGGCCTAGGCCTATCCTGCTCCCTCAAACATTTCTCATACGATTCAGCCTCCTCCAGACCCTTTAATGTACTTTTTGTTCTTCTCTATACTCATCCTGAGGCCTCCACCTCTTTTTTTTTTTGCACAAATAGTTCTCGACTTATGACCACAATTGAGGGCCCCCCAAAAAATGTTGCTAAGCGAAACATTTGTTAAGTGACTTTTGTCCAGTTTTGCGACTTTTCTCACCAGATTTGTCAAATAAACCGACTGTCTAAAAGCAACAGTTATAAAAATACAAACTGTCATAAAAAATGAAAACATTGCAAAACATTAAAATACACAACCTCAGAGCATCGGGCGAGCAGGAATATTAATCATGTTGGGGAGGCAATGCAAAATATGATCTGTGTACAGGTAGCTCTTCACTTACGACCGGCCACTTGCAAGTCTTTGAACTTAATTGACTGAACCCCAAAGTGGGAAAATTCAATTTTTTTTTATTACTGGTTCTGTGGGCATGGCTTGGTGGGCGTGGCAGGAGAAGGATACTGCAAAATCCCCATTCCCTCCCGATCAGCTGGGACTCGGCAGGCAGAGAATAGATGGGGCGGGGCCAGCCAGAGGTGGCATTTGCCGGTTCTCTGAACTACTCAAAATTTCTGCTACTGCTTCAATGTTTATGTGAATAATTGTTCAATAGAAATTTATTTTAAGGGGAAAATATATATTAAGTTTGGATTGCTGCAGTGGTGGGTTTCAAATTTTTTAGAACCTACTCTGTAGGTGTGGCCTATTTTGTGGGCATGGCTTGGCAGTCATGTGACAGGGTGGGAGGGGCCACCTTTTAAAATGTGGTGAAACTCATTTAACAACGCTCTTGTTTAGCAACCAAAATTTTGGACTCAATTGTGATGATAAATTCTTTCTTTCTTTCTTTCCTTCCTTCCTTTCTTCCTTTCCTTTCTTCCTTCCTTTCCTTTCCTTCCCATTGGGTCACTGGCAGCGGCAGGCCAGATTTACTTCCAGGTATACCGGTGGAACCTCCTCTCACCGGTTCTCTAAATTTCACCAACCGGCTCTCGCGAGTAGGTGCGAACCTGCAGAAACCACCACTGGATTGCTGACACGCCACCCCCAGAACCCATCAGAGAAAATAAATAAGCAAAGGCAACAACGGAAAGAGGAGAGACGAGGACAGAAAGGAAGAAAGGGTAAAGTAGAGAAAGTAAGGGTGGGGGATTAAGAGTAGGAGAGAGGATAAGAAAGAAGAAAGGAGAGAAGGAGAGAGGAGAGAGAGGGGAAAAAGAGGAGAAAGGAGAGGAGGAAATAAGAAGGCAGAGAAGGGAGCTTGAGAAGGTAGGAGTAAGGCTGTTGCAAAATAAGATGGAGACACGGGGTGGCAAAAAAGCGATCCAAACTGTATTATACAATATATATGTAATAATGTGTATAGATATTAATGATGAATAGATAAATGTTAAATAGCATTTATAAGAATGTATATCAATGAATGTTTTTGAAATGGGAAAAATAAAAATAAAAATAAAAAAAAATCTGCTACTGGTTCTCCAGAACCTGTCAGAACCGGCTGGATTTCACCTCTGCTTAGGACCCACTTTTAAAGTTCTGACATCCATTTTCCGCCTCCCCACGATCATGTGACTGAATTTGGGTCGATTAGCAACTGGCCCACATTTTCAACTATTTGTGGTCGTTAAATGGGGCGAACCTGATTGAACATTGCCTAGCAACGGAACTTTTGGCCTCAGTGTGACTTTAAATTCAGGATTATCTGTAATTTCATTTTACGAGAGTTTCTTTTTTGACCCCCACACACCCCTTTGTCCTGGAAATACAGGCCTCCTCCAGCCCCCTCCCCATTAAATCCTCAAAGTTTTGACCCTCCCTGCATTTTTTGGGAAGATTTGAGTCAGGCTGACTTTAACTTCCAATGGCCGACTGACAAATCAAGGGCATTAAGGCTCTTAGTAATTGGATAGATAGATTTTCTCCACCCACTGTCTAACTTTTCGGGTGCTAAAGGGAAAAAATATTTTTCACTTAAAAAAAAAAAACAACCAACACCCTATCGCCTTCAGACGCAGGCATCCTCTATCTTCCTCAAAACGTCTCCTTCCATATTTTTTCCCCTCACATTGAAGCCATAACAATTTTATAGCAGTGACGTTACTCCTTGTCTTGTTTGAAAAACAAAAGCGCTTCGGCCTGAAGGATAAGGGGAAAAAAGAGGGAAAAAAGTTTCTTCAAATGATAAGCTTTCCTCTCATGGCTGATGATGGTCTGCGTCCTTTCAAACATTTTTAAAAAAGGAAGAAAGAAGGCACGGTTTTGCTGAATAATAAAGTACGTTTAAAACACAAGTGCACACATACACCTCCAGCTTTGCATAATGAAATGGCTATAATGTTTTAAATCCCCACCTAAGCCGTTATATGACAGTGGGTAATGAAAAATAATATTCGGAACAATTTGTTTTGGAGATGTGTGTGGGAAGACAAACCGTGATCGTGGCTGAAATGAAATTTTATTCAAACTCTTTTAGTCAGAGGGCTAAATAACTTCCACTCCATCTCCATGAGGAGGGTGGTATGCTGAGGAAATCTGGACGTCTCTATCTTGTCAACTTTAAAATGGTGGACTCCATTTCCCAGAATTCCTCAGCCAGTATGGGTGAAATTCCAACTCCCAGAATTCCTCGGCCACCCTGAGTGGACTTCAGCTCCCAGAATTCCTCAGCCACTCTGAGTAGACGTCAGCTCCCACAATTCCTCATCCAATATGGGTGAAATTCCAACTCCCAGAATTCCTCAGCCACCCTGAGTGGACTTCAGCTCCCAGAATTCCTCAGCCAGTATGGGTGAAATTCCAACTCCCAGAATTCCTCAGCCACCCTGAGTGGACTTCAGCTCCCAGAATTCCTCAGCCAGTATGGGTGAAATTCCAACTCCCAGGGTTCCTCAGCCACCCTGAGTGGACTTCAGCTCCCAGAATTCCTCAGCCACGCTGAGTAGACTTCAGCTCCCACAATTCCTCAGCCAGTATGGGTGAAATTCCAACTCCCAGAATTCCTCAGCCACCCTGAGTGGACTTCAGCTCCCAGAATTCCTCAGCCAGTATGGGTGAAATTCCAACTCCCAGAATTCCTCAGCCACCCTGAGTGGACTTCAGCTCCCAGAATTCCTCAGCCAGTATGGGTGAAATTCCAACTCCCAGGGTTCCTCAGCCACCCTGAGTGGACTTCAGCTCCCAGAATTCCTCAGCCACCCTGAGTGGACTTCAGCTCCCAGAATTCCTCATCCAATATGGATGAAATTCCAACTCCCAGAATTCCTCAGCCACTCTGAGTAGACTTCAGCTCCCACAATTCCTCATCCAATATGGGTGAAATTCCAACTCCCAGAATTCCTCAGCCACCCTGAGTGGACTTCAGCTCCCAGAATTCCTCAGCCACGCTGAGTAGACTTCAGCTCCCAGAATTCCTCATCCAATATGGGTGAAATTCCAACTCCCAGAATTCCTCAGCCACCCTGAGTGGACTTCAGCTCCCAGAATTCCTCAGCCACGCTGAGTAGACTTCAGCTCCCAGAATTCCTCATCCAATATGGGTGAAATTCCAACTCCCAGAATTCCTCAGCCACCCTGAGTGGACTTCAGCTCCCAGAATTCCTCATCCAATATGGGTGAAATTCCAACTCCCAGAATTCCTCAGCCACCCTGAGTGGACTTCAGCTCCCAGAATTCCTCATCCAATATGGGTGAAATTCCAACTCCCAGAATTCCTCAGCCACGCTGAGTAGACTTCAGCTCCCACAATTCCTCAGCCAGTATGGGTGAAATTCCAACTCCCAGAATTCCTCAGCCACCCTGAGTGGACTTCAGCTCCCAGAATTCCTCAGCCAATATGGGTGAAATTCCAACTCCCAGAATTCCTCAGCCACCCTGAGTGGACTTCAGCTCCCAGAATTCCTCAGCCACGCTGAGTAGACTTCAGCTCCCAGAATTCCTCATCCAATATGGGTGAAATTCCAACTCCCAGAATTCCTCAGCCACCCTGAGTGGACTTCAGGTCCCAGAATTCCTCATCCAATATGGATGAAATTCCAACTCCCAGAATTCCTCAGCCACGCTGAGTAGACTTTAGCTCCCAGAATTCCTCAGCCACGCTGAGTAGACTTCAGCTCCCAGAATTCCTCATCCAATATGGGTGAAATTCCAACTCCCAGAATTCCTCAGCCACCCTGAGTGGACTTCAGCTCCCAGAATTCCTCATCCAATATGGGTGAAATTCCAACTCCCAGAATTCCTCAGCCACGCTGAGTAGACTTCAGCTCCCACAATTCCTCAGCCAGTATGGGTGAAATTCCAACTCCCAGAATTCCTCAGCCACCCTGAGTGGACTTCAGCTCCCAGAATTCCTCAGCCAATATGGGTGAAATTCCAACTCCCAGAATTCCTCAGCCACCCTGAGTAGACTTCAGCTCCCAGAATTCCTCATCCAATATGGGTGAAATTCCAACTCCCAGAATTCCTCAGCCACCCTGAGTGGACTTCAGCTCCCAGAATTCCTCATCCAATATGGGTGAAATTCCAACTCCCAGAATTCCTCAGCCACCCTGAGTGGACTTCAGCTCCCAGAATTCCTCATCCAATATGGGTGAAATTCCAACTCCCAGAATTCCTCAGCCACGCTGAGTAGACTTCAGCTCCCACAATTCCTCAGCCAGTATGGGTGAAATTCCAACTCCCAGAATTCCTCAGCCACCCTGAGTGGACTTCAGCTCCCAGAATTCCTCATCCAATATGGGTGAAATTCCAACTCCCAGAATTCCTCAGCCACCCTGAGTGGACTTCAGCTCCCAGAATTCCTCATCCAATATGGGTGAAATTCCAACTCCCAGAATTCCTCAGCCACGCTGAGTAGACTTCAGCTCCCACAATTCCTCATCCAATATGGGTGAAATTCCAACTCCCAGAATTCCTCAGCCACCCTGAGTGGACTTCAGCTCCCAGAATTCCTCAGCCACCCTGAGTGGACTTCAGCTCCCAGAATTCCTCAGCCAGTATGGGTGAAATTCCAACTCCCAGGGTTCCTCAGCCACCCTGAGTGGACTTCAGCTCCCAGAATTCCTCAGCCAGTATGGGTGAAATTCCAACTCCCAGGGTTCCTCAGCCACCCTGAGTGGACTTCAGCTCCCAGAATTCCTCAGCCACCCTGAGTGGACTTCAGCTCCCAGAATTCCTCAGCCAGTATGGGTGAAATTCCAACTCCCAGAATTCCTCAGCCACCCTGAGTAGACTTCAGCTCCCAGAATTCCTCAGCCAGTATGGGTGAAATTCCACCTCCCAGGGTTCCTCAGCCACCCTGAGTGGACTTCAGCTCCCAGAATTCCTCAGCCACGCTGAGTAGACTTCAGCTCCCAGAATTCCTCAGCCAGTATGGGTGAAATTCCAACTCCCAGAATTCCTCAGCCACCCTGAGTGGACTTCAGCTCCCAGAATTCCTCATCCAATATGGGTGAAATTCCAACTCCCAGGGTTCCTCAGCCACCCTGAGTGGACTTCAGCTCCCAGAATTCCTCATCCTATATGGGTGAAATTCCAACTCCCAGGGTTCCTCAGCTACCCTGAGTGGACTTCAGCTCCCAAAATTCCTCAGCCACCCTGAGTGGACTTCAGCTCCCAGAATTCCTCAGCCAATATGGATGAAATTCCAACTCCCAGAATTCCTCAGCCACCTTGGGTGGACTTCAGCTCCCATAATTTCCCATTCAGCATAGGTCAGAATAAATTAGAATTACAGGACTGGAAGCAACTTTGTAGGCCTTCCAATCCAACCCTTAGCCCAAGGCAGGAGACCTTATACCATTCTGGACAAATGGCTGTCCAGTCTCTTGTTAAAATGAAGCACCCACAACTCCGGGAGACAAGCTGTTCCAATGATTCACTGCTCGCACTGACAGGAAATTTCTCCTTGTCTCTAGATTTTTGGTTCTCTCTCTCTATAACAAGCTTCCAACCATTACTTCTTGTACTCAGTGGGATTCAAATTTTTTTCCTACTGGTTCTGTGGGTGTGGCTTTCTGGGCGTGGTGGGGGAGGATACTCAGAGGTGGGTTCCCAATTTTTTTTACTACCGGTTTGGGATGTGCCCACGCGCAACACTTCTGCACAGGCATAGAAGCATCTGGGTGGGTGGGCGGAGCCTCCCACTGTTGCTAATACTAGTTCACCCGATCCAGGCTGAACCGGCCACAGCCCACCTCTGAGGATACTGCAAAATCCCCATATCCTCCCTATCCCACTAACCTGCTTTCCAGTTTCATTCTCCTGTTCAGGGCAACAAAAGAAAAACAGCTGGGAGGCTTGGAGGCAGCAGGGGCGGGGGCCAGCCTACTTGCCGGTTGTCCGAACTACTCAAAATTTCCGCTACCGGTTCTCCAGAAACTGTCAGAACTGGCAGTGCCAGCGGGCGACGCCCAGGGGAAGGGCCTTCTCTGTGGCTGGCCCAACCCTCTGAAACGACCTACCCCCCGAACTCAGAACTATCACGGACCTCCGCTCCTTCCGCCAAAACTTAAAGACATACTTCTTCCATCTTGCCGGCCTGGCCTAATCCACACTATCAAGCTTGTCGACTGAATGCTAAATTATTTTAAATTGGATTTTAAGGGGTAGAGTTTTTAGGATTTTTAGAACAGGGTTTTTGGTATTTAATTGTTTTTTTACTATTTATTGTTTGCTACGTTTTATATTTTCCTATTTTAATTTCCTGTGCACCGCCCCGAGTCCCTTTGGGGAGTGTGGCGCAGTATATAAATGTAATAAAATGAAAAATGAAATGAAATGAAAAAATGAGTGCCACCTCTGCTTGTACTGCTCTCAGGTGCTCTGGAGAATAGATTGACCCCTTTTTTTTTCTGTTGCAGCCCCTCAAATACCAGAAGGCAGCTATCATGTCCTCTTCCTTGGGCTACGATCACTTCTCCTGATGCCATTCTTCTGTTGATGAAATCTAGGACTGCATTGGCTTTTTTGGCAACCGCAGCACACTGCTGGCTCATACTTAAGCCATGGTCCACTAATCCCTCTCACAGTTACTGCTTTGAAGCCAGGTGTCGCTTATTCTATTCTATATGTGTTTACTTTTTCCTGCCTAATTGTAGGATTTTGTTTTTCTCACCACTGACTTTCATTTTGTTAGCTATCATCCGATATCTATTGAGATCCTTCTGGATCCAAGTCTGTTGAGATCCTTCTGGATCTGTAGCTTGTCTTCAGCTATATTGGCTATTCCCAACAGCTTGGTGTCATCTAGAAATTTGATGCGTTCCCTTCATTTAGATAATTTATGAGGATGTTGAAGAGTTCTTGGTCCAAGACAGAAGTTTGAGGTAGCCCAGTGTATGCTTCCCTCCATGTAGATATAGTTTCATTAAGGACCATGTGCTGGGTGTGGTTGGTCAGCTAAATGCAAATCCATTGTGGCACCGTGTATCCCACATCATTCAATCTTAGCAAGAAGTAGGCTTATTGAAATAGGCTATGGTCTACTTTGTCAAATGCATAGTCGGACTTCAGGAATAATATCCAGAAATTCCCAAGCAGCATTGATGGACTTCAGCTTCCAGAATTCCATTTCAGTATTCCGGTAATCATGTGATCAAAATCTTGTTGCTTGCAATAGAACAAGTTTCTCAACCATGGTAACTTCGCCAATGCTGACTGGAGGATTCTGGGAGTTGAAGTCCACACAGCTTAAAACTTCCAAGGTTGGAAAATTCTTCCTTTTGCTGGTATGCTATCTTAAAAATATTTTATTTCTTACATATTTTATTGATTTATCAAATTTATATGGCCACCCATTTCACAAAGAGTGACTTTGGGTGATGTGCAATTGTCAGATAAATAAACCATCTAAAAACAGTCATTTAAAAAAATATAACCAGGAGAAATTAAAACTTTACAAAAAATTAGCATAAAGAACCCCAAAGAATGGAGAGAATCCCAAATAATATCAGTCACCTAGGGGAGGCATTTTAGAAGATGATATGTGTATGGGTAGCTCTTGACTTATGACCGGTCACTTAGCAAGTCTTTGAAGTTAGGGCCAAATCCAAAAATAGGATTTATGACCCAGTTTCAAAGTTCCAAACCTGTGCCCCCGTCCTAAAATCATGTGTTTGCATTTGGGGCACTCAGAAATCAGTCCACATGTACAATCATTTTGCACCATCTTGTAGTCATGCGAGTGTGATTTTTGTTCATGTGATGTTATTGCTGGAAACGAGCAAAGATTTATTTATTTCTAATATCCAGCAGAAATCACCCTACAGCAAGCAATGGGTTCATTTAACTGCTGCAAAAAAAGGTCATAAAATTAGTGGGGTCATATGGTCACCCGCTTAATGACTGCCACAAACTGTAATTGTGGACTCAATTATGGTAGTAACTCCAGAACCACATGTATTGTCCGGTTGACGGCACCCGGAGGGTCTGCTCCGGGTGCCGTCAACCGGACAATGCTGGTTGGCGACGCCCAGGGGAAGAGCCTTCTCTGTGGTGGGCCCAACCCTCTGGAACAACCTACCTCCTGAACTCCGTGTCATCTCGGACCTCCGCCTGTTCCGCCAGCGTCTAAAAACGCACTTCTTCCAACAAGCCGGCCTGGCGTGATTTTACTCGACAGTGCACTTGCTTTTTAGCTGATCAAAATTTTATTTTGGGGTTTTTAATTGGTTTTAGCGCAGGGTGGGTTTAATTTAGTTTTAAGAATGTTAGTATTCTTGTATATATGTATATTTATATTTTATATTCCCTGTGCGCCGCCCCGAGTCCCTTTGTGGTGAGATGGGTGGGGGTTATAAATGCGAATAAAATAATAATAATAAAAAAAATAAGGGCATCTAATGGAACACATCTCTCCTGCAATTAATTCTGCCCCTTCTATATGATTAAGCAAATGGGTAGATTCTGGTCCAGTGGTGGGTTTCTGCAGCTCGCACCTACTCGCGAGAGCCGGTTGGTGAAATTTAGAGAACCGGTGAGAGGGGGTTCCACCGGCGTACCTGGAAGTAAATCTGGCCCACTGCTGCCAGTGACTTAACGGGAAGGAAAGGAAAGGAAAGGAAAGGAAGGAAGGAAGGAAGGAAGGAAGGAAGGAAGGAAGGAAGGAAGGAAGGAAGGAAGGAAAGAAAGAATTTATCATCACAATTGAGTCCAAAATTTTGGTTGCTAAGCAAGAGCGTTGTTAAATGAGTTTCACCACATTTTAAAAGGTGGCCACTCCCACCCTGTCACATGACTGCCAAGCCATGCCCACAAAATAGGCCACACCTACAGAGTAGGTTCTAAAAAAATTGAAACCCACCACTGTTCTGGTCGTATCAAAAAGATACAGAACCTTTTGTTCAGTGACTGTTGAAAGATATGAAAAGAGTGAGTTTTTCACACTTACGACTGTAGCAGCCTCCTTGTGGTTGCACAATAAAAATTTAGATGCTTGGCAACTGGCATGTACTTATGACAGTTGCAGGGCCCCGGGGTCATGTGATCCCTTTTTTTTTTTTGACCTTCTGACAAGCAAAGTCAATGGGGAAGATAGATTCCCTTGACAACTATGTCATTAACTTAAGAACTGCAGTGATTCGTTTAACAACTATGGCAAGAAAGGTGGTAAAACTCACTGAACTATTGTCTTGCTTAGAAATATGAAGAACGATTGCAGGAACTGGAATCTTTAATCCGTTCATTAAACTATGTCTAGTTTAATGAAGAGAAGGACCAGGGGAGACATGATAGCAGCCTTCCAATATCTCAGGGGTTGCCACAAAGAAGAGGGAGTCAAACTATTCTCCAAAGCACCTGAGGGCAGGAGAAGAAGCAATGGGTGGAAACTAATCAAGGAGAGAAGCAACTTAGAACTGAGGAGAAAATTCCTGACAGTTAGAACAATTCATCAGTGGAACAACTTGCCTCCAGAAGCTGTGAATGCTCCAATGTTTTTAAGATGTTGGATAGCCATTTGTCTGAAGTGGTGTAGAGTTTCCTGTCTAGGCAGGGGGTTGGACTAGAAGACCTCCAAGATCCCTTCCAACTTGGCCTCAACTGTGTCTTAAATTGAGGATTACCTATAGTTTCATTTTATAGGACTTTCTCTTTTTACCCCCTTGTCCTCCAAATACAGACCTCCCCCAGCCCCTTCCCCATTGAATCCTCATACTTTCAACCTTCTCTACTTTTTCTGCAAACCTAAGATTTTAACCTCCAATGACCGCCTGCCAGATCAGGGCCATTAAGCGGATGTTGACTGTTAGCAATCGCATAGATAGACGCTCTGCCCCCATCGCCAAATACTTCAGGTGCTAAAAGGGAAAATATTTTTCTTGCTTTTTGAAACAAAGCACTCTATAGGCTTCAGACTCACGCACGTCCACTATCGTGCTCACCTCCCTCCGTCATTTTCCCCGCCAAGAAGACATAACATTTTTTAAAATCGCAGATAAAAGATAGCTCTTCTTCTGTCTTAAAAAGAAAAAATGACAAGAGACTTCAGGCCGAATGATAAGGAGAATGAAAGCAATGGAGATACGCTGCACTAGAGATAAGAAAGCGCACACCGCACAGGACAATCCCATCTCCAGCCTAGACCAGGAATTTCCAAACATTTGCAGGAACCTGTTAGTTAAAGGAAAAAAGAAAAAGAAAGACGCAACCATCCCTTGCCTAATCAAGAGGCAAAATAACAGTGATAAAAATTGGGACGCATTTGCGTGAAGATTTTGGTCCCCCATTTCGTTGCTCATAAACTCCTGTGAAAGCTTTATTGAAATCCTGGATTCCACAGACCCCTTTTTGAAAAAAACAACAACTTGGTTTAAGCAGGGTTACCAGCAGGGGTATGGATGAGAATTGTACCCACAGGCCTAAAATTGAGGAATACTAGGATATCAGAGTAACAGAATTGGAAGGGGCCTTGGAGGTCTTCTAGTCCAACCCCCTGCTTAGGCAGGAAACCCTACACCACTACAGACAAATGGTTGTCCAATCTCTTCTTTAAAACTTCCACTGTTGGAGCATTCACAAGTTCTGCAGGCAAATCATTCCACTTATTAATTGTTCTAACTCTCAGGAACTAACTCATAGTTCTAGATTGCTTCTTATCCTGCCCTCAGGTTCTTTGGAGAATAGATTGACCCCTTTTTCTTTGTGGCAACCCCTGAGATATTGGAACATATCATGTCACCCCAAGTCCTTCTTTTCATTAAACCAAACACACCCAGTTCCTGCAACCGTTCTTCATATGTTTTAGCCTCAAGTCCCCTAATCATCTTTGTTGCTCTTCTCTGCGCTCTTTCCAGAGTCTCCACATCTTTTTTACATCATGGTGACCAAAACTATACAATACAATACAATAGCAGAGTTGGAAGCCCTATACCGTTTCAGACAAATGGCTATCCAACATCTTCTTAAAGACTTCCAGTGTTGGGGCATTCACAAATTCTGGAGGCAACTTCTGGAGGCAACTTCTGTTCCACCCATTAATTATTCTAACTATCAGGAAATTTCTCCTCATTCTAAGTTGCTTCTCTCCTTGATAGGTTTCCACCCATTGTGTCTTGTTCTACCCTCAGGTGCTTTGGAGAATAGCTTGACTCCCTCTTCTTTGTGGCAACCCCTGAGATATTGAAAGACTGCTATCATGTCTCCCCTGGTCCTCTTCATTAAACTAGACATATCCAGTTCCTGCAACCGTTCTTCATCTTAGCCTCCAGTCCCCTAATCCTCTTTGTTGCTCTTCTCTGCACTCTTTCTAGAGTCTCCACGTCTTTTCTACATCGTGGCAACCAAAACTGGATGCCGTATTCCAAGTGTGACCTTCTCAAGGCCTTATAAAGTTCTATTAAGCCTTCAGGCAATCTTGATTCTCTCCCTCTGTTGATGCAGCCTAGAACTGTGTTGGCTTTTTTGGTAGCTGCTGCCCACGTCTGGCTCCTATTTAAATGATTGTCCACTAGGATTCCAAGATCCCTCTCACAGTTGCTACTACTGATTTAGTTTATAAAAACATTCTCCCATTTCCCCTCACCTCTGACCCTTTGAAAGCTGCTAACCTTTAGGAGAAGATGAAGAAAACATAGCTGCCGATACCACATCAATGTCCAATTGTTGATTTGAAATAACTTGAAGACTTAATTCATTTCATAGTCTCCAACTCTCATATTCAGAATTTTACATGAGAGAATACATGATGGCAACCTGATTGTTTTATTCAGGGATTATGAACCTGGTTCTTATTACCAACCCCAATTCCCCAGTCAGCCACTAGTCCTTGACTTTCAACCATTTGCTTAGTGACCATTCAAACCTGTAAGAGCACTGAAAAAAGTGCTTAGGGCTGAGGTCACATCTCTCTGGTCACATGATTGAAAATTCAGGCACTTCGCAACTGATTCATATTTATGACGGTTGCAGTGTCCCAGGGTCATGTGATCCCATTTTGTGACCTTCCTACAAACAAAGTCAATGGGGAAGTCAGATTAACAACCATGTTACTAACACAGTAAACAAGTGCAGTGATTCACTTAACAACTGTGGCAATATATATTGTTAAATGGGACACAACTCACTTAGCAACTGTTTTACATAGCAAGGAAAATTTTGGCCTCAATTCTAGTTGTAAGCCGGGGATTACCTATACTTAAACCTCAGGTTTGCTGGGCTGAATAAGATTGGTCAGGAAAATATTCTTTATGGTGGTTAGCTATAAATTTGCAGATGGGAGAAGTTCCTCTTGGTCACCTGTTTACCAAATTTTAAAATCTGTCTCGAAGGAAGGGATAAGGAACCGAAGCTGAAGTCCTCTATGCCAGGGGTCCCCAACCCGCGGGCCGCGGACCGGTGCCGGTCCGTGGCTTGATAGGAACCGGGCCGCAGGGCCAGAGAGGAGGAGGAGGGAGGAGGGGGCAGCCCCCTGGGCAGAGCGCACACCAGGTGCTGGAGAGTGCAGGCGTGGCTGCTCGCGCCATTGGAGGCCCTAGAGGGCCAAGTGAGATGACCCCCCCCCCCACATGCGCATGCACTGCCTGTTCCCCCTCCCCACCCGCTCCTCCTCTATGCCGGCCAGTCCGCAGAATTTTCTTTAAAATGAAACCGGTCCCTGGTGCACAAAAGTTTGGGGACCCCTGTTCTATGCAAAGCAGTTTCATATCCACTGGCCGAATCCAGCGATTATTCATTCAGAACGGAATTCAAATGTGAACAGAAAGATTGTATAGATCAGGGTTGGACAACCTTTTCAGCACCAAGTGAAAAAACGGGAGTGCATGCGCGGGATGGGGGTAGTGCCAGAAACCAGAAGAACAGCTCCCTGGCGCACTCTCACATACATGCACGGAAGTGCCAGAAACTAGAACAGCAGTCTCCAGTGCGCATGTGTGCCCCCAGAAACTGAGCTTCCGGTTTCTGGAATGCACATGCGCACCGGTCATCTGGTCTTCTGGTTTCTGGCATGCACGCATGCACAAAGACTAGCTGACCAGCGCACATGGGCATGCCAGAAACTGGAAGAGCAACTTGGGCTGGCATGCCCAGAGAGACGGCTCTGTGTGCCGCTTCTAGCCCATATGCCATAGGTTCGCCAACACAGGTATGCTTTTGTGTGCCTCATTCTCTCTTTTCAGTTGTTAGTCTGAGTAAAAATTTTCCGTCCCATTTAATGTATCAAAAATCACGACGATTTTGTTAATTTCCGGCTGCAGGATTTTTAATGGCCTACTCATGTTTTCTGACAGTGATATTTGGCCTCATTATAGCTCTACAAATTTAGACAGAGAAGCCCGAAATTTCTCTGCCGTGGCGTTTCAAACCTGACCTGATTCTACTGGGTCTGAAATTAACTATTTTTTAAAGCATTTTGTACAATACAATACAATACAATAGCAGAGTTGGAAGGGATCTTGTAGGTCTTCTAGTCCAACACCCTGCGTGGGCAGGAACCTTATACCATTTCACACAAATGGCTATCTAACATCTTTTTAAAGACTTCCAGGGTTGGGGCATTCACAACTTCTGGAGGCAAGCTGTTCCAGAGGTTAATTGTTCTAACTGTCAGGAAAACAGTTAGTTGTGATGGGATGTGCATGAAAATACAGGTAATCCTCGACTTACAATCACAACTAAGTCCAAAAACGAAGCAAGACAGTTGTTAAGTGAGTTTTGTCCTATGACTTTTCTCGTAGAGTTTTTAGGATTTTTAGCACAAGGTCATTGGTATTTAATTGTTTTTTAATATTTATTGTTTGCTATGTTTTATATGTTCCCATTTTAATCTCCTGTGCACCGCCCCGAGTCCCTTCAGGGAGAGTGGCGCGCTGTATAAATTTAATAAAATAAAATAAATAAAATAATAATAATAAATTGTTGTTAAGTGAATCCCCGCAGCTGTTAAGGTAGTGACACGATTGTTAAATGAATCTTGCTCCCCATGTTGTCAAAAGATCCCCAAAAGGGGTTAGGTGACTCCGGAGCACTACATCTGTCATAAATACAAATCTGGAGTTAGGGTTTTTTTGCTCAAATATCAAATCGAAAATTTTTGCACGTACCCTGCTGGTTAAAAACACAACCTTTTTTTAAAAAAGTCCAGCAACGACCACAGTTAATCTCTACGGAGACATTTACAAATCCTTGAAAGTAAGTTTGCAGGAGTCACTGTCTTTTGATGTCACCTTCTAAATATTTTGTCTAAAGTGTTCTTCTCTGTCGGCAAGAGAGGCTGAGGATGCAGAGAGATATCTTTTATTTTCTGGAGGCTACGCTCTCTGATATTTACACAGGAGTACTCGAGTGGGTTAGTGGTTTGGTGAGTAATCCAAAAGCCACTGTTGTCTCTTTGAACTTGAGGTGTTTTGACGAAATTCAGCACTCGCTCTGACTCACCTTGTTCTCTCTCGCAGATATTTTGTCTTCTGCCTTCCGCTGACCGTCTCTTTCCACAACAAGGATTGTGCTATTGAGCTTCTGATAAAATCCACTGTAATGCCTAAAAACGTATTTGCAAAGAATACAGGTGGTTTCAATGGTGGGATTCACATAATTTAACAACCGGTTAAATCAGGGGTCCCCAACCTTTTTGGCACCAGGGACAGGTTTCATGTAAAAAAAATTCCGCAGACCGGTGGGAGCCACCAGCAGGTGAGTCAAATCACGTGGGCCGCGCATGCATTCGGCGGTCACGTGCAACCGGGCGGGAAAGCTGCCAGGGCCCTGGGCGAAGGATCCTCAGCTAGGACAGCGAAGGACAGGCTGCGTCCCGGGCAGGAGGGCTTGGCAGCCCCTTCCCCCCGTACAGGGCCGGGTGGTGTCCCAACCTCCCCCCCAATGCAGGCTGTTACCTCCGTCCTGCCCCCGGGGAGCGCCCTGGCCAGCCGCCAGGATAGCGGAGCATTTGCTACACTTTCCTAAGAGCTGCGCTACTCTCTCCACCCCTCACTCTGGCCCGGTTACTATCAAGCCACGGACTGGCACCGGTCTCCGGCCCGGGGGTTGGGGACTCCTGGGTTAAATGATTTCTTCCAGCAATCAATTCACCAAAGTGCTCAGTAAGTTAACAACTGGTTCTCCCGAAGTGGTGCAAACCGGCTGAATCCCACTGCTGGGTAGTTTTCAATTTACAACTATTCGTTTAGAGACCCCTCGAAGTTACAATGGCACTGGAAAAAAAAACCTGTCATGACCGTTTTTCACACTTATGACCAATGCAGCAACTCTGTGGTTGTGAGATCAAAATTCAGTCGCTTTGCCTGTATTTATGATGGTTGTGTGTGCCGGGATCATGGATTTTGCAACTTTCCAACAAACAGGAAACGAGATGCGATGACACCAGTGTTATTAACAACTGCAGTGATTCACTTAACAACTGTGGCAAGAAAGGTTGTAAAAGGGGGAGGCAAAACTCACTTAGCATCTGACTTGTGTATCAATGGAAATTTGGGGCTCAATTGGGTTCCTAAATCGGTCATTGACTGGTTATTAGTGGGATGGGAGGCCACTTAGAAATCTCGCAGCTGAAGACTAGATTGGGAAGTTGAATTAAATACAGTATCTCAAAATTAGATGAATAAACTGCCTGGGAAGAAAAATGAAGTATTTTTTGGGGGGAAAAATTGAAGGCATGTATGGATTTTCACTGAAGGAAGAAAAGACTGAATTAATGACTTAAGGATTTGGGGATTAAAAAGAGTTAAAGAGGACACAGGAAAATTTAAGATGGCAATAATTTGATTGAAATAATGGAAAAAGAGATTTTTTATTTCTTTTCTCACTTTCCTTTTTTTCCTCTCTTCCTCCTTCCTTCCTTCCTTCCTTCCTTCCTTCCTTCCTTCCTTCCCACCCTCCCTCCCTCCTTCCTTCCCTCCTTCCTTCCTTCCTGCCCTCCTTCCTTCCTTCCTTCCTTCCTTTCTTTACAGAGCCTGTCCTTAAACTTTCCATAGATGGATTAACTGCGGATCAATGGTCTTGCACACCTTCTCAAAAAACAGCAATTTTGAGAGAGAAGCAACATGGAAACCAAGAGGTTATGTCAATGAAGACTCAATTATCCAGGCCAAAGGTGTCTAGAGATCATATCATGACAACTGAACCAAACTTTATAAAGTTTGCTGGACTGACAGCCCAAGGCTGTTGAGGGAGGGTGTGTGTGGGAGAGCTTTGCTCCAGGACTTGCAGGGAACATGGGGAGGTTGGTGGGAGGGCAGGTTGGAGCCATAAAGGGGAGTTAGAACTGTTCCCTGGCTGGGTTGCTTCTGTGCCTGTGTAATTTCAGGAGTGGGTCATCTAAGAAACTTTTTCTCGGGGGGGGGGGAGGGGGGGGAGAGCGGGACATCCACCATCACGCAAAACAGCTGCTAAGAGAGCGTTCCTAAGTCAAGGAGATGACCAGAATTACCTTCCGTGGTCAGCACTTCCCAGCCTTCATCCAATGCTTCGTCTTTCCCTAAGGACAAGGAGGAGCATCAATCACGGAATCTGGAACTGGATAGAAGCCGGGGGGGGGGTGGCGGTGGGTGGAGGGGAGGAGTAGGGGTGGAAGGGAGGTTGGGGGAGGGGGCAGTGTCTCATAGGATAGAACAAAACAGAATAGAGAACAAACAGTAGAGTAAGTAGAGTCGAGTCAGTAGAGTAGAGTAGAGTAAGTATAGTAGAGTAAGTAGAGTAGGTAGAGTAAGTAGAGTAGAGTAAGTAGAGTAGTATAAGTAAAATAGAGTAAGTAGAGTAAGTAGAGTAGAAATGAAGTGTTTGTGTGGCAAGAGTTGGTAGATTTCAATGACTGTTTGACTCTCTTCCTAACTAATTTTGTTCTGACTGAGGTAGCTGTTTTGATGAACATTGAAACATCTCAGATTTACAAAGTTTGGTCCAGTTGCCACGATTCCACTTTTAGAACCCAGGAGATTGTGAATTCTAGTCCTGCTATAGTTGGGTGCCTTTGATGCAGTTGCTCTCCCCCAGGAAGAAAGGAAAGGCAAAGCACAACCAAAATCTTGCCAAGAAATCGTCAGGACTTCTCTAACAATAGGTAATCTTACCTGGAGCCTATCACCAGAAGACAGCGAGTTCTAGTCCCTCTTGATGCATGAAAGTTGGCTGGGTGACTTTGGCCCAGTCCTTCTGCCTCAGCCCAACCCACCTCATAGACTTATTTTAGAGAAAATAGGAGGAAAAGTCTTATATGGATGGTGGGATTCAAAATGTTTTACTATCTGTGGGCGTGGCTTGGTGGGCATGACCTCGCTTGGTGGGCGTGTCCTGGTGGCCATGGCAGTGGGCAGGGAATGGTGATTTTCCCTCCCCTGGAGTGTGGAGGGAATGGAGATTTTGCAGTATCCTTCCCCTGGAGTGGAGAAAGAATGGTGATTTTGCAGTATCCTTCCCCTGGAGTGGAGAAGGAATGGTGATTTTGCAGTATCCTTCCCCTGGAGTGGGGAGGGAATGGGGATTTTGCAGCATCCTTCCCCTGGAGTGGGGAGGGAATGGAGATTTTGCAGTATCCTTCCCCTGGAGTGGAGAAGGAATGGTGATTTTGCAGTATCCTTCCCCTGGAGTGGGGAGGGAATGGGGATTTTGCAGTATCCTTCCCCTGGAGTGGGGAGGGAATGGGGATTTTGCAGCATCCTTCCCCTGGAGTGGGGAGGGAATGGAGATTTTGCAGTATCCTTCCCCTGGAGTGGGGAGGGAATGGTGATTTTGCAGTATCCTTCCCCTGGAGTGGAGAAGGAATGGTGATTTTGCAGTATCCTTCCCCTGGAGTGGGGAGGGAATGGGGATTTTGCAGTATCCTTCCTCTCGAGTGGGGAGGGAATGGAGATTTTGCAGTATCCTTCTCTGAGCAGTGGGGAGGGAATGGTGATTTTGCAGTATCCTTCCCCTGGAGTGAGGAGGGAATGGAGATTTTGCAGTATCCTTCCCCTGGAGTGGGGAGGGAATGGAGATTTTGCAGTATCCTTCCCCTGGAGTGGGGAGGGAATGGGGATTTTGCAGTATCCTTCCCCTGGAGTGGGGAGGGAATGGGGACTTTGCAGTATCCTTCCCTTGCCGCACCCACCAAGCCACGGCCACAGAACTAGTGGTAAAAAAAATTGTATCCCACCACTGTTTCATTTGTCTTTCATATAACTGAGACAACAAGTAAATTAGGGATTTCTGATTTAACTTCTTTTTTTAAAAAACATCACATTTAAACACTTTTATATGTAACCTCTTCTGCAAGTCCAGCTTTAGAAGCAAGAGTGAAGAAGCAGATATTTTCATTCAACATTTCCATTGATGTTAACCGTTATTGTTGATGTTAGCTTTATTCTGATAATAGAAAGAAAACGAGAAACACGTTAATTTCCCTGCAGGTTTAGCATTTTATTCCTGGGATAATTTTCAGTGAGATTAAAGAGAATCTTTGAGGGAAAACAGGGTTTTTTGTTCTATAATGCATGCTCTACATATCCCCGGTTAAAAGAAAAAGAAATCTAATTAGCACTTTTTCAGCAGATAGGAAACACGATCAACACCGTAATCAAAAGTTTTATTCCTTCTGGGAGAGAAAAACCATTCAAAAAAAAATGAGCTAGTTGTAAAAAAAATCTTCTTGAATGCTAAGGAGGTAAACTTTCTCTCCCTTCACACCAGTGGTGATATTCAGCCGTTTTGGACTGATTCAGGCAAATCTGTAGTGGCGACCTGCCTAATCAAAGATGATTAGGGGACTGGAGGCTAAAACATATGAAGAACGGTTGCAGGAACTGGGCATGGCTAGTTGAATGAAAAGAAGGACTAGGAAAGATAGCAGCTTTCCAATATCTTAGGAGTTGCCCCAAAGAAGAGGCAGTCAAGCTATTCTCCAAAGCACCTGAGGGCAGAACAAGAAGCAGTGGGTGGAAACTAATCAAGGAGAGAAGCAACTTAGAACTGAGGAGAAATTTCCTCACAGTCAGAACAATTAATCAGTGGAACAGAAGTTGCCTCCAGAAGTTGTGGATGCCCCAAGATGCTGTATAACCACTTGTCTGTAGTGGTGTCTCCTGCTTCTGCGGGGGGTTGGAGTAGAAGACCTCCAAGGTCCCTTCCAGCTCTACTGTTCTGCTCTGCTCTGCTCTGCTTATTCTATTCTATTCTATTCTATTCTATTCTATTCAGAGAGAAGCAACTTAGAACTGAGGAGAAATTTCCTGACAGTGAGAACAATGAATCAGTGGAACAGAAGTTGCCTCCAGAAGTTGTGAATGCCCCAACACTGGAAGTTTTCAAGAAGAAATTGGATGGCCATTTTTGAAACAGGGTTTCCTGGCTAAGCAGGAGGTTGGATTAGAAGACCTCCAAGGTCCCTTCCAACTTTTCTCTTCTCTTCTATCCTACCCCACCCCACCCCACCCCACCCTACTCTATTCTATTCTCTATACATTTCATTTCTATTCTCTATCCCATCCTATCCCACTCTATTCTACCATCCCCTCCCCTGCTCTACTCTACTCTATTCTCTATTCGTTTCATTTCTATTCTATTCCCTATGCTATTCTATCCTATCCTACTGTATTCTACCATCCCCTCCCCTCCCCTGCTCTCCACTCCACTCCACTCCACTCCATTCTATTCTATTCTATTCTATTCTATGCCATTCTATTCTATTCTATTCTATTCTATGCCATTCTATTCTATTCTATTCTATGCCATTCCATTCCATTCTATTCTATTCTATGTCATTCAATTCCATTCTATTCTATTCTATTCTATTCTGTGTGTTTTGGTACCTAAAATTCTTCGCTAAACTATCCAGGCCCCATGCCTGATAGCAAAGCCTTGTTTTTAATGCCCCGGCAAAGAGGTGAGGAGTTGAGGCAGGAGACGAAACCACGGGTCCTTTCCTATGGGGCAGATGCTGTGTGGCTGCCTGAGAATTTGAACAATTGCACGAAGCAGAGATCTGAGCGTTAAGGCATCAAAGCAAAGCTGTAGCATTTGACAGCAAAATGGAGCGTATGATTGCAAATTATGCAGAAATGACAACAAACTAGGGCAAGGGGAAGAAATCGGTGTTCTTTGGTGAAATGTTTACCAGGCAGGATAAATTAGAGGGTGTGAGTTGTCGACTCCCAAGGCTTCGGGGGCGAAACCGTTTACTAGGCAGAGAGAAACGGACGGAGACATTTTAAGATGTGCAAAGGCTGCATGGGGTCTGTGGCAAGGAATGAGTGACAGCCAGAAGAAGTGAAAACAGCCTTTTTTTAAGAAGGGGATTCTGCCCACTTGGGAAGTGAGAACTGAGAGTGTGAAGGGGGGGGGGGGCATAAAAGTTAAATACGGTGGGAAGGAGGACTTTAAAAAGTGAGTGCAGATAAGAGGAAGCTAAGAATGGATTGGCATTTAGTAAGTAAGGAAAAGTAGAATGGAACGGAACAGAACAGAACAGAATAGAATTACAGAATGGAATAGGAATAGGAATAGAATAGAATATGGAATGAATGGAACAGAATGGAATAGAATAGAATACAGAATAGAATAGAAATGAATAGAAAAAATAGAATAGAATAGAATAAAAATAGAATAGAAATGAATGGAATGGAATGGAATAGAATAGAATATGGAATGGAATGGAACAGAATGGAATAGAATTCAGAATAGAATAGAATAGAAATGAATAGAAAAAAAAGAATAGAATAGAATAGAATTACAGAATGGAATAGGAATAGGAATAGAATAGAATAGAATAGAATAAGCAGAGTTTAGAGGGACCTTGGAGGTCTTCTAGTCCAACCCCCTACCTAGGCAGGAAGCCCTATACCGTTTCAGACAAATGGCTATCCAACATCTTAAAGACTTCCAGTGTTGGGGCATTTACAACTTCTGGAGGCAACTTCTGTTCCACTGATTAATTGTCCTAACTGTCAGGAAATTTCTCCTCAGTTCTAAGTTGCTTCTCTCCTTGATTAGTTTCCACCCATTGCTTCTTGTTCTACCCTCAGGTGCTTTGGAGAATAGCTTGACTGCAGTGGTGGGTTTCTGCAGGCTCGCACCTACTCGCGAGAGCCGGTTGGTGAAATTTAGAGAACCGGTGAGAGGGGGTTCCACTGGCATACCTGGAAGTAAATCTGGCCCGCTGCTGCCAGTGACCCAATGGGAAGGAAAGGAAAGGAAAGAAGAAAGAAAGAAAGAAAGAAAGAAAGAAAGAAAGAAAGAAAGAAAGAAAGAAAGAATTTATCATCACAATTGAGTCCAAAATTTTGGTTGCTAAACAAGAGCGTTGTTAAATGAGTTTCACCACATTTTAAAAGGTGGCCACTCCCACCCTGTCACATGACTCCCAAGCCACGCCCACAAAATAGGCCACACCTACAGATTTTCTAAAAAATTTGAAACCCACCACTGCTTGACTGCCTCTTCTTTGAGGCAACCCCTCAAATATTGAAGGACTGCTATTATGTCACTCTTCATCAGAAAAACCCAATTCCAGCAATAGTTTTATATATGTTTTAGCCTCCGAGTAGATTTTCCAGAGAGCTGCAATACAGGTAGTCCTTAACTTAGAACTGTTAGTTTAGTGATTATACAATGGAACAAAAAAAAAAGTGAAATGATCATTTTTCATACTTGCAGCTTCCCCACCGTCATGTGATCAAAATTCAGATGCTTGGCAACTGACTCATACTTATGACCCTTGTAGTGTCCTGGGGTCATATGATCACTTTTTGTGACCTTCCAAACAAGCAAAATCAACAGAGAAGCCGGATTCACACACAACAACTATGTTAACAACTGCAGTGATTCACTTAACAACTGTGCCAAGAAAGGCCTTAAAACAGGGTTAAATCACTTAGCCAATCACTGGGCCACTGTTTTCATATTGCTGAGTCCCTCTGTCTACACAACTGTGGCAAGAAAGGGCATAAAAGAGAGCAAAATTTGCTTAACAGCTACCTCATGTAGCAACATAAATTTTGGGTTCTATTGTGGCCATAGGTCGAGGACTAGCTGTAACTAAATCTGAATATCTCAGCCCTGAATGACACAACACATACATTATAATTTTGCAGGATCCATAATATCTTGCTTTGTTTATTCCCTAGTCCAATGTTTTTTCAGCCCTTGGTAGTTTAAGATCTATGGACTTCAAGTCCCAGAATTCCCCAGAAAGCATGACTGGCTGGGGAATACTGGGAGTTGAAGTCTGTCTGTCTGTCCCTCCTTCTGTCCGTCACTCTCTCCGTCCCTCCATCCCTATCTATCTATCTATCTATCTATCATCTATCTATCTATCTATCTATCTATCTATCTATCTATCTATCTATCTATCTATCTATCTATCCATCCATCCATCCATCCATCCATCCATCCATCCATCCATCCATCCATCTTTGTATTGATCTATCCATCCATCCATCCATCCATCCATCCATCCATCCATCCATCCATCCATCCATCCATCCATCCATCCATCTATCTATCTATCTACCTACCTACCGTAGTGGCCAAAATTGTGGAAACCTTTTAGGAAAAGTGCATTTTTGAGGTTTGATGGCTAATAACCACTTTCTTTGGAGTAGTACTATAAAATTATATATCAATTGGAAGATAATTAAATCAAAAATGTAATGCAGCAAGGATTGTGCAATTATCTGTATTCTATGAAAAGTTATAGCCCAATGTAGCCAGCAATAAAACCCAGTTAATAGAAGCAATCGTTCAATCTTTGGTTTCACATGATAAAAGCTGCAGAACTAAAAGACTTGGTTCACTCCACAGGAAGACATTGATTGTAAGGCCATAATTCATGTTAAAAGTTACCCAACTATTAACTGATATTTTTTGTATTATCTAATTTTTTCTACATGCTTTACTTTTCTTCTTTATAACTGCCTTATAAATGCTATTCTAATAGCGAATCCTTCATAAAAGTTACTGCATTACATTCTTGATTATATTATCTTTCTATTGATATATAATGTTATGATACTACAAAAAATGTAGTGTTATTAGCCATCAAACCTCAAAAATAGTGTATTTTTCCCAAAATGTTTTCACGTCTATCTATCTATCTATCTATCTATCTATCTATCTATCTATCTATCTATCTATCTATCTATCTA
Organism: Rhabdophis nuchalis; assembly: GCA_039707465.1. Lineage (NCBI taxonomy): Eukaryota > Metazoa > Chordata > Lepidosauria > Squamata > Natricidae > Rhabdophis > Rhabdophis nuchalis. The sequence continues at coordinate 8,463,796 of CM077647.1, read as the reverse complement.
TCTATCTATCTATCTATCTATCACTCTCTCTCTCTCTTTCTATCTACCTGTCTGTCTGTCTATCTCTGTCTATCTATCTATCTGTATCTATTTATCACTCTCTCTCTCTTCCTATCTCTCTCTCTCTCTCTCTCTCTCTATTTATCTCCCTCTCTCTCTCTCTCTCTCTCTCTCTCTATTTCTCTCTCTCTCTCTTTTTCTATCCATCCATCCATCCATCCCTATTTCTATCTCCACCCATCCATCATCTATCTATCTATCTGTCTGTCTGTCTGTCTGTCTGTCTGTCTGTCTGTCTGTCTGTCTGTCTGTATCTATCTATCTATCACTCTCTCTCTCTTCCTATCTATCTATCTATCTATCTATCTATCTATCTATCTATCTATCATCTATCTCTATCACACACTCTATCTATCTATCTATCTATCTATCTATCTATCTATCTATCTATCTGTATCTATCTAACACTCTCTCTCTTTCTATCTATCTATCTATCTATCTATCTATCTATCTATCTATCTATCTATCTATCTATCTATCTATCTATCTGTATCTCTCTATATATTTCTCTCCCTCTCTCTCTCCCTCTCTCTCTCTCTCTATTTCTCTCTCTCTTTCTTTCCATCCATCCATCCCTATCTCTATCTCTATCTCTATCTCTATCTCTATCTCTATCTCTATCTCTATCTCTATCTCTCCATCCATCCATCCATCCATTCATCCATTATCTATCTATCTATCTATCTATCTATCTATCTATCTATCTATCTATCTATCTATCTATCTATCATCTATCTATCTATCTATCTATCTATCTATCTATCTATCTATCTATCTATCTATCTATCTATCTATCTGTCGCAAAGGCTGGGGTACCATGGGCTAATCTAACAGAAGGCAAACAGAAAATTATTCTGAGAAACCAAGAATTGCTCGGTGGTTCATTACCATCATCAGTGACTAACAGAACAGTTAGTAATTAAGCAAGCTGGAATTTCTCCCGTCAGTGGGGAGATTGTGGGTTTGAGCATGGGATTTTCAGCATGCAGAATTAATTCTGCCACTCTGCTATGCAGGGGCTGGAGTACAAGTAGTCCTCGACTTACAACAGTTCATTTAGTGACTGTTTGAAGTTGCAACACTGAAAAAAGTAACACAACCCTTTTTCACGCTTAAAGCCATAGATCAAAATTCAGAGAGTCACGTGATCCCCTTTTGCGACCATCTGACAAGCAAAGTCGATGGGGAAGCCAGATTCACTTAACAGCCGCGTTGCCAACTTAACCGCAGTGATTCATTTAACAACCGTGGCAAAAAATGGTCGCACAATTTGGCAAAACTCACTTAATGAATGTCTCACTTAGCAGCAGAAATGTTGGCTCGATTGTGGCCGTAAGTTAAGGACTGCCTGTATTCTGGAGGCTGAAGTCTACAACTCTTTAAAGTTGCCCAGGCTGGGAAGCATTGCTAAAACATTTGTCTCCAAACTAATTTAATTTCACACCTTTGCCTGTAGAAAAATGTTTCAGCGCGTATTACTAAAACATAAATGCTTATTTCTGTATAAAATTATATACGTGTGCTTCAAAGCAGGGGGCCCTTCAGATCAGTTGTAATGCCTACCAATTTCCTGGCAATATTTTTGAGTGGTTTTAATTTCAGAGTTTTGTAAATGCCACCTGGGAATATAACAGGCATATTGGGCTATTCCTAATTGGCTAATGCCTCTTAATGAAAAGGACACTCAGTTTTTCCATTCCAAAACATACAACTTTAAAACTTCCTATCTTGGCAGCTGGAGGAAAACTCATCTCTCTTGTAGGAACCCAGAAGGCAGCTTCTGAAATGCAGAGGAGTTTCTCAAAAGGACATGTAAAATGAAATTTAATGGTGAAAAAAGTAAGGCTCTACATTTAGGCAAGAAAAACAAAATGCATATGTATAGTATATAGGTGGTACCTTGCTCAATAGCAGTAACTGTGAAAGGGATCTTGGAGTCCTAGTGGAGAACCGTTTAAATAGAAGCCAGCCGTGTGCAGCAGCTGCCAAAAAAGCCAACACAGTTCTAGGCTGTATAAACAGAGGGATAGAATCAAGATCCTGTGAAGGGTTAATGCCACTTTATAAGGCCTTGGTAAGACCACACTTGGAATATTTGCATTCAGTTTAGGTCGCCATGATGTAGAAAAGATGTTGGAGACTCTGGAAAGAGTGCAGAGAAGAGCAACAAAGAGGATTAGGGGACTGGAGACAAAAACATACGAAGAACGGTTGCAGGAACTGGGTATATCTAGTTTAATGAAAAGAAGGACTAGGGAAGACATGATAGCAATCTTCCGCTATCTCAGAGGCTGCCATAAAGAAGAGGGAGTCAAACTATTCTCCAAAGCACCTGAGGGCAGGACAAGAAGCAATGGGTGGAAACTAATTAAGGAGAGAAGCAACTTAGAACATAGGAGAAATTTCCTGACAGTGAGAACAATTAATGGGTGGAACAGAAGTTGCCTCCACAAGTTGTGAATGCCCCAACACTGGAAGTCTTCAAGAAGATGTTGGATAGCCATTTATCTGAAACGATATAGGGCTTCCTGCCTAGGCAGGGGGTTAGACTAGATGACCTCCAAGGTCCCTTCCAACCCTGTTATTCTAGTCTAAAAGATGTTGGCTTTAAATCAGAATCAAGACATAACACTGATCATTTCAAATCCTTAAATGCAAGTGTTCCTCGACGTATGATGACAAGCTTCAAATTTTCGTTGCTTAGTGAGTTCGGTCGTTAAGTGAGTTTTGCACCATTTTATCGCCTTTCTTTAAGGACTGCTTGTAAAGACTTTTTTATTTGTTTATTTATTTCATTTTTAATAGGTGTATACACTTAGAAGATGGCAGGTACTTTTCGTCCCCAAATTCTGCGGCCTGACATTGAATTTGCAACTACCAATCTTTTCCAGTTCCTAATGCGAATTCTTCCCCAGATTTTTAGACCTTTCGCTTCATCATTTATAGTAGCCCTGATAATGTGCATCACTGGCGCAATGAATTATGCCAGGTGAAATTAATGTGCCAAAGTCCTCATTCATTACTGCAGGCCATTCTGTCCTTCCAAAGAACTAGTGGCTGCCATTCAAAAAGAGTCATAATCTTATTTTTAGAAAGTTGACTCAAGTGTGATACACACACACACACACACACACACACACAGAGTCAAATATCCTACCCAATGTGTGTGTGTTAGGAGGCAGAGAGAGAGGGAGAGAGGGAAGGGGAGAGTGGGAGAGCAAGAAGGAGAGGGAGGGGGAGAAGGAGGAGAGAGAAAGGGAGAGAGGGAGAGGGAGAAGGAGAGGGGGAGAAAGAAGGGGAGAAGGAGAGGGAAAGGGAGAGATAGAGAGGGAGAGAGGGAAGGGGAGAGAGGGAGAGCAAGAAGGAGAGGGAGGGGGAGAAGGAGGAGAGAGGGAAAGGGAGAGAGGGAGAGGGAGTGGGAGAAGGAGAGGGGGAGAAAGAAAGGGAGGAGAAAGGGAGAGAGGGAGGGAGAGTGTTAGATCAGACAAAGGATTCCGACTCAGGCATGGTCAAAACAACAGGAACGTTTATTCACACTATTCACAACACACACAAGATTCAACTGGCAAGGTTTCTTCTCTGGCAACCTCTTATATAGAGTTACCAGGCAGGAAACTCCTAGCAAGCAGTTGCAACATTGTAACTCCTTTCCAGACAGATTCCAGACAGCTTGTCTCTGTTAATCACTGCAGCTGCTGGCTCAGCTCCGGAATGCGGTGACTCATAGGTTACCAGACGAGTTGTCTGGGACATAGGCTTGGGGACTCAACACTCCTTCCCCCATAGTCAGTGCGCATGTGTCTAGGTTCTCTGTCCAACACAGTACATGCGCACGTGTAGTCGTTCAGATAGGCGGGGCGGTGTCGGATCCGCCCTGACCGCCTTAGTTCTTGAGGAGGCTCCTCCCTGTGGGACACGGAGCCTTCGCCTACATCATCGCGGCCTGCCCTCGGAGGTGGAGTCGCCGTAGGCGGCAATGCCGACCCTAGCAAGTCCGGGTGAGGGGGCGTGGCGACCGGGCTTGAGGTAGTTGGCATTTGCTGGCGAGTATTATTCTGGTAGGGTGGTTCCCCGATGGGCGAGGCCCCCAGCTGAGAGTCAGATTGGGCTGTGAGGTCCTGGCGGTCTCCCCGTGCTGTTCCCGCCGATACGAGGTCTGGACCGGCTAGGGACTCCGGGGTTCCAAACAACTGCTCGGCTTGAGCAGAGAACAACGGCCCAACGGGGGCCAACGGGCAGGAACGGCCTGGCGTGGTGACTGCTGTTTCGGGCAGGCGGCGCCTCAGTTGATCCAGGTGGCGCCGCCACTCGGATCCATCCTGAAGGCCGACTCTGTAAGAACAGGGTCCGGTTACGTCCAAAATGGTTGCGGCAATCCATCGCGGCTCCCCTGAAAAGTTCCTTGCCCAAACCAGGTCCCCAATTTCAAATAAACGAGGAGTGGGAATCTGCAGGTTGCCCCTCTGCAACCCGTCGTAATCGGGGTGCAGTCTGTCCAGAGTGGTCCGCAAGCGTCGGCCCATCAAGAGCTCCGCGGGGCTTTTCCCTGTGGCTGGGCAAGGTGTGACATGCTGTCCCAAAAGGTACGCGGCCACCCTTGCCTGCCAGTCCCCTTTATCCAAACGGGCCAAGGCTTCCTTGGCTGAGCGCACGGCTCGTTCCGCGCGTCCATTAGACGCCGGGTGATAAGGGGCGACCGGCGCGTGGCGGATCCCTTGGGTGGCCAGAAAGTCCAAGAAGGTGGAGGATTGAAATTGGGGTCCGTTGTCGGACACAACGACGTCCGGCAACCCGTGGGTCGCGAACAGATGGCACAAGGCACGCACCGTGCTCTCCGCTGTGGTGGAAGCCATGAGAATCACCTCCACCCAGCGTGAGAACGCATCCACCACCACGAGGAAATTCTGGCCATGGAAGGGACCCGCGAAATCCAAGTGGAGCCTGGACCATGGGCACCTGGGGGCGTCCCACTCCCTCGGCGGGGAGACCGGCGGGGCCGGCCGGGACGATTGGCAGGAGGAGCAGGCGGCCACCCATTCCGCCATTTCAGCGTCCATGCCGGGCCACCAGACATAGCTCCGGGCCAATGCCTTCATACGGACGATGCCTGGGTGGTTGGCATGGAGCGACTGAAGAACCATGTGCCGGAGAGGGGAAGGGACGATGACCCGATCTCCCCAACACAAGCACCCGCAATGGAGCGAGAGCTCCAGCTGGCGTGACTTGTAAGGCCGAAAGTTTTCAGCCACACTGCCCGAAGGCCAGCCCCTCAGCACCCATCGGCAGACCTGGGCGAGGACGGGGTCTGCGCGGGTGTGAGCGGCAACGGCGGAAGAGGACAGGGGCAAGTCCGACTCCGCGACCATCAGGACAGAGAGAGCAGGCACAGGGGCCGGATCCGGCCCCGGGAGAGGGCAACGGCTTAGGGCATCAGCATGCCCTATCTGCTTGCCAGGACGGTATAGCAGCGTATAGTCATACGCTGCCAGGAATTCCGTCCAGCGGGTCATCCTGGGCGACAGGATGGGGGGTGTCGGACGGTCACCGGCCAATAGCCCAAGGAGCGGCTTATGGTCCGTGACAACAGAAAAGGTCCGCCCATAGAGGTAATTGTGGAACTTCTTAATCCCGGACACTACAGCCAAAGCCTCCTTGTCGATTTGGCTGTAGTTTCTCTCCGTTTGAGACATTGTCCGGGAGTAAAAAGCAATGGGGGCTTCCGAGCCGTCTGGAAAGACGTGGCTAAGGACAGCCCCCAGGCCAAAAGGGGAGGCATCACACGCAAGCGTCAGAGGAAGCCTGTCATGGTACTGGACTAGTACCGCATCTGACGTGAGCATGGCTTTGACAGCCGTGAACGCGTGTGCTTCGCGGCTGCCCCAGTGCCAGGCCGCGGATCGGTCGAGCAACCGATGCAGCGGCTCGGCTAGCGATGCCTTATGGGGAATAAACGGCGCGTAGAAATTCAAAAGGCCGAGGAATGCCTGCAGCTCCGTTTTGGAGGCAGGAGTGGGGGCCTTTTGGATGGCCTCGACCTTGGAGGGGGTTGGGTGAATTCCTTGGGCGTCAATCATGAAACCCAGGAATTCCACCCTAGGCGCAGCAAACGTACATTTGCTGCGTTTCAACTTTAAACCCGCGCCCCTGAAAACTCTGAGGACCTTCCGTAACGTTTTGGCGAGTTCTGATATGCTGGAAGCAGCAATCAGGACGTCGTCAAAATACGGTACAACGCCAGGGAGCCCATGGAGCAGTCGCTCCATGAGGCTCTGGAAGATCCCCGGGGCTACGGACACGCCGAATTGGAGACGGCGACAGCGGAAAGCCCCACGGTGGGTCACGATGGTCTGCGCTTCCGCAGCCTCGTCATCCACCGGGAGCTGTTGGTAGGCCTGCGCCATATCCAGTTTCGCGAACACTCGACCTCGTCCCAATGAGTGGAGTAGGTCTTGCACCACCGGAACCGGGTATGGGTTCGCCTGAAGCCCGAGGTTGATCGTCGACTTATAGTCGGCGCAGATCCTCACGGACCCGTCGGGCTTAATGGGGACCACAATTGGGGTCTCCCATTTCGCCTGATCGACGGGTTCGAGCACGCCCTGCGCCACCAATCGATCCAATTCCGCTTCAACCTTGGGCTTCAGCGCGAACGGCAGCCTGCGGGCCTTCAAGCGGACTGGAGCAACCTGGGGGTCCAAATTTAGGGAAACTGGAGTGCCTTTGTACGTTCCTAAGCTGCCATCAAAGACGTCGTTGAACTCTCTGATTACTTCGTCTACCGGAGAACTGGCTGGCACGCTGTGTACTCCTTGGACTGACAGTCCCAAGGCTGGAAACCAGTCCAATCCGATCAAGGCAGCTAGGGGTTTGGCCACTACCAGGATGGGAAGGGATCCGTGGAAGGGGCCGTAGTCTACTCTCACTCTGTGCAGACCTAGAATGGGAATTTGTGAGCCCTGGTAATCTTTCAGGATCGTCGCTGTGGGGCCGAGATCCCGCTTCCTGAGCTTGGGGCAAAGCTTAACTAAATGCGCCCAGGACATGAGTGATCTAGAGGACCCTGAATCTATTTCCATTTTTACCCCCACCCCCTCTAAGCAAACCACTGTTGACAGTCTCCTACTCTCTGCCTGGTCGTAGCTTAGAGCTGGGGGCATCTCCGCCAGCGCGAAGCAGTCGGTCGGCTGTGGCTGGTAGCGTCCTGAACGCTTCTGCGACCCTCGTTGTCCTGGTGGAACGGTTCTGGAGGCGGCAGCTGGCGTTGTCGCTGGAGCGGCAGCACGGCACACAGCTGCTAGGTGTCCTTTCCTGCCACATCTGCGGCACACCGATGCCTTGAATGGGCACTCTGGTCTCTGGTGGGCCCCTCCGCAGCCTAGGCAGTTCCCGGACTTCTGCTGCGGTGTGAATGCGCGATTCGGCATGCGCCCGGTCACCCTCATGCAGTCCCCACGGTCATCCTCCTCCAGCTCATCCAGCGGCGCTATTTCGTCTACCAGACACGCTCGCGGAGTGGGGAAAAGAGGAGGGCGCGCGCGGCCCATGTCGGATGTGGAGATCTCCGACAATTCTGTCGCACGTGCTTCTTCCACCGCTTGCTCGAGAGTCAGGACAGTTTTTGAAAGCAAGCGGCGCTTTAGGCGGATGTCTCTTACGCCGCATACAAACTGCTCCAGTAGGGATTCCTCCAGGAAGCCAGCAGGGAACTCGCAGGGGATTGCGGTCGCTCTCAATTTCTGCAGGAACTCGGCTACCGACTGTTGCGGCTGTTGCACACATTGCCTGAATGCATAGCGATGCGCTATGCGGGAAGGCGCCGGCGCGTAGTGTGCTCTCAGGCGGCCCAGGAGATCGTCCCACGGCACTTCGTGCACCGCTGCGGGTGCTGCTATGGTTCGGGCGGTAGCAAACAATTCAGGGCCGCCGCACTGGAGGAATAGGCTCAGCTTCCTGGCAGGCGCGAGTTCGCCGTAGTCGCTGGCTATCAAGAAGCACTCGAACCGGGCTAAGAAGGAAGCCCATTGTTCCTTCATCGGGTCGAACGGTGCAAACGGAGGCATTGTCGCCGTAGCCATGGTGAGGCTGTGCGTCGCGCTGCGCTCTGTTGTTGAAGTATTCGTTACCCGTTGCGTTCTAAGGCCACGGCCTGAATCCCACCTTCGTCACCAGTGTTAGATCAGACAAAGGATTCCGACTCAGGCATGGTCAAAACAACAGGAACGTTTATTCACACTATTCACAACACACACAAGATTCAACTGGCAAGGTTTCTTCTCTGGCAACCTCTTATATAGAGTTACCAGGCAGGAAACTCCTAGCAAGCAGTTGCAACATTGTAACTCCTTTCCAGACAGATTCCAGACAGCTTGTCTCTGTTAATCACTGCAGCTGCTGGCTCAGCTCCGGAATGCGGTGACTCATAGGTTACCAGACGAGTTGTCTGGGACATAGGCTTGGGGACTCAACAGAGAGGGAGTGGGAGAAGGAGAGGGAGAAAGAAAGGGAGAGAGGGAGAGGGAGTGGGAGAGGGAGAAGGAGAGAGAAATTATTTACATTGCATTATTTACTAGTAGTCCAGGATTGTGAGCTTGAAAAACACTGCACAGAGCATGTGTGATGATATCTGTGCAGATGGGCGGAGCCTCCTGCCACCACCACTACCAGTTCGCCTGAACTGGGGTGAAATGGACGAATATCACCTCTGATCGCTAGTCTGAAGGTGGCTATTTGGTGTAAATGACAAAAGATAGAACAGAACATGGAATTAGAATTGGAATGGAAGAGTAGAGTAGAGTAGAGTAGAGTAGAGTAGAGTAGAGTAGAGTAGAGTAGAGTAGAGTAGAATAAGAGAAGAGAAGAGAAGAGAAGAGAAGAGAAGGGGAGACCATGAAGTGGGGGTGTGGGGGTCACTCACAATGCTTTGAGCTCTAAGCACATAGCACTTGTAAGCAACATCCTGAATGACAGGTAAGCTTCATCTCGGCTGCCCTTACCACTCTCTGTATGGACTTTCTATCTGGGGCTCTGCTCTCCTCCAAACCAAACAGGGAGGAAGTTTGTTAAAGACTGCAAATCCAAGAAGCACAATCAAAATATAATATTCAGACACTCCAAGCTTAACACCGTTGTCAGTTTTTGGCAACTGTGAGAGTAAATTTAAAGCAGTGCTTCCCAACCTTAACAACATTAACCTCTGTGAACTGCAACTCCCAGAATTCCCAGCCAGCTTAAAATTACTGAAGTTGAGAAAAACTGGTTCAAAAGAAAGGGGATAGAGAAGGACATAGAAATTAGGACTCCAAATTTGGCACAAACCAGAAAGAGAAACGTTGAATAGAAAGTACAGGTGTGCTCGACTTACGACGACAATTGAGCAAAAAAAAATATCTGTTGCTAGATGAGGCATCTGTTAAGTGAGTTTTGCCCCATTTTGTGACATTTTGTGCCGCATTTGTTAAGTGAATCGCTGCAGTTGTTAAGTTAGTAACATTGTTGTTAAATGAATCTGACTTCCCCATTGACTTTGCTTGTCAGAAGGTCGCAAAAGGAGATCACATGACCCCGGGACACTGAAATCGTCATAGATATGAGTCACTTGCCAGGCATCTGAATTTTGATCCTGTGTCCATGGGGATACTGCAATAATAATAGTCATAAGTGTGAAAAAATGGTCATATGTCACTTTTTTCACTGCCGTGGCAACTCTGAATGGTCACTAAATGAACTGTTGTAAGTCAAGGAGGGTAACCTATAGTACTTGTAACTCCATAGATTCCTAATCAGATTTAGATGTTGATCTGTTGGCTCTTAGTTCTGTCTAGACCAGGGGTTCCCAAACTTGGCAACTTTAAGACTTGTGGACTTCAACTCCAGCTGGCTGGAGAATTCTGGGAGTTGAAGTTGCCAAGTTTGGGAACCCCTGGTCTAGATTCTAGAACACAGGTAGGCTTAATTCCTCCTGCAGTGTTAGTATTGGTTTGCTCCATTCAAATGTGCCTCCAAATGAAAGCATTGAGGTGTACAGTATTTGGCTAATCTGAGAAAGCTAGGTCAGATCAGCCTGATTTAAACCCTGGATGGGAGACCACCAGGAGATCCTGGGGCATAGACAAGTTTTGAAGGCAGGTCGGAGTTGTACTTTCCCACCATATCCTTGGCTTTTGCATTCAGAAGGAACAGTGATGGGTAGAAGCAATCCTACAAAATGATTTTCTCTGCTTTCTTGCCGGTTTTGATTAGAATAGAATAGAATAGAATAGAATAGAATAGAATAGAATAGAATAGAGCAGAGCAGTAGAGCTTGAAGGGACCTTGGAGGTCTTCTACTCCAACCCCCCGCAGAAGCAGGAGACACCACTACAGACAAGTGATTATACAGCATCTTCTTAAAGACTTCCATTGTTGAGGCATTCACAACTTCTGGAGGCAACTTCTGTTCCACTGATTCATTGTCCTAACTGTCAGGAAATTTCTCCTCAGTTCTAAGTTGCTTCTCTCCTGGATTAGTTCCCACCCATTGCTTCTTGTTCTGCCCTCAGGTGCCTTGGAGAATAGTTTGACTCCCTCTTCTTTGTGGCAACCCCTGAGATATTGGAACACTACTATCATGTCTCCCCTGGTCCTCCTTTTCATTAAACTAGACATACCCAATTCCTGCAACCGTTCTTCCTATGTTTCAGCCTCCAGTCCCCTCATCCTCTTTGTGGCTCTTCTCTGCACTATTTCCAGAGTCTCCACATCTTTTTTGCACCGTGGCAACCAAAACTGGATGCAAATATTCCAGGTGTGTCCTTTCCAAGGCATAATTGAGTGGTATTAACAATTCATATGATCTTGATTAATTAGGGCCACACCGCAGTCTTTGGCCTCTTTGGAAGGCAGCCCCACCATAGAGGGTTCAGGGAACTGAAGGGGAACAGAATCACAGCTGGAGGGGGAGGCATGGTGGGGAGGAAACAAGAAGAAACTGGCAACAGAAGCTTCCCTAACCGGAAAGAAGGGGAGCCTACTGAAGGAAGCTGGCTGCCATCTAGTGGCCACACAGCTCCCTGCAGTTGCATAACCAACCTTGGGGAAGAACATGGAAAAGCAAAAAAATATATATTATGTAGGGACATGATGGCTCAGTGACTAAGATGCTGAGCTGAGTCAATCAGAAAGGTCAGAGGTTGGAATCCCTAATGCCACGTAACAGAGTGAGCTCCTGTGACCTGTCCCAGCTTCTGCCAACCTAGCAGTTCGAAAGCACGTAAAAAATGCAAGTAGGAAAATAGGAACCACCTTTGGTGGGAAGGGAACAGTGTTCCGTGCGCCTTCGGTGTTGAGTCATGCCGGCCACATGACCCCGGAGACGTCTTCGGACAGCGCTGGCTCTTCGGCTTTGAAACAGAGATGAGCACCGCCCCCTAGGGTCGAGAACGACTAGCACATACATGCAAGGGGAACCTTCACCTAAAATTGCAGAAGCTGCTTTTTTCTCAGAAGAAATCCAAGAAGGGCTACCAAAAGAACAAAGCTATCATTCCTCCTCCTTCCCTCCCTCCGCTTGTGTGCTTACTTTTGTTTAGAAAAATAATAGGAAATATGCAAAAAAACCTCTTTCTCATCTCTGACTCCACTTCCCCTCCTTTCTCCTTCCTTCCTTCTTTCTGCTTGTATGTGCACACTTTTGTTTTTCTTAGAAAAAACAATAGGAAGTGCATAAAACCTCTCCTTCCCATCTCCAATTCCCTTTTCTCTTTCTCCTTCCTCTTATATCTATGTGTCTCCTTCCTGCCTTCCTCCATCCTTCCCTCCTCCTCCCATCTTCCTTCCTTCCTTCCTTCCTTCCTTCCTTCCTTCCTTCCTTCCTTCTTTCCTCTCCTCCCTTGTTTGAGTTGATTAGCCTTATTGGTCTTGAAATAAATCAATAAATAATGCTGCAGGGTTGGATTCCTGCGGTGGATGGGTGTTGGGCTAGAATCTAGATCACAGCTACCCAACCCTATTTGCAACTGGGCTGTGTTGCTCGCACCCTAACTCTTTTGAGCAAAGGTTGCCGGGGCTCACAGCCCCACAATGAAACTGTGCATGGGCGTGAACCTACCCCTCTCACAAAGCCATCCCCTCTTCCCCCCACCCTCCATGCTGCCAACCAGGAAAAGTTGGCCAATCTTTGGCTGGGTCAGAACACTTCCTAGCTGGATTTTGAAGGGTGGTGAGTGATCGCCCCCTTGTGGCCGATTCACTTATAACAAACGGAAAGGCTGGCCAACCTGTACAGGTAGTTCTCAACTTACCAGAGTTTGTTTAGGCACCGTTCAAAGTTACAATGGTACTGGGGGGGGGGGGGGGGAGAAGTGACTTAATGACCATTTTTCACACTTATGACCACTGCAATCCCCATGGTCCTATGAGCAAAATTCAGACTCTTGGTTCATATTCATGACGGTTGCAATGCCGTATGTGTGTGTGTGTGTGTGTGTGTGTGTGTGTGTGTGTGTGTGTGTGTAACATGATCCCCTTTTGCAACCTTCTGAAAGGCAAAAAATAGAATTCTTTATTGGCCAAGTGTGATTGACACGAAAAGGAATTTGTCTTTGGTGCAGATGCTCTCAGTGTACATAAAGATGTTGGGTAGCCATTTGTCTGAAACGGTATAGGGCTTCCTGCCTAGGCAGGGGGTTGGACTGGATGACCTCCAAGGTCCCTTCCAACTCTGCTATTGTATTGTATTAAAAAGAAAAAAAATACATTCGCCACGAATGCAAGTCAATGGGGGGAAGCCAGAGTCACTTCGCATTGCTTAAATAAACAACTGGGGTGATTCGCTTAACAACTGTGGCAAGGGAGGTTGTAAAAGGGGGCAAAACTCATGTAACGGGGTCTGGCTTAGCCGCAGAAATTGGGGGGCTCAATGTTAGTCGTAAGTCGAGGATGACATGTTATTCCCTAACACAGGGCTCTGCAAAGTTGGCTCTTGTAAGACCGGTGGACTTCAACTCCCAGAATTCCCCAGCCAGCCAGCTATGCTATGCTGGCTGGGGAATTCTGGGAGTTGAAGTCCACCAGTCTTACCAGAGCCGACTTTGCAGACCCCTGCAACAAGGAACAACAGGCAAGGGGCGCGTGGAGAAGAGGGGGCGGGGCTTGCTGTCTCGTTCTTTCTCTGTCTCTCTCTCTCTCATGCGCGCATGCGCCCCGCCTCCTCTCCTGCGGCTGGCGCGCGCGCCGCCCAGGAACCGCCGCTGGGCCGCGAGCGCTCCCGCGCATGCGCACCTCCGCCCCCTTGCGCCGTGCTGAGGCGGAGCTGAGGAGGCCGCGATTTCATCATGCGGAGGGCCGCGCCTGCCCCTCGGCCCGCCTGCCCGCCCTCCGCCGCGCCGCTCCATGCCGTGGCGCTTTAGCGTCTCGATCGGCCGCCTCCTCCTCCTCAGCAGCAGGAGCAGCAGCAGCGCCGCCCGCCTTGTGGCCGCCCTCCTGCCCCGCGCCTCGCTCCACGCGGCCCGCCCATCCTCGTCCTCCTCCTCCGCCGCCGCCGCCAGCACCCGGCCGCGCTCTCGCCGCCCGACCCCGCCGGATCCCGGCCCCGGCATCGTCTCCAGCATGGACGGACCCGCCGCCGAAGCGCTCCTGGCGCCGCTCAGGCAGGCGGTGCGGCAGCAGGTGAGGCCGACTGGCGGGGGAAATCACGACTACATATCCCATCTGTGGAGGATGGGCGCGGAAGTCCCCGCCGATCTTGTGCTGGGGGGGGGGAGGGGGGACCTCGGGAGAGATGGGCCTTTCCCTGATCTGAGGATCCCCCCCCTTCCCCCTCCCTGCGATCACTTCCGGGGGGGGGAAGGGCAGAGGGTGATGGGAGATGTACTCCAACCCCTCCCCCCCTCAGGGGTCTCAAGGGAGGAAAGTATTTAAGCCCATGAGGCGGCTTCCCCTCCCCCCCCATTATTTATGTAAAGGAGACTCCTCCCATCGAGATGTGGTTGGTGGGCTACAGCTCCCATCCGCCTTGCCTGGGGAAGATGGGAGTTGGAGTCAGGCATGGCCATATGCTAAGAAATGAGTTTTGGCAGAAATGAGGTTCTGGATCAAAAGAATCTCCATAAGTTGTGGGTCCTCCAGCTTCTCCAACAGGAAGAGGCTGGAACACCATTGTTCTGGCAGGGGGTAAAGTCTCCTGCTTAGACTAGATGGCCTCCGAGGACCCTTCCAACTGGGTTAAGCTTAATTTTTTTCTTCTGTCCTCGCTTAAAACAAAATCAAAAACAAATTTGCACGATTTGGGGGGAGGGGGCTGGATCTTAAGGCTTTTAGGGAGACCCGCAACCACCTCCTTAAATAATGGGCATTTTATTTCTTGAAGTGGGCCAATTGGTAACGCTTCCCCCCACCCCCTCTCTTCCGATTAAATCCGATTGACCTTCCCTGATCAAACGGGACAATAAATAAATCTAGGAATAAATCTTGTGTTTGTTATCATTGTTTTCCCTCCCCTGCTTTGCTTGCCCTTCCCTTGGACCATGGTTATCCTGCGGTTCCTCAGCTTCCGCATTGCCTTATCTGTCATTTGAGGTCCTCTCACCTCCCCAGGGTCAGCCGGGGCAAATCCAATGGCCTTTATTGAAAAAAGGTTGACTTGGCTCGTCCCAACGAAACTGCTCCCTTTCGGTGCTCCTGGGTATATAATCGTGAATTGGCTCGTTGCGCTTGGAAGATAATGTTGATAATGTGCTTCTGTCTTCTCTCTGTGTGCCCTTTGCTCAGTTTCTAAGTTTGGCCTCAGAAATCTACCCCCAGAATTGTACGTGGCTTGAAGTTTTGGCGCATTTCATCCATTTTCCTGACGTAGCCTTTTGTTTTCTTTGGAAGAGAAATGGCCATTTCCAATTATTAGGATAAAATTTCCTTTCCTTGGATCTGCTTTTTATATCTTACCCAGCCTCTCAGGCAGTAATTGCTACTCTTAAAAAGGGTGGGTTTATTTGACTGCCAAGTGTGACACTTAAGCAAAGGGTACTATGCAGGTAGGCCTTGTTTTATGACTTTAATCAGGACTGGAATTTCAGTCAGACGTGGCCATTAAATGAGTCATGTCACTAGATCTGATTTTTTTTTAACATGGTTGTTAAATGAATCGCACAGTCTTTAGATGAATATGCTTTCCCAAATGATTTTGCTTGTCAGACTGGGAATGGCACTAATTTTAATCAGTAACCACAAGACACTGTAACCATTGTAAATGTAAGCAGGTTGCCAAGTGCCAGAATTGCAATTGCATGATAGTAAGGAGTGGTGTAAGGGTCATAACTTTGAGGATAAGTCACGTTTTCAAAGGCTATTGTAAATTTTTGAACCGTCACAAGTTGAGAACCAGAGACTATAGATCTATTTATTCAAGATTTACACTTAGTTAAATGGATAATTCTGTTCCTGTAGAATTCCCCCATGTGCGTCTTATTTTTTGCTTAGCTAATCAGAGGGGAAAATGCATCAAAGTGTCTTTTAGGGAACAGGATTGGTAGCATCTTAATTGGAATAAGCTTTGTCTTTTTCTGAATCATCATGCACCTCCCAAAAACTGAGTGAGCTACAAGAAGTGCTTGAAGAAAGAAAAAAAAACCAGGAATTGGGACCAGAGCTTGGAAGCAACTAAGAAGTATGAGAAGAATGGGCTTAACCCTTGAATGCCTATGATTTTTTCATAGAAACACTCCTGCTTTTTTCCTGCGTAGTTAAGGGAATTTTTTTTTTAAAAAAAAATCAGATTGATCCAGGATGGAACTGGAGAATCACAATGTGATGTTGTAACATTGCCAAAGAGAGGCTCCTTTGTCTGTCAAATGAAGCCCTCAAACTTACAGCAGTTCATTTAGTGACTGTTTTTCATTGTTATGACTTTTGCAACATCCCCATGATCATGTGCTTAAAATTCAAATGCTTGGTGACTGGTTCATATTTATGGCTTTTGCTGTCTCCCAGGGTCATGTGATTCCATTTCATGGCCTTCTGATGAGCAAATGGAGAAGCCAGATTGGCTTAACTTATCAACTGCAGTGATTCACTTAACAACTGTAGCAAGAAAAGTCATAAAATGTTTCATTTAACAACAGAAATTTTGGCCTCAAGGACTATCTGTAGTGAGTTTTCAGTCTTTGTTCTAAAGCAGTTAACCTTGGCAACTCAGATGGGTGGACTTTAACTCCCAGAATTCCCCATGCTAGCTGGAAAATTCTAGGAGTTGAAAGTTCACCCATCGGAAAGTTGCCAAGGTTGAGAAGAACTGCTGTAAAGTCAGCCTTCCCATTTCAGTGGGGCAGGAAGTAGAGCTCTTTTGAATCCACCCGGGAGATCTCTTTGATCAGATATCAGTGTGGTTGGGATGGGTTAATGTTTTCCTGCTGCAATATTCCCTGATGCGATAAGAGATTGTTTGAAGGGCGGATCCTTCTGCTTGTTATATATAGGACAAAGCTGCATTAAAATTTGCCACATCAATATGCGGGGCTCTCAAAGAAGGGGTGCCCAGTGACCCTTCCCTCCGTCCGCTTTTCACTCAGTTCTTTCTCTGCTGCTTGAAGAGATCTTAGATTCTCTGGTCCCTTCAAAAGGCATATGCTTTACCCAGGATTTCCTTTCTATTTTGCTTTCACTCTTATTAAGAGCACTGCAGATTTACAGTGTTGATTCCTGCAATTCTCTTTTCCTTCAATCAACCGTCTCTTTTTAAAAAAACCTTTCAGTTCCCTCCCTCCTGCCACGTTTGCCTGCAAAGGCAGCTTTCTTTTAAAAATAGAGGCAGTTCTTGAGAATTGGCAGACCTCTTTCTTTCCTGCTTGCATTGTTAGGTTTGTGGTTTGTCATATTTAGAGTTGCCCTCTTGTGGAGAGATCTGGGCCATAGAATTTCCAAGAAACTGATATAACTGAATGGATAACATCATCATCATCAATCGATTAATCAGAACAGTGCTGGAAGGGACCTCAGAGGTCTTTTAGTCCATTCTTTAGTCCAAATTTCTGTTGTTAAGCAGAAACTTGTTAAGTGACTTTTGCCCCATGCTAGGGCCTTTGTGACAAGAAAGGAATGAATCTCGGCAGTTGATAAGTTAGTAACCCGCTTGTTAAGTGAATCTGGTTTCCACATTGACTTTGCTTCTCAGGAACTTGCAGAAGGGGAATCACGTGACCTCAGGACACAGCACCCATCATACATATGAACCAAGCGTGAGAATTGTGAACACATGATGATGAGGATGCTGCCATGGTCGTGACTCTGAAAAACGGTCTTAAGTCAAATTTCAGTGCTATTGTAACTGTGATTGTTCTGAAGTTCAAGGCAAGGTCTTGGGTTTGATTTGTAAAATGAGATTGTCTTCATGATTTGCTCTTTATTTCACGTCTTTCACAAAGTTAGAAAATTATTTATTAAATATATTTTCTGCCTGTCTTGCTGCATTTATTTATTTATTTTGCTCACTGTGCACTCCTCCCCCCCCAAATACCAAGTTTATAGGATTGTTCTGTGTTTCAGCAGAGGGTAGACAGCTGTCAGTCACAGATCCTTGAATTTGGTTTTCTGTCCCGTGCAAGAGATTGAACTTGATGCCCTCAGGAGGTGAACTCTAGGGTTCCCTGACCTAAACCTGTACAATTGTGTTTTTTTCCCCCTAGGGAGAGTTTGTTCGAAAGTTGAAGGATGACAAAGCTCCTCAGATGGATGTGGACAAAGCTGTGGCTGAGCTCAAAGCTCGGAAGAGAATCCTAGAAGCCAAGGTGAGTCTTCAAACTTCCTGTTTAATCTTATTCAGAGGAAATGACTTATTTCACCTATAAAATGTTAATTCAGAGTTTCTTAGCAGCAGGATAAAATATGCAGCAAGATTCTACACTTCTCATCAGTTCCCTAGCAAAGTCACACACACACACACACACACACACACACACACACACAAATCCTCATTTTTAAATGAAATACAGTTACCCTAAACTCCTGTTCATTTTAATCATGGCGGTTGCAAACAAGACAGCTCCTATATGTGGGTTGAGATTGGCAAGTGCTGATAACTGCATATAAAAACCTAGTATCCAGGTTTTCCGAGTGGAAGAATGAGATGAAGTTAATTACATCAGAAACAAACAATTTCTGAGCTTCCGTCTGGCCCTTGTGCTCAACTTGTAAATTAGAATTGCAGCAGCCATTGGTGCTTTCTGACTTCCTCAGATAATACCACTGTGGCTGGTATTCCATCTGTTTCTTCTTGTTTGGAATAGATTTCCTATGCTCCTTTTCTGAAAATACAGGTAATCCTCGACTTACGATCACAATTGAGCCTAACATTTCTGTTGCTACGCGAGACATTTGTTAAGTGAATTTTGCCCCCTTTTACAACCTTTCTTGCCACGCTTGTTCAGTGAATCACTGCAATAGTGGAAATTAGTAACACGGTTGTTAAGTGAATCCCCTTTCCCCTTTGACTTTGCTTCTCAGAAGGTTGCTAAAAGGCATCACATGGCCCTGGGACACTGCAACCTTCATAAAATATGAGTTGGTTGCCAAGCATCTGGGTTCTGATCACACGGCCATGGGGATGCTGCAAAAGTCGTAAGTTTGAAAAACGGTCCCTTTTTCCAGGGCTGTTGTAACTAAGTGTTTGCTAAACAAACTATTAAAAGCCAGGGACTACCTCTATATCAGTGTTTTCAAAAATGAACCTGACCGTAATTCCTTAACGTCATGGGGCTGGGTTATAATTTTTACAATGACAATAAATATTATTATTATTATTATTATTATTATTATTATTATTATTATTATTATTATTATTATTATTATTATTATTATTATTATTATTATTATTATTATTATCTGAGAGATAACCTCTTCCTTGCTATATCCATCCATTCCACCAGATCCGGCAAAAGAGGCACATTTCAGGAAATGGGTTTTCTCCACCAAAATGCCCGTCTTATGGAACACCCTCAAACATCTCCCCCCCCCCCCCAATATAATTTAATTAGTTTTTAATAATGTATTTTTTGTATGGTTTTTAAGACTGCCTGTGTGCCGCCCTGGGTCCTTGCCAGGAGAAGGGCGGGGTATAAATTTGAAAATAAATAAATAAATATTTTAGCTCCATCCCTGTTGATTTTCTGGGCATCCCTCATTTTATATGTTGCAAACTATCCACGTATGTAAAGTGTAATTGCACATCTGTGTGTTTTATTTTTTAGGAGCTGGCTCTGCAGCCTAAGGATGACATTGTGGACAGGCTTAAAATGGAAGATACCTTGAAACGAAGGTTTTTCTACGACCAAGCATTTTCTATTTATGGAGGTACTGTGCATCTCCACAGCGTGACATTCCTCCTTGTAATTAGCTGTCAGTTTTATAACATATGTGTCATTTTTTTTTTAAACTTATGTTTATAAATGAAACACATTTAATTAGATATTCTAATGTTCTCAGTCCAGCTCAAAGCAAGTGAAAATATTAGATACAGGTTTTTTTTAAAAAAATCTTTGTTTTAAATTATTTATTTTAATGTTTGACACTGCTCTACATCACTGTGTGTGAGTTGGGCAGCTGTATAAATTTATTTAATAAATAAATAAACACAATAATAATAATAATAATTTAATTTTATATCCCGCTCTCTCTCCCCAAGGGGACTCGAGGCGGGGCACAGGCAATTAAAAATACAAATAAAACCACAGACAAATACAAAATACAAAATTAAAAATAGATTAAATTGATCCTGTGCTAAAACCCATAAACTAAACTAAAAATTACCCCTAAAAACCCCTAACCTAAAAAGAGACTACCCAAGGGCGGCCAGACGAAAAAAGTGTGTCTTTAATTTTAAGCGGAAGGAGCGGAGGTCCGTGGTTGTCCTGATATCGGGGGGAAGGTCATTCCAGAGGGCCGGGCCCGCCACAGAGAGGGCCCTTCCCCTGGGCGTCGCCCGCTGACAAAGTCTAGTGGACGGCACCCGGAGCAGTCCCTCTCTGTGGGAGCGAATCGGCCGTGAGGATGTATGGGGCAGGATCCGATCCCGCAGGTAGCTAGGTCCCGAGCCATGGAGCGCTTTGAAGATGGTAATTAACACCTTGAAGCGCACCCGGAAGACGACAGGTAGCCAGTGCAGCTCGCGCAAGAGCGGTGTTACGTGGGCAAACCTAGAGGTGCCCATAATTGCTCGCGCGGCTGCATTCTGGACCAACTGAAGCCTCCGGGTACACCTCAAGGGGAGCCCCATGTAGAGAGAGTTGCAATAATCCAGTCGGGATGTCACGAGAGCATGAGTGACTGTGCGAAGGGCGTCCCGATCCAATAGGGGGCGCAACTGGCGTACCAGGCGAACCTGGTAAAACGCCCTCCTGGCCACGGCTGTCACTTGATCTTCCATGGACAGCCGGGTATCCAGGAGGACACCCAAGTTGCGCGCCCCATCCACAGGGGCAAGATGTTCGCCCCCTATGGCCAGCGTTGGAGAGAGCTGGTTGAATCGGGCAGCCGGAAACCACAGCCACTCGGTCTTGGTCGAGTTGAGCCTAAGTCCGTTACTTCCCATCCAGATCCGCACGGCTTCCAGGCACTGGCACATCACCGCAAAGGAAAAAGCAACCTTGAAATAATGAAGCCATCTGTTAAAGCATCAAGGTGGACTGCTTTACTCACCTGAAATAGTGATTTCTTTCTCCCAGGTAGAAGTGTGTAGGGGACAGAATGTTTTTCTTTTCCCTCCCAGGCAGAATGATGGAGGTAATATAAACCCTTAATGTTATAATTTCATAGGAACAATAGAAGCCGCTGTAACCTGTAGCTTGAACTAAGACCAGGTTAGTCTCTGCATAAAGGCTAGGTGCAAGTTTGGTGTTCTGACAATCTGGTTTGACTCCCTAGTATTCCAAATGGTGGTTACCTCCCCCCGTCCCATCTACTACTACTCCTTCTCTGCCTCCTCCCTTCCTTTTCTCTCCTTCTGTGTCTTTTCTCTTCCCCTCCCTCCCTCCACCTTGTCTTCTCTCTCCCATCTAGTCCTCCTCTGCCTCATTCCCCTCTTCCTCTTCTTCTTCCTCTTCTATCCCTTCCCTCCCTCAGATTGAACAGAAGGTGTTGTGAATAGTATTTGAGGATTTGTGTTTACCTGTTCTTTTTCCTGCAGGGGTGAGTGGCCTGTATGACTTTGGTCCTGTGGGTTGTGCTTTGAAGAATAACATAATACAAGCCTGGAGGCAGCACTTCA
Source organism: Rhabdophis nuchalis (assembly GCA_039707465.1). Taxonomy (NCBI): domain Eukaryota; kingdom Metazoa; phylum Chordata; class Lepidosauria; order Squamata; family Natricidae; genus Rhabdophis; species Rhabdophis nuchalis. The sequence goes on along the minus strand of CM077647.1, from coordinate 8,442,510 downwards.
TCCAGGAAGAGCAGATTTTTGAGATCGATTGCACCATGTTGACGCCTGAAGCTGTTCTGAAGTAAGCACAGACCTTCTCGCCATAAAAGCTAGCTTTCCAAATCCTCAAATCTCTTTACACATTTTTTTAAAAAAATCTTCTCTTACTGCAACTTTTTACAAACCCAATTCTCCTAATCAGAATAATTATCTCTCTATTACAAAAGGTGACCTGTCTGGCCTAAAATTAAATCGTGTGATTGCATCTGGAATGTTATGCATCTTTCTGGTTACCACAACAACAAAGGCATGAAATGGAACTAAAGATGGGTCCAAGGAGACTAACTCAGATGATCCAGAGACTGAGGCAGCTTCCCTGGGAGGAAAAATTGCAATCTTTGAGCCTTGTCAATTGGAAAGGAGGCAGACGAGAGGGGACGTGATTTAAGTGCACAAAATTAAGCATAAGCATAGTAGGGATCAAGTGGAAAAGGAGAAGCTATTTTCTTCTCTTAGGAGCCGTGGGGCTGTGGGTTTTGCAAACAAAAGTCATGTGACCCTGAGACAGTGCAGCCATCATAAATACATGCCAGTTGCCAAGGGACTGAATTTTGAGTACAAGCCATGGGGATGCTGTCATATTTGTAAGCACAATGATTTATCATAAGTCACATTTTACAATGTCGTCATATCTGTCGCTAAATGAATGTCTTAAGTTACTGGTGTTCACTCTATTTTGTATAATATTGGTATTTTCCCTCACAGGACATCTGGACATGTGGACAAATTTGCAGACTTCATGGTGAAAGATGTAAAAAGTGGAGAATGCTTCCGAGCTGATCACCTCCTGAAGGGTATGCTTTGTGTTATTTTATTGTCTTTGTCTAATCCCATCATAAGACCGGCTTCCGTTGATGGTTAGGACCTATCTGTGACCTCTCCTCCTCCTCACATCCGCTCCACAGCAACTGTTGGTATCTTACAGATAGGAATTAAAAGGCAGCAAAATGTCTGGAGAGTCTCAGTCATCCAGATCACCATCCCAAAGGTGCTTTTACAAGACGCAGCTGGACTTTGTTTTTTTACCCTTGAGGGAGAATACTTTCAAAGGCAAAAAAAAGTCCACATTCAGACAGAAAGCACTGCTGGCTTGAAAGAAGCCATTTATGTTAACAGAGGAGGAGGGATATGACGCCACCTGTCTCCTCTTTACAATACAGCCCTTTCAGCAGTCCCAAGAAAATTCCATTTGCATCCTGATTCAAGTGACTCTGAGGGCACAGAAAAACCCCCCAAGTGGCCTCAAGAACTCTCAGGGAGAGTACTAACAACCAGAGAACCTCAAAGAAATGCGATCCTCATCCCTCAGTCCAGTCAGAACCAATCCATCCGTCGCCTCTACCATCCTGCCAGAACTGATGAAGCTTCCTGGATGAGAAGCAAAATTTCTTCTTCCTCAGGGGGACGGGGGACGGGACAGTTTGATTGCCTTTTAAAAAAAGAATAAAGCACCTTTGGGATAAAAGACAGCACATAGACAGCACATAGTCCCCACACCACCCCCGCACCACCACCAAAGACTAGACAGCCAGTTCTCTTAAATTATACAGGTTCTCCTGCTGAAGCAAGGGATTGGACTAGAAGACTTCCAGAGTCCCTTCCAGCTCTATTCTGATTGATTGACTAAAAGGAAAAAAATATTTATGGACACTATTTCCTTCTCTCCTTTTGCAGCCCATTTACAGAAGATGATGTCAGACAAGAAATGCACCGCAGAGAAAAAGATGGAAATGGAGAACGTGATCACGCAGGTCAGTCAGCGATCTGGCAAGCAGAAGTGGCTCACTCGTAGCCCAGAAATTGTGGTTGTGATCCCAGGGACCTCCGAGACTCTTTGCACAGCATATATTTTGAAACAGTGCAGGAGCTGCTTCTGGTTGTGCATTTCTTTTGTTGCGAAAGGGCTTTTATAAAACATCTGTGCTTTATGGTTTTACTGTCAGTTAAATAAGCACTTAGTGGCCCTTGCTTTTCAAGTGGGGTGGGGGTGGGGGCACAGGTAGATTTCCAAAAAGGAGAACCAGGATAAATAATATAAGTACTCCTTGACTTATGATTACAATTGAACCCCAAATTTCTTGCTAAGTGAAACAGTTCTCAAGTGAGTTTTGCCCCATTTTTACTATCTTTCTTGCCACAGTTGTTAAGTGAATCACTGGAGTTGTTAATTCAGTTACATGGTTGTTAAACTAATCCAGCTTAATCGGAATCCCCATTGTCTTTGCTTGCCAGAAGTTTGCCAAAGATAATCTGAATCATGACTCTCTGCATTTTGATCACATGACCACGGGGATTCTACATCAGACATACATGGGAAAAATTGGCCCTAAGATACTGTTTTCAGTGCCATTGTAACTTTGAATGGTTATTAAATGAACTATTCTAAGTCAAGGACTACCATTATTAGGCTGGATTGTATGTCCCTGGGTAAATAAGACGGTCTTCCTTTTTTGTCCTGCTAGCTGGACAACTACAGTCAGGAACAGCTTGCGGATCTGTTTGTCAATTACAACGTGAAGTCCCCCTTAACAGGAAATGACCTCACCGCTCCGGTGTCTTTCAATCTCATGTTCAAGACCTCTATTGGGCCAGGAGGAAACATGGCTGGGTATGTGACTATATGAAAACGGGGTGGAGGGGAAGGGAAAGGGTGCTTGGGTTTTTCTGGATTTGAATTTGTCCCTGCATTTGTAATTCCAGCTGGTTGAGTTTCCTTATTTGAGGGAGAATCTGGGGATCGTTGCTTCATTCTGGTGGACAGGATGGCCCATCCATCCAAAGAGGAAAGAAACAGCAAGGTGTGCCAGTGGACAGCCTCCAAAACTGTGCCTTGTAGTTTCCTCACGGTGCTTTGGGAAGATCTAACAAGCCTAATACCAGGGGATTCACATTGCAGATAGTCAGGGGAATTCTGGGAGTTGAAGTCCACTTGTCTGAGAAACTCTGCTTTAGTGGCCCAGGGCAAAGCGAAGGGAGATTGGGAATCATTTACTGGGCTTTGTCAGAGCAGTTATTATTGCAGGTAGACCTCGACTTAAGACCACAATAGAGTATAAACAAGATAGCTGTAGAGTGAGTTTTGCTCCACTATACGACCTTTCAGTTGTTACGTTAATAACATGTTGTTAAGTGAATCTGGCTCCCCCATTGTTTGTCAGAAGGTCACAACCCCAGGACACTGCCACATCATAAATAAAGCCACTGAATTTTGATCACGTAACCATGGGGATGCTGCAACAGTCATAAGTGTGAAAAATGCTCATAAGTCACTTTATTCAGTGCCATTGTAACTTCGAGCGGTCACTAAACAAATGCTTGTAAGTTGAGGACTGTCTGTTCCACTATTAAATGTTCCTCGTGATAGGAGAGGTTTTCACAGGGCTACATTTGGGAAGCTAGGCTGTTTTGTCTTGCTATCAGCTGCTAAGCGTTCCTGCTTTCTTCCTTCCTTCCAATTATTGTTTCCCACCCACCACCCACCCCCTCTGATAGATACTTGAGGCCAGAAACCGCCCAGGGCATCTTTCTGAACTTCAAACGCCTTTTGGAATTCAACCAAGGCAAACTGCCTTTTGCTGCTGCCCAGATCGGCAATTCTTTCCGGAATGAAATCTCGCCTCGCTCAGGTCTCATCAGAGTCAGGTAATCGCTCTGAAAATTTGGGCAAAGAGGGGAAGGGGAAACGTGGCCCTCACTGGATTTGATAGATGTATTTATTTTGTTTTTACTGGCTCATCCTATATCTACAGCCACCCATCTCACAATCAAGGGACTCTAGTGGCACACAACAAAAGCTAACATAATATACTGGTAGTCTTCGAAAGTTTCTGTTGCTAACTGAGACAAGAAACTTTTGCCCCATTTCATGACTTGTCTTGCTGCGATGGTCATAAGTGTGAAACATGACCATAAATCACTTTTTTTGTTGTAGCTTCAAATGCGCCCTAGGCAAACTATTGTAAGTTGAGGGCTACCTGCGTTGCTTTTATTGTTGTAAGCTGTCCAGAGTTGCCTTGCAGCAAGATGAGCAGCAAATAAATGGAATAAATAAATATATGCTACTTGCACCAGCTCCTGAAGTTTGATTACTTGATCATGGGGGTCGCTGCAATGGTTGTAAGTATGAGGACTGATCATAAGTCACTGTTTCCAGGCCATTGAGACTTTGGACATTTGCTAAATGAATGGTCGTAAGTCAAGAACTAGCTCTAACTACCTATAAGCTCTGGCCTACCTGGTAATTCATAGACCATAAGATTTAAAGATCAACATGACTAACTGATAATCTTTCATACAAATGCCACCTTCTCCTCCGAATGTACTTGTGCAATCAACCCCAATTTTCCTGCTGTCAGCCTGCATCTGCATCTCCCTATGTTCCCCCCCAGTGATAAAACCACCACTCTCAGCCACCTTGGCATATGCCAAGTTTTATTATCATACGTCCCAGAGAATAGGGAGGGGTGGTTGTTTTGTGACAAAGAGGACACTGAATATTTGGCTATTTGAAGACATAGTGCTTGAGTTACAACCTGCCTATTATGTTCATAAATCGTAACATTTGTACAACAGGTTAGTCACACATTTAACCGACTTTACAACTTTTTTTCTGGTCATTAAGCAGATAGCAATAGACTTCTATTTACAGCTCTCTCTAATGGAATGGGACAACTTGCTCTGGATCCATTTAACAATTCTATTTAATTTTTTTTAATAAATAAAAAAATATTTTAATTTTTTCCATTCACATTTCATTCTGTTCCTTTCTTTTGCATCGTTTCTTTAATGATTCTGTTCCACTATTTGTTTGATGTTAGTGTAACTCTTTTCTCACAGCAAGTTGGCTGTGGCAAGTTAGTGAATTGAACGTCATAGTCCCCTCTCTAAGCGGTTTACAGAGTCAACCTATTGCCCCCAGGAATCTGGGTCCTCATTTTACTGACCTTGGAAGTATGGAAGGTTGAGTCAACCTTCGGCTGGTCCGGATTGAACTCCTGGCAGTGGGCTTCAGAAGGCAGTTAGCCCTCAATACTGCATTCTAACATGCGGTGGTCATGTGACCACCATGTTTATTAAGCAAATGTGGTGCTCCTAAGTGCAAGCCCACCATTTGCAATAGGCACGGTTTTGCCAAAACCCAGAAGTAATTGCCAGTTTTTCTTCCGCAAAATCATTGTAAAACTCAATCACTTGATCACAGGCTGCTGCAAACAATTATAAATGATTGTGTTGCCAAGCATCTGAAGTGTGGTTACATGACCAAGGAATGTGTTGATTGTTGGAACTTTAGATCCAGGTTGTAAGTCCCCTTTTTCAGGCAGGTCATGACTGAGCTGTTGCTAAGCAGCCAGTTGTAAATCGAAGACTGTCTTTATCTCTTGTTTTCTCTTGTTATCGAGAGAAGTTACAATCTGAAGCGTTTCTCTATATGTGTTTCAGGGAATTCACAATGGCAGAAATTGAACATTTTGTGGACCCCAGTGAAAAATGTCATCCTAAGTTTCAAAATGTAGCCGACCTCCACATCCTCTTGTATTCTTCCAAAGCCCAGACCAGTGGGCAGCCAGCCCGTGTCATGTGTTTGGGGGATGCTGTTGGGCAGGTAAGGACTGGGTAAATCCTCTTGTCTCCCTTAGTCACATTCATTGTGGAAGCAGAATAAAATCAGATACAGGCAACGCCTGAATTCACGGGAACGTCCAAGCTGTTTGATTTATAAGAGCTGGGCTTAACTCTGTACCTGCTGAGGGTTGGACTTCCAATCCCAACATCTCTACCCATCTTCCACCGGGGTTTAAGTACAGAGAAACCTGGGCTGCAACACATTGGAAAGGCTGCTTGGCAGGCTTAAGATAGAGCATGGCTGGCTGGGGAATTCTGGGAGTTGGAGTCCACACATCTCAAAGCTGCCTCGGTCGAGAAACACTGGGGTAAAATAGTCATGATTGAATACTCATTGTGCCCTAAGGAGCCCACATAAAATGTACCTGAGAAAAGATTTCAGAATGTTGAGGGGAAATGCAGAAATCCCTTCCCAGTGAAAGGGGTGGGGGGGGGAGGATTTGGGTGACTAGGATTAGGAGTGGTATGATGGTAATCTTCCAGTACTTGAGGGGCTGCCAGAGAGAAGAGGGGATTTATCCAAAGCAGTATTGTCCAAAGCAGCTGAAAACATAATTTATTTATGTATTATTTATTATTTTAATTTATAAACCGCACCCTCTCCCCGAAGGGACTCGGGGCGGTGCACAGGAAATTAAAAACATATAAACATAACAATTATAAATATTTAAAACCCAAATTAAATAGCTATCGCCCTGTGCTAAAATCTTAAAACTATTTCCCCTTAAAATCCCGATTAAAACAATTTGGACTTCAGACTGAAGGCTAGACGAGGTAGATTAGGCCAGGCCGGCCTGATGGGAAAAATAGGTCTTTACCTTTTGGCGGAAGGAGCGGAGAACAAGAAGCAATAGATGAAAAACTAATTAAGGAGAGAACCAACCTAAGGAGAACATTCTTAGAGGGCACAATTAAGCAGTGGAACAGCTTGACCACAGTCGGTGGCTGCAACATTGGAAGTTTTTAAGAAGAGACTGGATAGCCACTTGTCTGGAATGGCATAGGGTCTCCTGTTGAGCAGGGGTTGGACTAGAAGGCCTCCAAGGTCCCTCCCTACTCTGTTCTGTATTGTACTGGCTAACAATTTGCAGAATTGCATAGGCAGGATCCTTAGTCATGCCAAGTAAGGAAAAGGTTGGAGGTTTTTTAGAGAAATGTTTTCTGCTCCTTTGTATCTCCTTACCATTTTCGTTCCTTTTGAAAAGCCTCTTTGCTTCTCTTTGCTTTCCCAGGGTGTGATCAACAATTCCGTCCTGGGTTACTTCATTGGCCGGATCTACCTCTACCTCATCAAAGTTGGCATCTCTCCAGAGAAACTTCGTTTCCGGCAGCACATGGAGAATGAGATGGCTCATTACGCCTGTGACTGCTGGGATGCGGAGACCAAAACCTCCTACGTAAGCAATAGTATATGTCTCTTCACAGTTCTTTGTAGCCCTCTCTAAGTGGTTGACCGAGTCAACCTTTATCCCCCCCCCCCCCCCAACAGTCTGGGTCCTCATTTTATCAACTTCAGATGGATGGAAGGCTGAGTCAACCTTGATCCAGTCACGATCAAACTGCTGGCAGATGGCAGAATTAGCCTGCAATACTGCACTCTAACCCCTGCGCCACGACCCAGATGCCAAGCTTTCAAGTTTTGGGGTGAAAAGCCCAACTCCGTGTGTGTGTGTGTGTGTGTGTGTGTGTAGGTACATTCACACATACATCTTAAGCCAGATGAATCTTGTGATGAAAGCCGGTGTTGAATTGTCAAGAAGTGTCTCTCCAAAGGAAAACCTGCCAATTCCTCTTTTAAAAGGATTCAGTTATTATGCTTCTGAAATTGAGCTTATAAAAGATACTGGAGGTAGATCTTCTTAACAGATTGCCTTAGGAAGTACGTGGCTTCTGATCACTTTTAAACTCCTTCCTGTATGCAGTCCTTATCTCCCAGCTCTCCATGGTGAGGCTCGGTTTTATAACAGTTTGCCACGGCCAACTCACCGTGGCCAACAACTCATTACACCAACATGCTGCAGCCAGCTCACCACAAAGCAATATATTTATTATTATTTATTTATTTTTCAAATTTATACCCCGCCCTTCTCCTTGCAAGGACCCAGGGCGGCGCACAGGCAATATTAAAAACCATACAAAAATACAAAAATACATTATTAAAAAACTATTAAATTATATCCCGTGCTAAAATCCCTTATAAAACCCTAAGAATTAAAATTTATACAAATAAAAGTCAGAAGCGGGGGGTTATGCTAGGCCGGCTTGTTGGAATAAATACGTTTTGAGACACTGGCGGAAGAGGCGGAGGTCCGAGGTGGTGCGTAGATCGGGGGGTACGTCGTTCCAGAGGGCGGGGCCCGCCACAGAGAAGGCCCTTCCCCTGGGCGTCGCCAACCGGCAGTGCCCGGCCGACGGTACCCGGAGAAGGTGGTTGATAGCCAATCAACCACCGGACAACTTGCTGCAGGACAAGAGTTACACGAATATCAAAAAAATGATGAAGTGGAATCATTAAAGAGGGAAAAAATGAAATGAGAAGGACAAATTTAAAAAAAAAATATTTTAAATAATTGAATTGTTAAATTGTCCCGTGGTGAGTTGGCCATGGTGTGTTTGTCTTGCATTGAATTGTCCCATGGTGAGTTGGCCTTGGCAAGTTTTCCCATTCCATGCAGATTTAGCCGATGGTCACATGGAGTCAAAAGCTAAGTAGAATCAGACCTGGCTATGATTGGATGGGAGGCCATGGGGAAATCCTAGAACAGTTGATTAGATTAGAGAGTTGAAAAGGATAACTGGAAAACGACAACAAACACTCCATACTGTATTGAAGAAAAATATTTTGCACATCCTGGGAGTTGAGTTTGACTTAAGGCGATTTTACCTTCTTGTTTCATTTACAGACGTTTCATGCAATCGAGTACAGTTAGTCCTCGACTTCAAATAGTTCATTTAGTGACTGTTCAAAGGTACAACAGGACTCAAAAAAGTGACTTACGAACGTTTTTCACATGACTATTGCAGCATCCCCATGGTCACATGATCAAAGTTCAGGTGTTTTGCGACTGACTGATGCGATGGTTGCAATGCCCCTGTGTCATATGATCCCCTTTTGTGACCTTCTGGCAAGCAAAGTCAATGGGGAAGCCAGGTTCACTTAGCAGCCATGTTATTAGTTTAACAAACGCAGCGATTCGCTTAACAAGGAAAGTGGTAAAATGGGGGAAAATTCACTTAACAACTGTCTCACTTAGCAACAGAAGTTTTGGGCTCAATTGTGATTGTAAATCAATGACTACCTGTATCCTTTCCTTTGAATTCTGCCAAAGCCGAGAGCAGCCGAGTGTCACATTTTTTGAAGTATTCATGTATGTAGAGAGTACCCTGGTCTAATGCTGCATGTTTGAGGGAATCCTTGCGAGTAAGGAAGTTGTAATTTAACAAGATGAAAACATTTCTTAGATAAGTGCAGGGTGAAAGGCCTGCTGGAGCTTCAAACTGCAGGATCGCTTGGATGTCATGATTTGTCTAAAGCGAAGGCTTCATTTATTTTTATTTTTTTAAAAACTTTTCCAGGGCTGGATTGAAATCGTTGGCTGTGCTGATCGCTCCTGCTATGACCTCTCCTGCCACGCCAGAGCCACCAAAGTCCCTCTCGTTGCTGAGAAGCTTCTGAAGGAGCCGATATCCTTTTCTGAAAGAAAGCCATGGCTGCTTCCCTCCATTTTGGTGTGGATGAGCTTTACAAGACTTTGGGGCCACTAGGGTGAAATCAAGGAATTGCCGTGAGCTGAGAGCTGTGGTTTTTTTCTTTCCTTCTCTGATGCGTGCATAATCCTTAAATGAGATGTCAACTGTCTCAATACAGGTAGTCCTTGATTTACAACTAATCGTTTGGCAACCATTCAAAGTTACAACGGACCCTGAAAAATTTACTTATACTTAGGATTCGTGGTTTATGCCCCCTCGGGTCATGTGGCTGCATATTGGGGACTCAGCATGTAAGGCCCTCACTTGCAATTTTCTGCAGCATCCTGTGGTCACATGACTGCAAAGAACTTTTCTTAAAGCAGCGTTTACTTCTGGTTTTCAGCAAAAGAAAAAAAAAGTTGTATAGTGCAGCCTTAGGAGGTGGGGAGGGGAGCCTGTTTTCACCCTCCCCAGGCTCCTAGAAAGCCTCTGGAGCCTGGGGAGGGCGAAAAAAGCACGCCAAAAGTAGGGGGTGTGGCACGCCCACATACGCCCACCCCTGCGCTCCCCCCGCTTTTGGCACGCGAGCCAAAAAAGGTTAGCCATCACCGGCATAGAGAAAAGTAATTTACCACTAGTCTTCCTTTGATCGATATTTGGGTGCCTGATAACAGACATGTATTTATGATGGTTGCAGCATCCTGGAATCATATGATCACCATTTGTGACTTTCCAAGTTGAGAATGGGGGAAGTTGGCTTCACTTAACAACTGCATGACTCACTTAACAATTGCAGTGATTCATATAATAACCATGGCAAAAAGGTCTTAAAACTGAAGCAGCGCACTTAACGACTGTCTTGCTTAACAATGAAAATTCTGATCCTGGTTATCGTCGTTAATCGAGGGCTACCTGTAAAAGCGTAAAGAAAAGGTCGTAAAATTGGGTGTGGCTCACTTAACAACCTCCTTGCTTCGCAACGGAAGTTCTGCTCCCAATTGTGATTGCAAGTCAAGGGCTACCCGTGAAAGCGCAAAAGAAATCACTCGGATTCGGAACGAGCTACCCTCCATCGACAGTGGTCCAGTCGAGCGGGCCGAGGCTGTTCTTGTGACACCATCTTGGGAGGAGTTTGATTTTGTTACCACCGAGGATATGGACAAGTTGTCAAAGAGACTTAGGGCGACCACATGTTTATTGGACCCGTGTCCCTCCTGGCTTGTACTGGCATCCTGGGAGACGACACGAGGCTGGCTCCAGGGCATTGTCAACGCATTTTTGAGTGAGGGGTCCTTGCCTGCCGTCTTGAAAGAGACGGTAGTAAGGCCCCTCCTCAAGAAGCCGTCCCTGGATCCAGCATTATTAGAGAACTATCGTCCCGTCTCCAACCTCCACTTTCTAGTGAAGGTTGTTGAGAGTGTGGTGGCTCAACAGTTTCCGCGACACTTGGAGGAAGTTGATTATCTAGACCCGCGCCAGTCCGGCTTCCGACCCGGGCACAGCACCGAGACGGCATTGGTCGCGTTGGTAGATGATCTCTGGAGGGCGCGGGATAGAGGATATTCCTCTATCCTAGTCCTATTAGACCTCTCAGCGGCTTTTGATACCATCGACCATGGTATCCTATTGCGCTGACTGGGAAGGTTGGGGCTGGGAGGCACCGTTCTGCGGTGGTTCTCGTCCTACCTCTGGTCGGTCGCAATATGTGTTGGCAGGGGGGCAGAGGTCGGCCTCGAGGCCCCTCAAATGTGGGGTTCCTCAGGGGTCGGTCCTCTCGCCCTTACTATTCAACACATATATGAAGCCGCTGGGTGAGATCATCCGTGGTTTTGGGGTGGGATATCATCTGTACGCTGATGATACTCAGTTGTACATATCCACCCCAGACCACCCCAACGATGCCGTCGAGGTTATGTCCCGGTGTTTGGAGGCCGTACGGATCTGGATGGGTGGTAACAAACTCAAGCTCAACCCGTCCAAGACTGAGTGGCTGTGGCTTCCGGTGCCCTGGTTCAGCCAGATTATCCCAACTCTGGCCATTGGGGGCGAAACACCGGCCCCCGTGGAGAGGGCGCGCAATTTGGGTGTCCTCCTGGATACCCGGCTGTCTATGGAAGATCATGTGGCAGCTGTGGCCAGGGGGGCGTTCCATCAGGTACGCCTGATGCGCCAATTGCGCCCCTTACTGGACCGGGGTGCCTTACGCACAGTCACTCAAGCACTCGTCACCTCTCGACTCGACTACTGTAATGCTCTCTACATGGGGCTTCCCAGAACGCAGCCGCACGGGTGATTACGGGAGCGCCTAGACACTCCCATATAACACCTATGCTGCGCGAGCTGCACTGGCTTCCTGTGGTCTTTCGGGTGCGCTTCAAGATTTTAACGACCATCTTTAAAGCGCTCCATGGCTCGGGGCCTAGTTATATGCGAGACCGCCTCCTGCCCCATACATCCCTTAGACCGATACGCTCCCACAGAGAGGGCCTCCTCAGGGTGCCGTCAGCTGGACAATGTTGACTGGCAACACCCAGGGGAAGAGCCTTCTCTGTGGCGGGACCAGCCCTTTGGAACGACTTACCCCCTGAACTCCGCACCATCCCTGACCTCCGCCTCTTCCACAAGTGTCTGAAGACACACCTATTCCATCTAGCCAGCCTAGCGTAACCCCCATTACTGACTCCTAGATAGTTTTAAATTTGGGTTTTTAAATTCGGTTTTTAGCGCAGGGTCTATTAGAATAAGGTTTTTAAAATTTTATATGTTTTATATGTGTTTTAACATTCCTGTGCGCCGCCCTGGGTCCGTTTGGAGAAGGGCGGGGTATAAATTTAATAAAATAAATAAAAATAAATAAATGGTGGGAAAGACCAGTTAAAAAAAGCATTTACTCGCCACATGGGGCATCACATGCACAAACACACTTGCAGTTGGATTCCTTAGCGCCCTCTGTACAGAATCGCCAACATTGTTCAGTTCGAAGCCAACAAGGGAGCCATAGGGAAGGCGTACAAGAAGGATGCCAAGCTGGTGCTGGAGTATCTTGCCATCTGTGACGAGTGTTACATCAGTGAGATGGAGACGCAGCTGAACGAAAAAGGGTAAGCTGAGCCTGACAGAACTGGGTCTCCTTGGGAGCCGTGTGGGTCAAGATTTTTAAACCCAGCATCCCAACCCAATAAATGTGGAAATCCAGTTGATTTTATGAAGTTAATTATCTTATCAGTGGCCTAGAGGTGAAGACTTTTGCCTTCCACCCAGAAGGTTGAAAGTTCAATCCTAGGCAGCAGGACATATGTTTCTCTGTTAGGGAGAAAACATCTGCTGTGAACTCCATATAGGTGTCAGGAAGGGTATCAGCCGTGGCCAGGAGGGCGTTTTACCAGGTTTCCTGGTACGCCAATTGCGTCCCCTATTGGACCGGGACGCCCTGCGCTTAGTCACGCACTCGTGACATCCCGACTGGACTACTGTAATGCTCTCTACATGGGGCTCCCCTTGAGGTGCACCCGAAGACTTCAGCTTGTCCAGAATGCAGCCGCGTGGGCAATTATGGAACCTCCAGGTTCTCCCATGTAACACCGCTCCTGCGTGAGCTGCATTGGCTGCCTGTCGTCCTTCGGGTGCGCTTCAAGGTCTTGGTTATCATCTTTAAATCGCTCCATGGCACGGGACCTAGCTATCTGCGGGATCGCATCCTGCCCCATACATCCCTGCAGCCGATTCGCTCCCACAGAGAGGGACTTCTCCGGGTGCCATCCACTAGGCTGTGCCAGCGGGCGACGCCCAGGGGAAGGGCCTTCTTTGAGGCGGGCCCGACCCTCTGGAACGACCTTCCCCCCGAAATTAGAACAACTACGGACCTCCACTCCTTCCGTCAAAAATTAAAAACCCACTTTTTCCGCTTGGCCGGCCTAGGTTAGTCATTTGTTATTGTTTTAATTGGTTTTTAAGGGATTACTTTTTAGCGTTTTGGGTTTTTAGCGCAGGGATAACTTGTTTAATTCGATTTTATATATTTATTATGTACTAGCTATACCTGGCCACGCGTTGCTGTGGCCCAGTCTGGTTAAATGGCTAACCAATCTGTGTGTAGATCTACACCTGCACACATACACCCAACCACCATATAAGCCCCAACCTACCTACCTACTGTATTTCTCCCTCTCTGTCTATCCCTCTACCTACCTATCTACTGTATTTCTCCCTATCTATCCATCCCCCTACCTATGTACCTACCTACCTACCTACCTACTATATTTCTTCCTTTCTCCCTCTACCTACCTACCTACCTACCTACCTACCTACCTACCTACCTACCTTATTTCTGCCTCTCTATCTATCCCTTGGGGGTCATCTAGTCCAACTCCCTGCTAGGCAGGAAGCCCTATACCCATGATGGCGAACCTATGGCATGGGTACCACAGGTGGCACACGGAACCATTTCTTAGGCCACTCGAGGCATTGCCCTGTCAGCTTCAGTTTGTATGCGTGCCCTGGCCAGCTGATTTAGGCCTTCTTTTGAGGCCATTTTTTGCCCTCTGGAGGTGGGGGAAGGCTATTTTCACCCTCCCCAGGCTCCTATAAACCCTCTGGAGCCTGGGGATGACGTAAAAAGCATGCCAAATGCAGGGGGTCATGCACATAGCATTATGGATGTGGCACACCTGTGCACATCGCCCCTGCACTCCCCCTGCTATTGGCAAGTGAGCCAAAAAAGGTTAGCCATCACTGCCCTATACCATTTCAGACTAATGGCTATCCAACATCTTCTTGAAGACTTCCAGTGTTGGGGCATTCAAGCTGTTCCACTGATTTAATTGTTCTAACTGTCAGGAAATTTCTCCTTAGTTCTAAGTTGCTTCTCTCCTTGATTAGTTTCCACCCATTGCTTCTTGTCCTGCCCCCAGGTGCCTTGGAGAATAGCTTGACTCCCTCTTCTTTGTGGCAACCCCTGAGATATTGGAAGGCTGCCATCCTGTCTCCCCTAGTCCCTCTTTTATTAAACTGTATTTCTCCCTGTCTCTCTATTCCCCTATCCACCTACCTATTGTAATACAATAATACAATAGCATAGTTGGAAGGGACCTTGGAGGTCATCTAGTCCAACCCCGCTGCTCAAGCAGGAGACCCTATGCCGTTTCAGACAAATGGTTTTCCAGTCTCTTCTCTCTTCAGTGTTAGGGCATCCATAACTTCTGGTGGCAAGATGTTCCACTGGTTAATAGTTCTCACTGCCAGGAAATTTGCCCTCAGTTCTAGGTTGCTTCTCTCCTTGATTAGTTTCCACCCGTTGCTTCTTGTTCTGCCCTCAGGTGCCTTGGTGAATAGCTTGACTCCCTCTTCTTTGTGGCAACCCCTGAGATATTGGAAGGCTGCTATCCTGTCTCCCCTAGTCCCTCTTTTATTAAACTGTATTTCTCCCTGTCTCTCTATTCCCCTATCTACCTACCTACTGTAATACAATACTACAATAGCAGAGTTGGAAGGGACCTTGGAGGTCATCTAGTCCAACCCCGCTGCTCAAGCAGGAGACCCTATGCCGTTTCAGACAAATGGTTTTCCAGTCTCTTCTCTCTTCAGTGTTGGGGCATCCATAACTTCTGGTGGCAAGATGTTCCACTGGTTAATAGTTCTCAATGCCAGGAAATTTGCCCTCAGTTCTAGGTTGCTTCTCTCCTTGATTAGTTTCCACCCATTGCTTCTTGTTCTGCCCCCAGGTGCCTTGGTGAATAGCTTGACTCCCTCTTCTTTGGGGCAACCCCTGAGATATTGGAAGGCTGCTATCATGTCTTCCCTAGTCCTTCTTTTCATTAAACTGTATTTGCTGTCAGATGGGTGATTCTTTGTTACAGTTTGGTTCAGTTCGTATTAAACAGTTTAAAGCAGCTGCCTGCCTCCGTTTTTTTTTACCTCAGAGAACAGTCCTGAGCAGAATTTCTCCCCCCCCCCCCCTCCTCTATGGGCCACCTGGGAGTTTGCTGTCCTCTGTGCCTTTTTGGCCCCAAGAGGCCGCCGTATGAGGCCTATTCCAACACTGGCAGTTGAAAAGCAGTTTGATGGGCGTGGCTACAGGGTTGTTTACACACATTCAGTGGGTACATTTTTTTGTGTGTCATTTGTACACAACTCACGCGTGCTAGGCCCAAAATGATTAGCTATTCTATTATCGGAGGTCCTTGGCTACGTTGTGTCAAAATTTGAGGCAAATTGGTCCAGTACTTTTTGAGATTAGTGGATTCGTACAAACTATTTTACATTTTTATTTATATAGATTTATGGTATGTTTTTTAATTTTCCTGTGCATCGCCCCGAGTCCCTTTGGGGAGAGGGAGCGGTCTACAAATTAAATTTATTATATTATTATTATTATCTGGCCGGTAAATGCTCAAGCTTCATTCAAGTCACCCCGACTCCATCCCAATGCAAGGGATTATGGGGTTGTAAAAACAAAACATTCTCATATCTCACAATACTTATTGATGAATACCCAGCTGCCTTTTTTCAGGAGACTGATTGTCTTTCAGCGAAATGATAATTAAACCAGTAACAATAACCAGCAATTTCCAAGTGACTTGCGAGAGCAGCTTCTTGTAAAGAAACTTGCAGCCACCTAAAAGTGAACTGAGGAGTGTGCAAGGCACAGTCCTAAGAGCTAATGAGGATGTGTTGGTGCAGCCAATCTTTAATAGGAATCTCTTTGCTTTGGTGGAGCTGAAATTTCCTCTTAGCATCACAGTACATGGATTGCAACCTCCACCACCAGTTTCCTATTGCATGTTTATTTACTTACTAACTGAATTACTATACATTCTGTCCGTCTCGCTGTCAAGCCAGTTTTGGTGACTTATAGCATCATAAAAGCATAAAATAAAATAATTAAAACATCATCCCAAAGGTGCTTTTTCCCCAAAAGGCAATTGGTCTTTCTTGGGTTTTTGCCCTCCCCCTTTGAAAACATTTCCCCTCTCATCAATGAATTGAAGAAGCTTCTTGAGTGAACAGCGAAATGTTTTCAAAGAAAAAACAAAGTCCAAAGTGCCTTTTGGGAAAAACACTTTTGGGACCACGATGAGCTGAATGATTGAGAATTTCCATAAACATTAACATTAAAACATTATTTTTTATCTATTTATTTATATCTATAAACATTAACATTAAAACATTCCGCAATAAGAAACACTAAAATTAACAAAAATCTAGACAAGAAGGGACCGATATGGAAACACGATTGAGGGGGGGATCTTCTAATCCTCCAGAGTGAGATGTGCCCATCGGGACTCCAGTCAACGGGCAACAAGGCTCCTTTGGCAGGCCAAAAAGGTGGGGCGAGGTCTCCCCTCAAAAGAGGCCATGTCCCAGAGAATGGGAGCGCTAGGAGGAAAAGCTCTTGTGGACCCACTGGACAGAATTCCCTGTCAGAAGGGCAGGGCTGATGCCATTGGGGTGAGACATTCCTTAGGTAGCCTTGACCCATGTGATAAAGGGCTTTCAAGGGGGTAACCAACGCCTTGAATTGGACCTGGAAGGACACTGGCAACCAGTATGGATCATACAACAACCGTGTCCCATAAGGGACCTCCAGAACTGCCCTGCGTTTGCATTTGGTACCAGTTGTAGCTCCCAAATCATCTCAGCATCCTTTTGACACCCCTTTCTCTCCTTGGTAGGGAATTTACGATTGAGACAGAAGGGAAAACCTTTCAGGTGACAAAGGACATGGTTGGCGTGAAGAGATTCCAGAAAACCTTGCATGGTAAGTCTTCTTCCCTCTAAAGCTGTTCAAAAAATAGAGCTGCTTCAGTTAAAAGTGCCAAAAATCACCTTGAGGGGGCAGTAGAATGTTATAATTCAGGGGTCCCCAACCTTTGCAACTTTAAGTCTGAAGTCCTCTCTCTCTCTCTCTCTCTCTCTCTCTCTCTCTCTCTCTCTCTCTCTCTCTCTCTCTCTCTCTCTCTCTCTCTCTCTCTCTCTCTCTCTCTCTCCCCCTCCCTCCCTCCCTCCCTCCCCCCCCCTCTCTCTCCCTTTCCCTTCTAATGATGCTGATGATAAAAACAGTCTGAAACTTACTGAATCTGACCCACAAACATTAGATCTTTGGTTTTTGTTTTCCAGTGGAAGAGATTGTCCCCAACGTGATTGAGCCTTCATTTGGCCTTGGAAGAATCATGTACACGATATTTGAGCATACATTCCGCATCAGGGAGGGAGATGAACAGCGAACGGTAGGATTTCTTGCAGCCATAAGGCATTTCCCTTAGGGAACTCTGAATTAACAGTTACTCCTCAATTTAGGACTGCAATTGAGCCCAGATTAGCAACAGAAATTATGAGCCCAAAACTTCTGTTGCTAAGCAAGGCACTTATAAGTGAATATTATCCCATTTTATGGCCTTTCTTGCCACAGTGGCTAAGTGAATCCTTGCAGTGGTTAAGGATTGTTGAATGAATCTGTATTCCACATTGACTGCTGATCAGAAGGTTGCAAAAGGGAATCACCTGACCCAGGGACACTGCAACCGTCATAAATATGACCCAGTTGCCAAGCATCTGAATTTTGATCACGTGACCATGGGGATACTGCAACGCTTGTTAAATGTGGAAAATGGTCATGTCACATTTTTCAGTGCCACTGTAATTTCAAACCATCACTAAATGAAATGGTTGTAATTTGAGGACTACCTGAATTTATTAGATTTTTACCCTGCTTTTATTACTTTATAAATGAGTCAAAGGGATTAAAATAGTTATAAGCCCTCCTATTTCTCTACAGCAGAACAGTGAGGTGGGTTAGGCTGAGGCAGATTGGCCCGAAGTCACCCAGCCTGCTTCATGCCTAACGCGACACTAGAACTCCCCGTCTCCTGGTGATTGACCCAAAGTCACCCAGCTGCCTTTCAAGGCTGAAGTGGGATTAGAACTCATTGTTCCTGGGAATTGACTCAAAGCTCCTCCATAGGTTTTCATAGGCAGGGGGTTTCTAACTAAGCATCTTAATCACTATACCAAAATGGTATAGAAATGTAAAGCAAAAAGTTAAGGCTGTTTACTATTGTACCATTTTGACAAAAATCGGAAGTTACCGCCTTCCTTCCCTTCCCCCCATCCCCTTTTTTCCTGATCTTTATTTTCATTTGTGTCTTATAATATAATTTAATAACATTCCTTGAAGAAAAATGTTTCAAACTGGGTGGATCTCACTGTCCCAAATCGCCACACTCCATTTTTCTGAGTGCCTGATTGTTGTTTTCCGTTTGTACCAGTACTTCAGCTTTCCTGCTGTGGTGGCTCCTTTCAAATGCTCCGTTCTCCCTTTGAGTCAGAACCAGGAATTCATTCCGTTTGTGAAGGAACTTTGTGAGTAAAATGCTTCCCTGTGAATAAAGATTGTTCGAATGAATTATTTCTGGAAAGGGGACCTACACATAGTCCTCGGCTTATGGCTACAATTGAGCCAAAAGAATCTTGGTTGCTAAGAAAGACATTTGCTAAGGAAATTTTGCCCCCATTTCATGACCTTTCTGGTTACAGTTGTTAAGCGAATCACTGCATTTGTCAAGTTAGTAACATGGTTATTAAGTGAATTAGGCTTGAGAGAAGATCACAAAAGGGGATCATGTGACCCCGGGACATTGCAACCGTCATAAATATGAGTCAGTTGCCAAGTGTCTGAATTTTGAACACGGGGATGCTGCAACAATCGTCAGGATGAAAAAGTCATAAGTCACCTTTTTCGGTGGCATTGTAACTTTGAACGGTCACTAAATGAATGGTTGTAAGTCGAGGACTGTATGGGGATGGAAGTATTGTATGTCTGGATTTTGACAACGTTCACTAAATCAGGGGTCTCCAACCTTTGCAACTTTAAGTCTTGAAGGACTTCAGCTCCCAGACTTCTCCAGCCAGCTGGTTGGAGAATTCTGGGAGCTGAAGTCCTTCAGACTTAAAGTTGCAAAGGTTGGAGACTCCTGCACTAAACAATGGATGTATTGACTAGCATTATGGTGTTACCAGCACTAGAGAATAGTGCAAAGAATAGGAAATTAGATGTGCCGATTCTTTATGCTCTTCCCGCTTCTCCCTCATTGAGGGAGAGGAAACTGTTCATTTCTTGTTTCTTATTATTTTATTTTATTTTATGGTTGTCTTGCATTCATTAAAACTATATATCACGCATCTTGCGATCCAAAGTGATTCTGGGCGGCTCCCGATGCAATAAAATACATAGAATGTCTAACTATAAATATTATATAGAATTATAATTAAACACAATTAAAATCACAAGAGTTATTTATTTATTTATTTATTTTATTTATTTTTCACATTTATAACCCGCACCCATCTCACCACAAAGATGTTAAGAAATGCAAAATAGGCTTTCAGGATATTTTGGTTTTCAATTTCGATTTCCATTTGGAGAGACCTTGCAGAATTCATGTTTTCCTTATTTCAGTTCTAAAACATCATGTAGAGTTTATGCTGCTTTTTCGGGACGCGAGAGGGGCTGTGTTTGTCTAAAGATTTCATCCTGTAAATAAAACTGTCTTTAACTTATAGAAACTAAGATTCACCGCCAGCAAGTTAGTGGCTTGTACTGCATTCATCTTTACGGAGAGTCCTTGACTTATGACTGGTTGTTTAGCGATCATTCAAAATTAGGAGAAAATTGTTACAGTAATTTTAAAGATCTGGTTACTGTCTCCCACAATCACTTGATTGCTCAGGAACTGGCCTGCATTTAGGCTATTCGCAGCATCAGGTAGTCATGTGGCCATGATTTATGACATATTTTTTTGCTGCAAACTGGCATTTACTTATGGTTTCTAGCAAACATTGCCCATTGTGGCCAATGCATTCGCTTAAAGAACATGCGGATTCACCTAACAACAATTCACTTAAGTACCAGTATGTATGTATGTATATAAAAAAACAGGCATAATTATGTGATGACCCACTTAATGTCCATAATTCTAGGTTCAAACATAGTCATATGTCAAGGACTATCTGTAAGCTTTTTCAGACTAGACAAATCAGCAAAGTAGTATACATGTAATGAATTAATTTTCCTTTCCCCTCCTCCCACCTTTTTTTTTTTGGTTACCAGCTGAAGCTCTGACCAGGAATGGGGTCTCCCACAAAGTGGACGATTCTTCTGGGTCCATCGGTCGGCGGTATGCGAGGACGGATGAAATTGGGGTGGCGTTCGGGATTACGGTTGACTTTGACACCGTCAACAAGACCCCCCACACAGCCACCTTAAGAGATCGCGACTCCATGCGGCAGATACGGGCCGAGGTAAGACGGCCTGTGGGCAGCCAGCAGGTGGCGGCTTTTGCGTGGCTTGGGGGAGTAAAATCTGCATAAAATAAAAATAGGCCCTTGCGAAGGAAAGATGGAAAAGTCTCACAAACACACACCAACAGAATCCGTGTCCAGCTCTATAAATAAACCAGCATTTTTCAACCTCAGCAGCTTTAAAGACGTGTGGACATCAACTCACAGAATTCCCGTAGCTGGCTGAGGAATTCTGGGAATTGAACTCCACAACTCTTTGCTGAGGTTGAGAAACACCACTCTGTAAACTTCTGTGGAGAGGTTAGGAGACTCCAGGGCTTACATCAGGAGAAGGACAAGTTAAGGATACAAGAGCGCATATAGAGTGGTAAGAGTCATAGATAACAGATTAACAGAGTCGGAAGGGACCTTGCAGGGCATCTAGTCCAACCCCCTGCCCAAGCAGGAGACCCTACATCGGCCTCTACCTAGGATTGAACTCCCAATCTCCTGATTGGCTGAAAAGCGAAACATTTTCAAAGGAAAAAAGTTCCGTTGCCTTTTGGAAAAGCACCGTTGTATCCTCTGGTAGGGGTGGATATGTGTGTTTGCCTTACTGTGTCTGACTCGGTGTGGAGAAACGCACCCTACTGGATAATTCCCTTTGCATGACTTCCCGGAAAGAATCTCAGGGGCGTGGACACTCAATCCTGGCTTGATAAGTATCCCACCTGTCCTTGCTTTTAGGTCTCAGAGCTGCCAGTCCTGGTGGGCGACCTGGCCAACGGCAACATAACTTGGGCTGACGTGGAGGCCAAGTACCCTCCCTTTGAGGGTCAAGAGACAGGGAAAAAGGACGCGATGGAGGTCTGAAGTGAATGCCGGGAAGGAAACCTCATCACCAAGTCCACTTTTAATTGTCCGCGTTAATAGAGGTTTTATGATGTGTATTATTTGACATGGCTTTGCCCGCACACCCAGGCACCCCCTGGGTATCCAGTCCCTGGTCTCTGCCTGATTTTAACTTCCCACCTCCAATAACCCCAATTAAATTTGGCTTAAGACAAGCCAGGTTCCCTTAACGCAGTGTTTCTCAACCATGGCCATTTGAAGACGTCCGGCTGGCTGGAGAATTCTGGGAGTTGAAGTCTGGACGTCTTCAAGTGGCCACGGTTGAGAAACACTGCCTTAATGTCGTCTCTTCTCTGTAGGAGGCCACCAGTTTGGCCTTGTGCAGAGGTCTCCAAACTTGGCCACTTGTGGACTTCAGCTCCCAGAATTCCTCAGTCAGCCATGCTGGCAGGAGAATTATGGGGGCTGAATTTCACAAGTCTTAAAGCTGTCATGTTTGGAGACCTGGTCCAGTGGCTTAAGACACCAAGGTAGAATCAAGCCCCACCTTAGCCACGAAAGCCAGGTGGGCTGACCTTGGGCCAGTCACTCTCTCTCAGCCCATCTCGCCTCACAGGGTGGTGGTTGTAGGGAAAATAAGAGGAAGGTATGTTGGATATGTTTTGCCACCTTATTTGTTAAAAACAATTAAGGGATTAAAAAAATAAATAAAATCAGTTCGCTCCTCAACCTGCAGGTATTTCTTGGCTTTTGACTGATTGCTTAGCAGTTATTTGAAATTAAAACAGACCATCAGGAGTACTTGCAGTCTAGTTCTGAATTTCTGACAGCTACCCCTCTGCCCTGCAGTCACGTGACCACAACTTTATGGCGAATTTTCTGAAAACTTTGTCAGTGCTTGCTTTCAGTTTTTAGCAAACAATAGGTTTTTAACATAATGATTAGCACGCGAAAAAAGGTCATACAATCAGGCCCTTGACTCACTTTACCACCATAAAGACAGGCTCCATTACAATTGTAAGTTGAGGACTGCCTGTATAGAAAAATGTTAACTCTCCATGCCAGAGTCTTTTAATGTTTTCCTTCGTTGAAACAGAATTCTCAGGTGAAATACCAAGGCGACATTTTCCCTGCTTTTTCTGAGTAATTGTTCTTTGCTTGCTTTTGTGGCTTTTCGTCTCCTATTCTTGTCTGTTCTTGGGAACAAGTTTGGAAAGATTGTATGTCTGTAGGTGCTTCTAAGCTTAACAAAGCGGTTTTAAGAATACAAGCCTGTGTGTTATTTATTACATTTTATTATTTGTTACACTCACATGTCACCCATCTTCTTGAGAAGGTACCTAGGGTGATATACAGAAACATGACTCAAGTGCTATCAGGTTTTCTGAAGTCTGTCGTGCAATTTAGCTAATATTTGTGTTGACATTCAACCACATTTAATGTTCATTGGTAATACTGCAAAGTACAGACTTAGCCAAAACTTCATTCATTTCAGGTAGTTCTTGACTAAGAACTACGTCTTTAATGATCGCCCAAAGTTACAACGGCACTGAAGAAAAGTGACTTAGGACCATTTTTTAATTTTTTTTAATTTTAATTAAATTTATATCCCACCCTTCTCCACGAAGGACCCAGGGCGGCGCACAGGAATTTAAAAAACATATAAAGCAATAAAATACAGAATTTAAAAACATTAAATTACAGTCCTATACTAAAATCCAAATTAAAATCCCCAGTTTAAAACTATCTAAAAATAGCCCCAACGGGAGGTCTAGGCTAGGCTGGCTTGCTGAAAGAGATGTGTCTTTAGACACTGGCGGAAGAAGCGGAGGTCCGAGATGGTACGAAGTTCAGGGGGTAGGTCGTTCCAAAGGGCAGGGCCCACCACAGAGAAGGCTCTTCCCCTAGGTGTTGCCAGTCGGCATTGCCCGGCCGACGGCACCCTGAGAAGGCCCTCTCTGTGGGAGCGGATCGGCCGGAGGGATGTATGAGGGATGTATTTTTCACCCTTACAACCTTTGCTGCATCCCCATGGTCATGTGATCAAAATTCAGAGCCATGGCAACTGGCTCATATTTATCACCTGCAAGAAAAGTCATAAAATGGGGCACAAAATCACTCAACTATCTATTTGGGCTCAATTGTTGTCATGTCGGGACTACTTGTATTCTTTTGCTAAGCGAAGTTTGAAATGACAATTTCAACTTTTCATCTTTTTATTTTAGTGTGATATTTTAGTTCCATATGTTGCGTTCAATTTTAGATTAGTAATAGATTAGAAAAGAGTGCCCACTTTATGTGCCCACTTACAACAGAGAGTATGTAATACAGTTACCTTTTAAAGCAGGATATATATTTTTTTTTAAAGACAAATTTTACAAGTAGATTTTGTCTCACAATCTGTTCCGAGGAAACTATTAGGGCAATGTTTCTCAACCTTGGCGACGTTTAAATCCTGTGAAGTTCAACTCCCATAATTCCCCAGCCAGCTATTGTGGCTGGGGGATTCTGGGAGTTGAAGTCGACAGGACTTAAAGTTGCCAAGGTTGAGAAACACTGTATTAGGGGGAATCTCAAAATAATATAAGATTATGTAAGATAAAAAGCTACTTACTTTGAAAGAAAGAAAACAAAGCTATCTGTAACACCTGGACTTATCTGATAAGCCTTAAGTTTTACACCTTTTACTGAACATTTTACTGAATCTTAGGTAGTCCTTGACTTACAACATTTCATTTAGGGACCAAAGTTACATTGACTGTGAAAAAAGTGATTTCGGGCTATTTTTCACACTTACCACCATTGCAACATCGCATTGGTCACATGATTTACATTTGGCTTCTTGACAACTGGTTTATACTTCTATACCTCTATGGGGTTTATACTGGTTTATGACAGCTGCACGTGATTCCCTCTTGCGACCTTCCGACAAGCAAACTCACAGGACAAGCCAGATTCAACAACCTGGTTACTATCTTATCAACTGCAGTGATTTACTTAACAACTGTGGCAAAATAAGTCATAAAATGGGGCAAAACTCACTTAACAAATATCTCACTTAGCAACATAAAGTTTGGGCTCAATTGTGGTCATAGGTGGATGGGTAGTAACAAACTCAAGCTCAACCCGTCCAAGACTGTGGTTTCCGGCTCCCCGGTTCAGCCAGATAAGTCCAACACTGGCCATTAGGGGTGAACAACTAGCCCCCGTGGAGAGGGCGCGCAACTTGGGCGTCCTCCTGGATTCCCGGCTGTCATGGAGGACCATGTGGCGGCCGTGGCCAGGAGGGCGTTTTATCAGGTTCGCCTGATATGCCAGTTGCGCCCCTTACTGGACCGGGGGGGACCTTCGCACAGTCACTCAAGCGCTTGTGACTTCTCGGCTGGATTACTGTAATGCTCTCTACATGGGGCTCCCCTTGAGGTGAACTCGAAAGCTACAGCTAGTTCAGAACGCGGCCGCGCGGGTGATTATGGGTGCCCCAAGGCATGCCCACATAACACCTCTCCTGCGCGAGCTGCACTGGCTGCCTTTGGCCTTTCGAGTGCGCTTCAAGGTGTTGACGACCATCTTCAAATCGCTCCATGGCTCGGGGCCTAGCTATATACGAGACCGCCTCCTGCCCCATACATCCCTTCGTCCGATCCACTCCCACAGAGAGGGTCTTCTCAGGGTGCCGTCGGCCAGGCAATGCCGGTTGGCGACACCCAGGGGAAGGGCCTTCTCTGTGGCGAGCCCGGCCCTCTGGAACGACCTACCCCCTGAACTTCTCGGACCTCCGCCTCTTCCACCAACGCCTTAAGATGTACCTATTCCAACAAGCCGGCCTAGCGTAGCCCCCCGTTTCTGACTATATTTATAAATTTTAATTTTTTAGGGTTTTAAAGGGTTTTAGCACGGGTTTTAGGTTAATTTAATATGCTTTTAAGAGTTTGTATTGTTTTGTAATGGTTTTTAATAATGCCTGTGCGCCGCCCTGGGTCCTAACAAGGAGAAGGGCGGGGTATAAATTCGAAAAATAAATAAAATAAAAATAAGTAAATAAATAAATAAAATAGGTCGAAGACTAACTTGTACTTATTTATTCAGCGCATTGTACTTCATTTCCTCCAGATGGCGCTACAGGACATAAAAAGTTCCACCAAAACAACACTTCTTCCTTTTCAGAATAGAGCAGAAATATACTCACTTATATTCCCACGTAGAGGCTATTCAGAGTTATAACTAAACTCTCAAAAGGTTCAGATGATCTATTCTTGCAGTGTTCCATAATCACAGTCGATCCTCAACCTACGACCACAATTGAGCTAAAAATTTCCATTGCTAAGCAAGACTTGTTAAGTCAGGGGTCCCCAACCACCGGGCCATGGACCGGTACCGGTCCGTAGCTTGCTAGGAACCGGGCCGCAGTGAGTAGCACAACTCTTAGAAAGGGCCGGAGAGGAGGAGGAGGGAGGAGGGGGCAGCCCCCTGGGCAGAGCGCGCACCAGGGGCGGGAGAGCACAGGCACGGCTGCTCACGACGTTGGGGGCCCGAGAGGGGCGAGTGAGCCAACTCACCCCTCCGCGCGCGCATTCGCCGTCTGTTCCCCCTCCCCCCCTGCTCCCCCTCTAGGCCGGCTGAGCCATGGCCACCGGTCCGCGGAATTTTTTTAACAAGAAACCGGTCCCTGGTGCCAAAAAGGTTGGGGACCCCTGTGTTAAGTGACTTTCGACCCATTTTTTCCACCTTATTTTAATTCCCTCCGAGCATTCTCTTTTGTATGGCAGGCATAAAATTACACCTGGGGACCAAACTTGGTTATGTCAATGGGATGAGAGTAACCAGACGATTGTTGCTGATTTGGGGATATGATCCCAATTTAGCTGAAAGAGACCAGATTGGAGAATCGCCTCATGATCAGCAGGCTCTGAGTTCAATCCTAAGTAGCAGCAAATAGTTCTCTCTCTGGGCACGATGAGTGATTAATTATCTGCTGCAAACCTTATTGGTGACAGGAAGGGCATCTAGCCAGTAAACAGTCGGTTCCATTCAGTTACTCCGCACTTCACCCACAAAGTCATTATTTTCGGGGAGGTCTTATTATTTTTGAGGTGCAGGAGGCGGCGAGCGTGGTCACCTCGTGGCTGCTGCCGTGTTGCAATATTTTCAGGGGCGGCTTAGCGCATGCGCTCAAAAGCTTGGTTGGGCTATTATCCCGGAAGGTCTCATTTTCAGGGAAAACAGGGAAGGTGGCCTTCAACTTACAACCACAACTGAGCAAAATTGCCATTGTTGAAACAAAACAATTGTTCAATTGATTTTTGCACCGTTTTAGATGTTTTCTTGCCACGGTTGTTAAGTGAAACGGTGCAATTAAGTTAGCCACCCCGTTGACTACTTGTCAGGAGGTCGCAAAGGGGGAATCACATGACCCCAGGTTAGTCTGCAACTGTCATAAATACGAGTCAGTTGCCAAGCATCCAAATTTTTGATCACATGGCCATGGGAAAGCCTCAATGGTCATAAGTGTGAAAAACAGTCATAAGCCACTTTTGCCGTGCCGTTGTAACCTTGAAACAATCACTAAATGAACGGTTGTAAGTCACAGACTTCCTGTAATGCAATTTCAAATATTTTTTGCTGGAAACTGGCCATTTTGGCCGTTTCTTGGCAAAAAAAACCCCACACTGTTTGCTTTTCCAACATTGTGTTCATTTAATGATTGCCACAAAAAAGATTATAAAATTGAGTCAGTCACATGGGTGCTTTGCCGTACAACTGTCATGACTTACGACATAAATTCCAGGCTCCATTACGGTCATAAGGACTAGTATAACCCAAAGCAGTCTTCTACAAGCCAACTCCCATTTTGAACATTATGAAAGGAGTCCAATCTCAAATTTATACAAGAGGTGGAATTAACATTCAGCCCTTTTCTGTGCCTCTTGGGGCACTGACTTCCTTAAAACATTTTTCTCACCTTAGAAAGTTGCTATTTATTTTAAAGTTCAGAATATTTTTCTCTTCCGAGCAGTTAAGAGACAAGTGGTATTTGCTTGGATTAATATACAGGGGCAAATTCCCCTCTGTCAGCTTTCTTTGAGGCAACCATTCCTTCGTTCCACATCTCCTCAGGAGGATCGCTCAGTAATTATTTTAATCGTCCTTTCTGATACGGAAGAGCTGTTTTGAAATCATTTCCCCACATTAAAGTTGAGAACGCTTGGTAAGCCATGATTCGACTATGGTTCACTTATTGACTGTTTACCTAACATTCCTGGCCAAAATGCCGGGATTTTTACAAGCCATCATGGAGGGGGGGGGCGGATACAAAACCATGATCAGGTGTGGCTGATTTTGCCTTAAGTGTTTGGGGTGAACATGCCTTCAAAGGTATTGGAAGTAAACGAAACGGTCAGATCGTTATCTTGTCTGGTTAGATCAGGGGTGTCACACGGCGTCACATGACATGTCGGGACTCCGCTAAACCGGGTGTGGGCGTGGCCAATGCGTGACACATCCAGCTCATTGGCTGGGAGTTTCACAGCCCTGGGTTAGATGGTTGTGTGGCCACCAGGACAAAATCAGGAAGAAAGCAATTACGATTGTCATAATCCAGGTAGCCCTTGACTTAAAACAGCTTGTTTAGTGACCATTCAAACTTACAACATCACTGAAAAAAGTGACTTATGATCGTTTTTAACACGAACGACCATTGCAGCATTCCCGATGGGCATGTGATCAAAATTCGGACGCTTGGCAATCCCCTTTTGCGACTTTCTGACAAGCAAAGTCAACGGGAAGCCAGGCTCACTTAACAATCCTCTTAACTACCTTAACAACCGTGACGATTCATTTAACAACTGTGGCAAGAAAGGTCGTAAAGAAGGGCAAAATTTACTTTGCTGTTTCACTTAGCAACATACATTTGGAGCTCTATTGTGGTCGTAAGTTGATGACTACTCGTACCGGGGCAAAAATGTCGGGAGTCCAACTTGATAGTATCTTCCCTTTTACAGTTTGGGAACCATTTTCGAAGTCTTGCACTGTAGGTAGTCCTCAACTTACAATCACAACCGAACCTAAAATTTCCATTGCTAAGTAAGAGAATTATTAAGTGAATTTTGACCCACCTTTCTTGCCACAGTTGTTAAGTGAAACACTGAAGTACGTAGTTAACTCGGTTATTAACGGTTAACACGGTTGTTTCCCAATTGAGCTTGCTTGTCAAAGGGTTGCAAAAATGGGATTGCATGACCCCGGGACAGTGCAACGGTCGTTAAGTGTGAAAAACAATCCAAAGTCACTTTTTTTCAATGCTGTTGTAACTTGAAATAGGCACCAAACAACTGGTTGTAACTCTATTGGGCTCAGCCAAGGAATATGCAGATTGGAAGGAGGGATGTCTAACTACATACTAACCCCCTAACAGGGTCTCCTGTCCATTAACCCTCTAGTACCCCTGGCACATGTGCTAGTCCCGTGATGGCGAACCTATGGCGGGTGCCACAGGTGGCACGCGGAACCATTTCTTAGGGCACGCAAGGCGTTGCCCTGTCAGCTCCAGCATCTATGTGTGCTCTGGCCTGCTGATTTAAGCCTTCTTTTGAGGCCGCTTTTCACCCTCTGGAGCCTGGGGAGGGGGAAAAAAGTGTGCCAAAAGCAGGGGGTCGTGCACATAGCATTATGGGTGTGGCATGCCCACGCACGACCTCCCCCTGTGCTGCCCCCACTTTTGGCACACGAGCAAAAAAAGGTTAGCCATCACTGTGCTAGTCATTCCCAACTCTAGGGGGCGGTGCTCCTCTCCGTTTCAAAGCCGAAGAGCCAGCGGTGTCCAAAGATGTCTCCGTGGTCATGTGGCCGGCATGACTCAACACCGAAGGCGCACAGAACGCTGTTCCCTTCCCACCAAAGACGGCTCCTATTTTTCTATTTGCATTTTTTACGTGCTTTCAAACTGCTAGGTTGGCAGAAGCTGGGACAAGGAAGGGGAGCTCACTCCGTTACGCAACGCTAGGGATTCAAACTATCAAACTGGCAACCTTTCTGATCGACAAGCTCAGCATCTTAGCCACTGAGCCACCATGTTTCGGTTACTTTGATATAATTGAGATGTGCTTGGTAAGTCACGAACGTAAGTCCGTCAGAGTTATTGTGGAATCCAGTAGTCTGTGATGTATTAAGTTAAATGATAAGTTACAAACACAAACATTGTACCCACAGAGACACAGCACCTACTCACACCCACACCCACAAATAAGGGCATTCTTTGACCTTATTTAAACATACTTAAGTACAAGAGCTACTGTGGTTGGGAAGAACAAGAGCTCACCGGCTGGGGAATTTTGGAAATTTAATGTCCTTGCATCTTAAAAGTGACCAAATTTGGATCCATCCAGGAAAAAAACACCATCCCTGCCTACAGCCCTAACTTCAGCTGGAATTGCACCCCATCATTTGTGAGTGTCCAATCCTGAACTCCCAACTCAATTGCTGGAATCTTGCAGAAAATTAGATTTTGGCACTCTTTGTTTCCTAAAAACAACGTGTGTGTGTGTATATATATGTGTGTGTGTATATATGTGTGTGCATGCGTATATGTGTATGTGTGTATATGGTCGCCACGATGTAGAAAAGGCGTGGAGACTCTGGAAAGAGTGCAGAGAAGAACAACCAAGATGATTAGGGGACTGGAGACTAAAACATGAAGAACGGCTGCAGGAGCTGGGTATGTCTAGTTTGATGAAGAGAAGGACCAGGGGAGACATGATAGCAGTGTTCCGATATCTCAGAGGGTGCCACAAAGAAGAGGGAGTCAAACTATTCTCCAAGGCACCTGGGGGCAGGACAAGAAGCAATGGGTGGAAACTAATCAAGGAGAGAAGCAACTTAGAACTAAGGAGAAATTTCCTACAGTTAGAACAATTAACCTCTGGAACAGAAGTTGCCTCCAGAAGTTGTGAATGCCCCAACCCTGGAAGTCTTTAAGAAGATGTTAGATAGCCATTTGTCTGAAATGGTATAAGGTTCCTGCCCACGCAGGGGGTTGGACTAGAAGACCTACAAGGTCCCTTCCAACTCTGCTAGTGTATTGTATTGTATATATGTGTGTGTATGTTTGTGCATATATGTGTGTGTGTGTGTGTGCTTATGTTTGTATATATATGTGTGTGGGGGGGTATATGTGTGTGTCTGTGTGTGTAAAATACATAGTTACAGGTACGTGGAATAGGGAGCATCCCATCAGGATTCTGTTCCTGGAAAATAAGTTTTAATATTTTTAAAAAAAAAATCCCACCTGTGTTTGTTGTAGAAAAGAAAAACACAATTTCCTAACGTAAACTTTCATTCTCCTTACTCTTTATGGATTAGTTACGCAGAACAGAGCCGAGTGTTAAATCTAATGATAATCTCTTCCAATGCTTATTCTCGGCACCTGCCCGAGAAAGGCAAAACATATTTGAGCAGGTTAATCCTTTGGCTGACCTCTCTTAACGGGAGCAAAGTTTACGCAGAGGTAGATTTTACATTTAAAGTCGTGTTTTCCATAAGCAGCGTTTTCCGTACGTTCACGTTCAAGTTTTCCTTTTAGGCTCTCGCTCCGGAGGATTAAAACAGCTGTGCTGTCGGATTAGTGACCCAGTTTTGCATCCTTAGCTGTGATCCATATGCAGTTTCTTCCTACCCACCTGCTCTCATCAGCCCGAACAACCCGTTGTGCTGCCAATTTCACAAACCAAACATATGGGATAAGTCTGGCCTGGTTTTATGACCTTGCTAACTAATTAGGTCTGCCCTGAATTTCAGATACGAAGAGGGGGGGGGGCAGGAGGAAGAATTGAGGTGTGGGGGACTGTGTGTGCTAGAGCAGGGGTCTCCAACCTTTGCAACTTTAAGTCTGAAGGACTTCAGCTCCCAGACTTCTCCAGCCAGCAAAGCTGGCTGGAGAAGTCTGGGAGCTGAAGTCCTTCAGACTTAAAGTTGCAAAGGTTGGAGACCCCTGCTCTAGAGGAAGGTGGCAAATCTCCCCATAGCTTTGGTGGTCTCACCTGGCTAGTAGAAGTAGTCCTTGACTTACGACGACAATCAAGCCCCAAAATTCTGTTCCTAAGCAGGAGAGTCATAAAGTGAGCTTTCTCCCATTTTTACAACTTTTCTTGTAACAGCTTTTAAGTGAATCACTGCAGTTGTTAAATAATAGATAGAGAATAGGTATAAATATAAAAAATACAAATAGATAAGATGGTGGATAAATATAAAAATAAGGGAGATAAACAGAGAGAGACAATATAGATAAAATAAAAATGCAGATATAGATGATGTATATATAAAAAGAGATGAGAGATAAATATAAAAATACAGATAGATGACATAGATATAAATATAAAAATAGATAAAGAAAAAGAGAGACAGAGAAAAAGACAGAAAAGAGAAAAAAGAAAGAAAAGAAAAAAGAAAGGAAAGGAAGGAAGGAAGAAAGGAAGGAAGGAAGAAAGAAAGAAAGAAAGAAAGAAAGAAAGAAAGAAAGAAAGAAAGAAAGAAAGAAAGAAAGAAAGAAAGAAAGAAAGAAAGAAAGAAAGAATTCTTCATTGGCCAAGTATTATTAGACACACAAGGAATTTGTCTCTGGTGCAGAAGCCCAGGAAGTAATGGATCAACCATCATCAATCATAGTTATGTATCACAGTTGTTAAGTGAATCGGCCTTCCCCATTGACTTTAGGTTTAGGTTTTAGGTTTCGGTTTTATTGGTTTTTTATACCGCCCTACTCCTGAAGGACTCAGGGCGGTGTACAGTCAGAGTAAAACAAATATATAAAAGTTTAAAAAGTTTTTAAAAGAGATATTAAACAATTTGGCCTAAAAATCAAAAAACCCAACTCAACCTTGATTAAAATTAATAAAAATTTGTAATTTAAAAATCATGTTTTATGCCAGCTCGGCTTGTTGGAAGAAAAAGCTTTTGAGACTGCGGCGGAAGGTGCGTAATAATAATAATAATAATAATAATATTTTATTTATAAACCGCCTCCTCTCCCCAGAGGGACTCGGAGCAGTGCACAGGGAAATTAAAAATACTGATATAGAATACATAAATAGATAAACAGATAAAATACGAATTAAACAGAATTATCCCTGCGCTAAAATTCCCTATATTAAAATTACGCTAAAATCCCCTAAAACCCAATCAAAAGACGGAAGACTAACCTAGGCCGGCCAAGCAGAAGAAGTGTGTTTTCAATTTTTGACGGAAGGAGCGGAGGTCCGTGGTTGTTCTAATTTCGGGGGGAAGGTCGTTCCAGAGGGCTGGGCCCGCCACAGAGAAGGCCCTTCCCCTGGGCGTCGCCCGCTGGCATAGCCTAGTGGACGGCACCTGGAGAAGTCCCTCTGTGTGGGAGCGAATCGGCTGCAAGGATGTATGGGGCAGGATCCGATCCCGCAGATAACTAGGTCCCGTGCCATGGAGCGCTTTAAAGATGGTAACTAACACCTTGAAGCGCACCTGAAAGACGACAGGCAGCCAATGCAGCTCGCGCAAGAGCAGTGTTATATGGGTAAACCTCGAGGTTCCCATTATTACTCGCGCGGCTGCATTCTGGACAAGCTGAAGTCTTCGGGTGCACCTCAAGGGGAGCCCCATGTAGAGAGAATTGCAATAGTCCAGTTGGGATGTCACGAGTGCATGAGTGACTGTGCAAAGGGCATCCTGATCCAATAGGGGACGCAACTGGCGTACCAGGCGAACCTGGTATAACGCCCTCCTGGCCACGGCTGTCACTTGATCTTCCATGGACAGCCGGGTATCCAGGAGGACGCCCAAGTTGCGCGCCCCATCCACAGGGGTAAGGTGTTCGTCCCCTATGGCCAGTGATGGAGTCAACTGGTTGTACCGGGATGCTGGAAACCACAGCCACTCGGTCTTGGACGGATTGAGTCTGAGTCTGTTACTTCCCATCCAGGCCCGCACGGCTTCCAGGCACTGGCACATCACCGCTACGGCATCGTTGGGGTGGTTTGGGGTAGATATATACAGCTGCGTATCGTCAGCGTAGAGGTGGTACTCTACCCCAAAACCACGGATGATCTCGCCCAGCGGCTTCATATTTGTGTTGAACAGGAGAGGCGAGAGGACCGACCCCTGAGGCACCCCACATGAGGGGTCTCGAGGTCGACCTCTGCTCTCCTGCCAACACAAATTGCGATTGACCGGAGAGGTAGGAGGAGAACCACCGCAGAACGGTGCCCCTCACCCCCAACCCCCCCAGCCGATGCAATAGGATACCATGGTCGATGGTATCAAAAGCCGCTGAGAGGTCTAATAGGACCAGGATGGAGGAACAACCCCCATCTCTGGCCCTCCAGAGATCATCTACCAACGCGACCAATGCCGTCTCGGTGCTGTGCCCGGGCCGGAAGCCGGACTGGCGCGGGTCCAGATAATCAACTTCCTCCAGGTGATGGGGAAACTGTTGTGCCACCACACTCTCTACAACCTTCACCAGAAAGTGAAGGTTGGAGACCGGACGGTAATTAACCAATAATGCTGGGTCCAGAGAGGGCTTCTTCAGGAGGGGCCTCACCATAGCCTCTTTAAGGGAGGCAGGCAAGAAACCCTCACTAAGAGAAGCGTTGACAAC
Source organism: Rhabdophis nuchalis (assembly GCA_039707465.1). Lineage (NCBI taxonomy): Eukaryota > Metazoa > Chordata > Lepidosauria > Squamata > Natricidae > Rhabdophis > Rhabdophis nuchalis. The sequence continues at coordinate 8,408,411 of CM077647.1, read as the reverse complement.
CTTCTGGAGCCAGCCTCGTGTAACCTCCCAGGATGCCAGTACAAGCCAGGAGGGACACGGGTCCAATAAACATGTGGTGGCTCGCAGTCGCCCACGTAACCTGTCCATATCCTCGGAAGTAACAGAGTCAAACTCTTCCCACAAAACTGTCTCAAGATCTGCCTCGGGGCATCCCACTGGGCCATCGATGGAGACTAACTCGCTCTGAATCTGAGCGATTTTATCCTCAGATAAGTCAGGGGTAGTTCTTAATTCCGGGGGCAATTCGTTCCAGAGGACAGGGGCTCCCACGGAGAAGGCTCTCCCGCTGGGTGTTGCCAGTCGACATTGTCTAGCCGACGGCACCATGAGGAGACCCTCTCTATGGGAGCGTACGGGCTGGTGGGTGGCAGAAGACGATCTCGTAGGTACCCAGGTCCTAAGCCATGGAGCGCTTTAAAGATAGTAACCAACACCTTGAATTGCACCCGGAAAACCACCGGAAGCCAGTGCAGCTTGCGCAGGAGGGGTGTTACATGGGAGCGTCGCGTCGCCCCCATAATTACCCGTGCGGCCGCATTCTGGACCAGTTGGAGCCTCCGGGTGCTCTTCAAGCGGACCCCCATGTAGAGACTGACTTTGCTTGTCAGGAGGTCACAAAAAGGGATCATATGACTCTAGGAGACTGCAACTGTCATAAAAGTGAATCAATGGCCAAGCGCTTGAAATTTTACCGCATGACCATGGGGACGGCACAATGGTGGTGTGAAAAACACACTTGTGTGCCGTTGTCCCTTTGAACAGTCACTAAATGACTTGTCATGAGTTAAGGATTACCTGTACTTGCATGATGGCCTATTATTATGAGACTCTGCAGCTGTTAAGCTACACTGGGAAAGGGCTCGGAGGCGGTGAAGTAGATAGGAAGAATAGAAGGAGAAAACAGAAAAGGAGGATAGGATAGGAGGAAGACGGAGGAGGAGGAGCAAGCAGCAGCATTGAGCAGAGCTTGGTTATTTTCTTGTAGACGTTTCATTACCAAACTCGGTAACGTCATCCATGTTAGAAGGAAATGGGGTTCACGAAGAGGAGGAGAAAATAGAAAAGTAGAGGAAGATGGAGTAGCAAGCAGCAGCAGCAGCAGCAAGAGAACAACTGTGGGATCCTTGGTGCTCTCTGAGGTTGGTTATTTTCTTGCAGACGTTTCCTTACCATACTTGGTAACGTCATCCATGCTGGAGGGGAGTGGGATTCCCAGAGAGGAGGAGGAGAAAATAGAAAAGGGGAAGATAGAAGAAGAGCAGCAGCAGCAAGAGAACAACTGTGGGATCCTTGGTACTCTCTGAGCTCGGTTGTTTTCTTGCAAGCATTTCATTACCAAACTTGGTAACGGTCACTGATTTTAAAAGTAAGTGGGATTCACAGAGAGGAGGAGGAGGAAGCGGGGTAGAGAAGGCAAAAAGAGGAAAAGGAGAAGGAGAAAATAAGAAATATAAGGAAGAAGAAGGCAGGGAGGAGAAAAGGAGGAGAAACAGAAGACAGGAAGGAGACAGATGAGCAATACACCCTTTTTTTTTTAATCTATAAGAAAACGAAGACGCCAGATGTTGAACTCAACTAGTGTCTGTGTGTGTGTGTGAATAATAAAACCTTGACTTTTTCAGACGCACAACAGTCTCCAAAGCAAAGAGGCCACTGATAATTCCGTTTATTTATTGAATTGTTCAACTCATGCTCTGCCCAACATTTTTGGTGGGCAGCACCTGCAAATCCCAGCCTTTTTTGTAGGCTCAACAGGAAAAACGTGAAATAGAAAAGCTACTTGGGTGGGTGTATCAAGTCGCAGGATCTTAGGTAGAGAACGGACGAGCCCATTTCCACCCTGCTTTTTTTTTTGTGTGTGTGTGTGTTGTGCTTAAAATGAGGACGTAGGAGTTTTGGCATAAGTGTCTCTACATTTTCTAGGCTTTTCCATACAAATATAAACTTAACCCAGGGGTTCCCAAACTTGGCAACTTGAAGACTTGCGGACTTCAACTCCCAGCTGGCTGGAGAATTCTGGGAGTTGAAGTCCACAAGTCTTCAAGTAGCCAAGTTTGACTTAACCTTTCAAAGGAAGCAGGGGCTACATTGAAACTTCCTAATAGGTCCCCCCCTCCCACCTTGTCGATGTGCCGACAGGTAAGTTCTCAACTCAGTTCATTTAGTGACCGAAGTTTCAACAGCGCTGGAAAAAGTGACTGGCGACCGTTTTTTCCCCACACGTAGGACTACTGCAGCATCCCCATGGTCACATGATCAAAATTCGGGCCCTTGGCAACTGACTCGTATTTATGACTGCTGCGGTGTCCCCAGGGGGGGTGGCATGATCCTCCTTTAGTGACCTTCCAAGCTGGCTTCTGATGAGCCACGTTAACGAGGGAACCAGATTTGCTTAACGTTCACGTTAACTGCAGTGATTTAGAATAGAATAGAATAGCCCAGGGGTCTGCAAAGTTGGCTCTTTGAAGACTGGTGGACTTCAACTCCCAGAATTCCCCAGCCAGCCATGCTGGCTGGGGAATTCTGGGAGTTGAAGTCCACCAGTCTTCAAAGAGCCAACTTTGCAGACCCCTGGAATAGCCGATTGGAAGGGGCCTTGGAGGTCTTCTAGTCTAACCCCATTCCTCTTAGATTGACAGGGCTGGACGGAGCTTTTGAGTTCTGGCTCTAAACCTCTAGTCACAACTTCCTGCTTCGTTTTGATAAGGGTAGTCCTCAACTTAACGGCCACGAGGCCACCATTTCTGTTGCTAAGTGAGACGTCCTGTTTTGCCCCGTTCCATGAACTTTCTCGCTACAGTTGTGAAATGAATCACTCCAGTTGTTCGGTTAGCCATTGGGTTTGCCTGCCAGAAGGTCGCAAAAGGTGACACTGCAACCGTCATAAATACGAGTCAGTTGCCAAGCCTCTGAATTCCGATCAGGTGACCACAAGGATGCTGCAACGGCCATCAGCGTGGAAAACGGAAAGACACTTTTTTGAACGCCATTATAACTAAATGAACGGTGGGCTCTACCTGTAATTTGCAAACGGGGGTCTTGTTGCATGATTGCAACAAGCAGAACTGAAATCACATTTTATTCCGCAGAACTGCCCCGAGGACCAGATGTTTTAAAATCCCCTCGTCTTTGGCCTTTAGCCATGTATCATGGCGGGCATGTAGGGGACCGGGCAAAGGAGGAAACGGTCAGTAAAGAGGCCACACAGCTGCATCATGCAAAGAAGGGACCGAAAATGTACAGCAGGAGCTTTGCACTTTCATACTCGCGAGATTCAGTCAATGCAGCTTTACAATAAAGTCAGAATCAGATCTTCCTACCTGATTTAGCCCACAAGCCTTGACTTGTTCGGCTAGTCAAAGAACAGGAAGTAGGAGCCGCCTACCTCCTAAAAAACAGGGTCACTGGGCTCAGACTCCTAATGGAAATTATATATTGCGTGTGGCTCTTTCCACCCAAAGCATTCCCGGAGCCCTCTTGTGCCTCTTACACAAATCCAGCAAATTTATATAACCTCTCCTATTATTTTGCACAGTTTCCGTTGGGGGAAGAGGAGTAGGAGGTGGTGGTGGTGGTAAACTGCTTAGCAGAATGAAGCTGTCAAAATGTATAAACAAGAGAAATGAAATTAGTTAGGAACTAATTTCTAGCTCCCGTTTCTTTAGAAAGTATCTTGGCAACTAGGAAGTTGGTGCCTCCTATAACCCCCTCCGTCAGGGCAGAAATTCACAATGACACGGGCTCTCTTCCTCCTAGCGCTACCTTCTGCGTTCCTGGAGAGCCCACACAAAATTTAGTCCTATGAATTAGCACACATGCACACATGGGCGCAAAGACATGGGGACTTTAAGCCCCCGAAGACTGCAAAAGGCAGGATCCTATGATTCCCCCCCTCCCCCAAATGTGATTAATTAAGCATATAAAACCTCCATATTTCACTCGGGTGTCCGCATCTCGAGGTATGTCTACAGGCAGTCCTCATTTAGCGACCATAATCGTCGGTCGCTAGGTGAGGCAACTGCTATGTGAAAATCCTACGATCTTCCTTTCCGCTTTCCTTTGATTTACAAGCCTGTAACGGTCAGGAATGAAAGACGAAGTCACAAAAAAAGTCATGTTTTTCCCGTCGTTAACTAAAAGAGGCAGTTGGCTAAGCGAGGATGTTCCTTCCTTCCATTCTGGGGGTTTCCCACCAGCCTGCATATTCCAGTTCCTCCTCCTCCTCTTCTTCTTGCCAAACCTGGTCACTCCATCTGAGTTTGGTGAATATTCGGGGCCTCGCGGCTGTGGATTTTCTGATGCCGCCGGAGGTATTTCTTCAGGCGGAATTGCTTCCCGCAAATGAAGCATTTCTGGTCTCCCTCGCTCAGGTGCAACTTCTGGTGCTTCACCAGGTATTTCCTCTGCGTGAAAAGTTTCCCGCACTTGGTGCAGTTACAAGGCCCCATCTGGAGGTGGATCATGCGGTGCCTGAAGAGGTTGGTCTTCTGGTTGAAGGTTTTCTCGCACTCCGGACACTGGTAAGGCGCCTCCCGCGTGTGGATTCTTTGGTGGCGGATGAGGTTGGACCGCCGGCTGAAGCTCTTCCCGCACTCGATGCACTTGAACGGGTCGCTCAGGTGCATCCGCTGGTGTCGGAGGAGCTGCCGGTTCATGCGGAAGCTTTCCCCGCACTTGGCGCACTTATACGACCCTTCCATGGTGTGGATTTTGTGGTGGCGGGTGAGGTTGGACTTCTGGTTGAATTCCTTGCCGCAAACCGGGCAGGGGAAGCTTTTCTCCGCTTTTGGCTCTTCCAGGATGACGGGGATGTTTTTCTGGGATCTGGCAAAGCCCCCGTCCTGTTTTACGAAGGAGGCCGGGCGCCTTTGGATGTTGAATATCGAAGGCGGGTCGTCGTTTTCCCCAAACTCCGAATCGAGGGGATCGAGTTTCGCGCTGGCTTCCCTTTTGACCCTTTGGAAGGGGGCGGGGTTTTGGCACAGCGCCCACTCGTACGGGGGGTGCTCCAAATCTTCCTCCTTGATGCTGATTTGGGATGCGCCCGCTAAGCAGCTGGCATGTATTTCAATATTCTCTCCTTCTTCCTCCGGTTGGAATTCCAGAGGAAAATCGGGGTATCTCTTTGGTGAATGTTTCTGCTCGGCTGTGTCCAGGTTTTTTTTCCTGCGGAGGGTCTCCAAATGCAGCGCCAGATCTTCCTCCATGGAAAGGTTCCATTCCGGACTCACCTCTATTTCCTTTTTATTCTGAATCCCCCAGGAATGTCTAACCACCTTTGGATGGCCTGCGGCTTCCCAAAGTGCATCTCCCTCTTCCGATGCCATCTGGAACCTGAGATTTGGGCCTTTCCTAGGAAACCTCCTCTTTGCTGTGTGTTAACCGGATTAACTGGTTGGTTCCATCACCTGGTGGTACCCTTTTCTCGCTAGGGCCATGCATACAAATGAACTTCCTGGGAAGAAAAGTGTAACGATAAGGTCAGGTTGCAGAGTTTACTTTTTTCTTTTACCCACCCTGAGCAAGTCTGATTAACATTTCCTCAATATCCTTTTCATCGTGATTGGAGAATGCACACTCCGGCCTTTTATGAATTTTTGGAACTGACCTTGAACTCAGAGTAAAGGAAGACTTAATGGCTCACTTTTCAAGGCAGACAATTCTCCGATCAGAGATGCTGGCATATGTGTTGCATTTTTTCCTCTGGAGGATATTTTGACAGACTTGCAGATTATCTCTCAATGCCAGAAACCTTGTTATATTTGTCACTTGACACGCAATGCTTAATTTAATTTTCTTTTCTCTTCCTTTCCTACCTTCCTTCTTTCCCTCTTTTTTATTTTTTGAGAAATGAAACAAAGTTTGTGCAAGTTTGTTCAAATGAATCTTTTCTTTTGACTTCAGCTCGGATTTTTTATTGACATGTTCAGTCTTCCACTATGGCAGAAGAAGCACCGCTGTGATCAATGCCCTTGATATTTTAATCCTCATGAACTTCTTTGAGTGATATTCTTAGTCTTTACCTGTTTGATTGAAGAAAACAAACAAATATATCTTAAGGGGATTGCAAAAAATGTGCATCCTTTCCTGTTTTTTTCCATCTTATTTTAATTCTCGACCTGCAATTTCCTTTGTAGAAAATTACAGCTGGGGACCAAGCGGGCTATGTCAGTGGGATGACATAGCCAGATAACTGTGGCTTATTTGGGGATATAATCACAATTTAGCTGGAAGATAATTGATGGATTTCCAAAAGTCCAGTGGGGAGTTGGTCAAACAACGGCTGCAAGAGTTAAGTAGTCCTTCATTTATGACCACAATGGAGCAAATTTCCATTGGTAAGCAAGACAGCTGTTAAGTGAATTTTGCTCCATTTTAGAACCTTTCTTGCCACAGTTGTTAAGTGAATCGCTACAGCTCTTAAGTTAGTAGCACGGTTGCTAAGTGAATCTGGCTCCCCCATTGACTTTGCTTGTCAGAGGGTCGCAAAAGGGGATCATGTGACCCCAGGACACCGCCCACCCCGTCACAAATACAAATCATTTGCAAACCTTCTGAATTTTGATCATGTCACTATAGGGGTGCAGCAACCGTCACAGTGGCGAAAAATAATCATACGTTAACTTTTCTTTCAATATGGGTAGTCCTCAACCGAGCCCAACATTTCTGTTGCTAAATGTAAACTGTCTCTTGCCCTCATTTCATGCTCTTTCCTGCCATCGTTGTTAAGTGAATCACTGCAGCTGTTGAATTAGTAACAAGGGTTTTTAAGTGAATCTGGACTGTCCATTGACTTTGCTTGTCAGACAGTCACAGAAGGGGAAATCACGTGATCCCAAGACCGTCATATAAGTGAGTCACTTGTCTGAATTTTGATCAGGTGTCCAAAGGGATGCGGCCATGGTTGTAAGTGTGAGGAATGGTCATATGTCACTTTTCCCAGTGCCATTTCAACTTTGCATGCTTACTATATGAACTGTTGTTAAGTCAAGAACTACCTATACATTATTGAATTGCTGGGGCTGCCATCTTGATTTTTTTGACTTCCTGGTAGATGCCCCCTCATGATCAAAATTCGATCAAATGGCAATGGACTCAAGCTTATGACGGTTGCAGTGTCCTGGGGTGACGGGATCCCTGTTTAGCATCCTTCTGACGAGCAAAGTCAATGGGGAAACCAGATTCACTTAACAACTGTGCTACTAATTTATCAACTGCAGTGAATCGCTTAACAACGGAGGCAAAAAAAGTTGTAAAATGGGGCAAAATTCAGTTAACAAATGTCTCACTTAACCAGAGAAATTAGGGGCTCATTTGTGGATGTAACTTGAGGACTATCTGTGTTCTTTCAGTGCATTATCAAAACAACATAGAACAAAATAGAATAGAATTACAGAAAATGCAACAGAATAGAATGGAATGGGGTAGAATAGTATAAAATAGAATAGAGTAGAATGGAATAGAATAGAAGTACAGAATGGAATAGAATAGAATGCAGTGCAGTGCAATACAATACAATGGAATGGAATAGAAGTACAGAATAAAATAGAATGGAATGGAATGGAAGGAGAGGAGAGGAGAGGAGAGAAGAAAACTACAGAACAGAACAGAATGGAATAGAGTAGAATAAAATAACAGGACAGGACAGGATAGGGTTAGAATAGGATAGAATAGAATAGAATAACAGGAAGGGATCTTGGAGGTCTTCTAGTCCAACCCCTTGACTAGGCAGGAAGCCCTACACCACTTCTTAAAAACGTCACTTAAAATAGGTGGTTATGGTTTTTGTGCCTGTTAATATTTTACATTTCACCAGAAGTCAACAATACAAGATCGAATTAAGCGGGAAGATTAATTAAAATGCTTCCCTGGATTGGATGGGGGTGGGGGGTATAATTAATGTGAAGAAAAGCAAAGGGGAAAAAAAACACCCAAAATGCCAATAAAAACTGTTCTGAAAGGCTGGAAACCTTATGCAGGTAGTCCTTGAATTACGACCACATTTGAGCCCAATATTGCTGTTGCTAAGTGAGACATTTGTTAAGTTGCTCCCATTATACTTTCTTGCCACAATTATTAAGTGGATCTGGCCTCCCCAGACTTTGCTTGGAAGAAGATCCCAAAAGGAGATCACGTGACGATCACGCAACCGTCATAAATATGAATCAGTTGCAAAGCTTCTGAATTTTGACTATGTGGTCCCGGGGATGCTGCACCAATCATAAATGTGAAAACCTTTTAAAGCAGTGGTAGTCAACCTGGTCCCTACCGCCCCCTAGTGGGCGTTCCAGCTTTCACGGTGGGCGGTAGGGGTTTTGTCCGATACTGAAGCACTTTCCTTTTTTTAAAAATTTGATTGACTTCCGTACTTTATAAATCCCCATTACTGTGGAACCCAGTGGGCGGTTAGAACATTTTACTACTAACAGAGATACAAAAGTGGGCGGTAGGTATAAAAAGGTGGACTACCCCTGTTTTAAAGTGATGATGTGACTTCAAATGTTCCCTAAATCAACTGTTGTAAGTCGAGGACTACTTTTATAACTTTAATGGATTCACCAAGGGAATTCTTCCCACCCACTTGTCTAAACACTTCTTCGAGCCCCCTATGGATCTTTTGTAAAAGGGAAAAAAAGGAACGATATTGAATTTAAAGTTTGACACAAACATAGATTAAATGAAAGAGAGAAGGGCTGTATTAATCCTCACAAGGAAGGAGGAACAATTCAATTCTAATGACCTGTTTAAAAGAAGACTGGAAGTCCTCCATCTATTTCTTAATATTTATTTGTTTGGTTTCCTTCCTTCCTCTCTCCCTCTCCCTCCTTCCTTTCTCCCACCTTCCTTCCTCTCTCCCTCTTTCCTCTCTCCCTCCTTCCTTTCCTTCCCCTCTCCCTCCATCCTTCCTCTCCTTCCTCTCTCCCTCCTTCCTTTTCTTCCGCTCTCCCTCCTTCCTTCCTCTCTCCCTCACTCCTTCCTTCTTCTCTCCTCCCTCCCTCCCCTCTCTTTTATTCTATAAAAACATTCTTAAATTATACAGATTAAAAGGAGAAAAACATGAGATGTTAAACCAACTCACAGCTATTTTGCCCCAGGATTGCCTGGGAAGGCCTGATCCATCCAATGGCTTCAGTGAAGGCTTGACTATTGCCAGGGGCTGCCCTTGAAGACATTTTGGAACCTGGGTCAGCCTAAGAGTAGCACCTTCAGACCCTATCCTCCCCCACCCAGTGTTTGAGAGACATCCCCATTTTAAGCAGAGATGCCCTGTCCCAGAGGATGAGTGAGGCGGCCTTATCCCAGTATCTCCAACCCCCAACCCCATTGGTTTTGACAGATCCACACAACCCGCAAAACTCCGGAGTTAACTTGGCCCCTTGGCTGCCTTCACCCAGTTGTTCTTTGCTCGAGCAAGCCCAGCTCGTAGCTTTTTATGGCCTGACGCCGCCGCCGCCGCCGCCTATGCCACGCTCATGCCCGCGTTCCCACGGCCGGCGGAATCCGGTGTTGGGCTTCTCGTATGAACGCGCCGTACTCACATCCCATCCAAGTGGGAATCGCGGATGGCGAAGAGGAGGAGGATGGGGGGGGGGGGGAGAGCGGCGGCGAGGCGAATGCAAACTCGGAGGCGGGTGGGTAGGAGAAGGACGTGGAGACGGCCTTACCGAGAGCTCCGCGCGATCTTTCCGGGCGTTTGCAAAAGGCTCTTTGCGATGACCAGCAGGAGGGCGGCCCGCAGCGAAAGCGCTGGGACACCGGGGCAAGGAAGCTGGATTGCAACAAAGGGAAGGCAACTTTTGCCCCGGGCAGGACCAGGGATGGGTGGCTCGTACAAAGGGCGTCCCAGGGAGAGGGAAGGGGTGTCTCCCTTTGGAATCTCGCTCTCCCCCACCCCCCGGAAATCGCCTTCTCCAGCAAACACGGTGGCATGCCAGGACATGGGCATGGGCTCGGGGGCCGCAAGGCTTCCTGGGAATTGTAGTTCTGGTCCGCACGACCCTCGCCCGCCCCCCAACTTCCCCAAAGGAAGAAGAGCGCGGGGAGGAAATCTTCAGTCCGTCTCCAACCCTGCGCAATGGAGGGATACGCTAAAAACCAACCTGGTTAATTTGTCTTGGGATACTTTGCATCCGGTTTTGCTCGCCACGATGTAATTTAAAAAAAAAAAGCCACAGATGTGGAGACTCTGGGAAGAGCTCAGCGAAGAGCTGCGAGGATGATTACAGATTAACAGAGTTGGAAGGGGCCTTTGGGTCGTCTAGTCCAACCCCTACCCCCTAACCAAGCAGGAGATTAGGGAGGATGGAGGCCAAAACATAGGACAGTTGCAAGAATTGGGTATGTCCACTCTAGTGAAGTGTGGCTCAGTGGCAAAGATGCTGAGCTTGTAAATTAGGCAGTTCAGCGGTTCGAATCCCTAGCACCGTGTAACAGAGTGGGCTCCTGTGACCTGTCCCAGCTTCTGTCCACCTAGCAGTTCGAAATCACCTAAAAAATGCAAGTAGAAAAACAGGAACCACCTTTGGTGGGAAGGGAACAGCGTTCCATGCGCCTTCGGCATTGAGTCATGCTGGCCACATGACCATGGAGACGTCTTCGGACAGCGCTGGCTCTTTGGCTTTGAAACGGAGATGAGCACCGCCCCCTAGAGTCGGGAACGACCAGCACATGTGTTTACCTTACTCTAGTGAAAAGAGGTGACATGATAGCATCTTCCAATATTTGTGAGGCTGCCCCAAAGAAGAGGGAGTCAAGCTATTCTCCAAAGGCCCTGAGGGCAGGAAAAGAAGCAATGGGTGGAAACTAATCAAGGAGAGAAGCAACCTAGAACTGAGGAGGAATTTCCTGACAGTTCAAACAATTAACCAGTGGAACAGAAGTTGCCTCTAGAAGTTGTGAATGCTCCAACACTGGAAGTCTTTAAGAAGAGACAACTATTTGTCTAAATGGTATAAGTTTTCCTGCTTGAGCAGAGAGTTGGACTAAAGACCTCCAAGATCCCTTCCAACTCTGTTCTGTTAAGACAAGTAAGGGGATGAAAACGTGTGACATTTTTATCATTCAATTCAGGATACTAGTCCTCAGGAGTCGCTAGTTACAGCTGTATTTCAGCATGGTTTCTTCAGCACCTGCAGACCTCAAAAAACCTGGTTAATGCATGGCTGATCTGCAGGTTAGGCTGAGGTCTGAGCCGGCTTCAGCCACAGATCCTGCCTAGGCTGTTTCTAATTAGTTCCTCTTAGACAAGCCTACCTCACAGGGGTGTTCAGAAGATAACTGAAAGGAGATCAGACCAGCTCAAATTATTTCTCCCCAGCCGTAAACAAACCGTTCCAAAGTTAATCTAAACTGGAAATTGGTGGCGTTAAACAAGACAGGAAACTTTAGAGAATGTTGTAGTCTTCAACTTACAACAATTCATTTAGTGACTGTTCAAAATTGCAAGGGAGGGCAGATTCACTTAACAACAGCATTACTAACTTAATAACTGCGGCGATTCACTTATCAACTGTGGCGAGAAAGTTCGTAAAAAGTGAGCATTACTCACTTAAAGACTGTCTCGCTTAGGAAAGGAAATTCATGGTGGTCGTAAGTTGAGGACCACCTGTGCCGAATACGAGATTTTTGCAGTGATATTCAAAATAGTCCATCCGATTCTAACTCACACGATGCTTTTATAAAAATTAAAAAAGGCCTCTTTGGTTTGCTATGATGGTGTTTACGTCTGTTAATATCTTACATCTCACTAGGTTAAACAATGCTGCATGCCATTAACGAGGGAGATGAATTAAAATGCTTTCCTGGCATAAGGAGGCGCGATTAATACGATTAAAACATTGATCCCCGAATCGCGTGGCTTTAAGTATTGCATTAATACGTTTGTGGAAAATAATGTGGTATTCGATCAGATTGTAATTTTTACAATGACAATAAAGATTATTATTATTGTTGTTGTTGTTGTTGTTGTTGTTATTATTATTATTATTATTATTATTATTATTATTATTATTATTATTATTATTATTATTATTATTATTAGAATAGAGCTGGAAGGGACCTTGAAGGTCTTGTAGACTAACCCCCTGCTCAGGCAGGAGACCCTAAACTAGTGATGGTTAACCCTTTTGGCAACTGGTGCATGCGCCAAATGTTCTCTTCTGAGTTCCAGCACTCCGGTGGGCATGCTTCAACTTTGGCGCATATGCACACAACAGAGCCTGGAAGAGCAACTGATGATGGTGCACATGCCCAGAGAGAGTGCTGCATGTGCCACCTCTGGCACATGTGCCATAGGTTCGCCATTACGGTCCTACACCATTTCAGACTAATGGATGTCCAGTCCAGGGATGGGGTTCCTGCCAGTCCTAAGCTCTTCTCTAGAAGAGGTTCCTCAAATCTCCTGGGCCGTTGAGAACCGGTTCCAGCTCCCTCCCCCCGCCCGTCCGCCCATCATCCAGAGGAAGAGCGAGAGGAGGGATTCTGGGAGTTGAAGTCCGCAAGTCTTCAAGCTGTCAAGTTTGAACACCCCTGCTTGGGTTTTTTCCCCCCTAAAGGGTGAGGGGCGCAAGGGTCTTGGAACTTGACAGCTTTAAGACTTGCGTGCTTCAAGTGCCAGAGTTTCTGAGCCAACATTTTGGTTGCTAAGCAAGAGCGTTGTTAAGTGAGTTTCACCACATTCTGCAAGTTGGCCTCGCCCACCCAGTCACATGGCTGGCAAGCCACTCCTACCTGGTCACATGGCCAGCAAGCCACTCCCACAAAGCAGGCCACACCTACAGAAGAGGTGCTAAAATTTTTTTAAACCCACCACTGGACCTATCCCTTCTTGGCAACTGACTCATACTTACGATGGTTGCAGCGTCTTAGAGTCACGTCAGTGGTGGGTTTCTGCAGGCTTGCACCTACTCGTGAGAGCCGGTTGGTGAAATTTAGAGAACCGGTGAGAGGGGGTTCCACCGGTGTACCTAGAAGTAAATCTGGCCCGCCGCTGCCAGTGACCCAACAGGAAGGAAAGAAAAGGAAGGAAGGAAGGAAGGAAGGAAGGAAGGAAGGAAGGAAGGAAGGAAGGAAGGAAGGAAGGAAGGAAGGAAGGAAGGAAGAATTTATCATCACAATTGAGTTCAAAATTTTGGTTGCTAAGCAAGAGCGTTGTTAAATGAGTTTCACCACATTTTAAAAGGTGGCCACTCCCACCCTGTCACATGACTGCCAAGCCACGCCCACAAAATAGGCCACACCTACAGAGTAGGTTCTAAAAATTTTTTAACCCACCACTGGTCCCTTCCAACTCTTGTTAATCTGTTAATCTTCCAAGTTTGCTCTTTAATCATCCTGGTTAATTAATACAATACAATACAATAGTAGAGTTGGAAAGGACCTTGTAGGTCTTCTAGTCCAACCCCCTGCGTGGGAAGGAACCTTATACCATTTCAGATAAATGGCTGTCTAACATCTTCTTAAAGACTTCCAGGGTTGGGGCATTCACAATTTCTGGAGGCAAGCTGTTCCAGAGGTTAATTGTTCTAACTGTCAGGAAATTTCTCCTTAGTTCTAAGTTGCTTCTCTCCTTGATTAGTTTACACCCATTGCTTCTTGTCCTGCCCCCAGGTGCCTTGGAGAATAGTTTGACTCCCTCTTCTTTGTGGCACCCTCTGAGATATCGGAAGACTGCTATCATGTCTCCCCTAGTCCTTCTTTTCATTAAACTAGACATTCCCAGTTCCTGCAACCGTTCTTCATATGTTTGAGCCTCCAGTCCCCTAATCATCTTGGTTGCTCTTCTCTGCACTCTTTCCAGGGTCTCCACGTCTTTTCTACATCGTGGCGACCAAAAATTGAAGTTACGAAACCCATGACTAACTTTTGAGGCCCCTTTTTGGTATAGAGGCTGGGTGGGTGTCGAGGACTCCATCTTACAACCATTTTTATACGTTCTTTGGCTAATGTAAAAGCAAATGTTTATGGGAGACTCCTTCCTTCCTTCCTTTTCATTCGCTGCACAGTTTTGAAACTGCATTAGGTGGGGGGGGGTTTCTCCTCTTTTTCATCTCTGTGAAGAGAGTTAGTAGAAGAGGCTTTCATCCTTAGTGGAGACCAGCTGTAAGAATCGGGGGGGGGGGGGAAACCTGGGAAACAGATTTTAAGGCATGAAAGGGGTTGTTAAGGATGTGGAGTGGCAAAGAGACAACAAACAGAATATTTCTCTCCCTAAATTTGGAGCGGATAATAAAGGCAACCCATAAAGCAGCGAGAGATTGTGATGGGAGCACGCGAGGCAGACAGAGGCTGACACAACCGTACCCTCATCACAATGGCCAGGCTATTTTTAAGGTGTGTGTGTGTGTGTGTGTGTGTGTGTGTGTTAAGGTGTGTGAGAAGGGGGATGAGATCGTCTCAGAGACGGGGGGAAAACGTGTTGTTCAGATGAACTTCTGCTTGTTTATTTGTTTGAGATTTGGAATACAACAAAAGAAAAAAGAAAAAAAAGGGAAGATAGAAAATGAAGGGGGGAAAGGAAAGAAGGAAAGGAAAGAGAAGGAAAGGGAAAGAGAAGGAAAGGAAAGAAGGAAAGGAAAGAGAAGGAAAGGAAAGAAGGAAAGAGAAGGAAAGGAAAGAGAAGGAAAGGAAAGAGAAGGAAAGGAAAGAAGGAAAGGAAAGAGAAGGAAAGGAAAGAAGGAAAGAAGGAAAGAGAAGGAAAGGAAAGAAGGAAAGGAAAGAGAAGGAAAGGAAAGAAGGAAAGAGAAGGAAAGGAAAGAAGGAAAGGAAAGAGAAGGAAAGGAAAGAAGGAAAGGAAAGAGAAGGAAAGGAAAGAAGGAAAGGAAAGAGAAGGAAAGGAAAGAGAAGGAAAGGAAAGAAGGAAGGAAGGAAAGGAAGGAAAGGAAAGAGAAGAAAGGAAAGAAGGAAGGAAAGAGAAGGAAAGGAAAGAAGGAAAGGAAAGAGAAGGAAAGGAAAGAGAAGGAAAGGAAAGAAGGAAAGGAAAGAGAAGGAAAGGAAAGAAGGAAAGAGAAGGAAAGGAAAGAGAAGGAAAGGAAAGAGAAGGAAAGGAAAGAAGGAAAGAGAAGGAAAGGAAAGAGAAGGAAAGGAAAGAGAAGAAAGAAAGAAGGAAGAAGGAAGAGAAGAAGGAAAAGGAAAGAGAAGAAGGTAAGGAAGGAAGGAAAGAGAAGGAAAGGAAAGAAGGAAGGAA
>CM077647.1:8081937-8393106 GCA_039707465.1 Rhabdophis nuchalis | reverse complement strand
GGGAAGGGAAGGGAGAAAGGAAGGAAGAATGGAAGGAAGAAGAATGGAGGAAAGGGAGAAGAGGGGAGAAAGGAAGGAAGGTAGGGAGAGAGAGAGAGAAGAATAAAGGAAACGAGTGTGGAAGGGAAGGGAGAAAGGAAGGGAGAATGGAAGGAAGAAGAATGGAGGAAAGGGAGAAGAGAGGGGAAGAAAGGAAGCTAGGAGAGAAGAATAAAGGAAAGGAGTGTGGGAAGGGAAGGGAGAAAGGGAGAAGGGAAGGAAGAAGAAGGAAGGAAAGGGAGAAGAGAGGGGGAAGAAAGGAAGGTAGGGAGAGAAGAATAAAGGAAAGGAGTGTGGGAAGGGAAGGGGAGAAAGGAAGGAAGAATGGAAGGAAGAAGAATGGAGGAAAGGGAGAAGAGGGGGAAAGGAAGGAAGGTAGGGAGAGAAGAATAAAGAAGTGTGGGAAGGGGAAGGGAGAAAGGAAGGAAGAATGGAAGGAAGAAGAATGGAGGAAAGGGAGAAGAGGGGAGAAAGGAAGGAAGGTAGGGAAGAGAGAGAGAAGAATAAAGGAAACGAGTGTGGGAAGGGAAGGAGAAAGGAAGGGAGAATGGAAGGAAGAAGAATGGAGGAAAGGGAGAAGAGAGGGGGAAGAAAGGAAGGTAGGGAGAGAAGAATTAAGGAAAGGAGTGTGGGAAGGGAAGGGAGAAGGGAAGGAAGAAAGGGGGAGGAAAGGGAGAAGAGAGGGGAAAGGAAGGAAGGTAGGGAGAGAAGAATAAAGGAAACGAGTGTGGGAAGGGAAGGGAGAAAGGAAGGGAGAATGGAAGGAAGAAGAATGGAGGAAAGGGAGAAGAGAGGGGGAAAGAAAGGAAGGTAGGGAGAGAAGAATAAAGGAAACGAGTGTGGGAAGGGAAGGAAGAAAGGAAGGAAGAATGGAAGGAAGAAGAATGGAGGAAAGGGAGAAGAGGGGGGAAAGGAAGGAAGGTAGGGAGAGAAGAATAAAGGAAACGAGTGTGGGAAGGGAAGGGAGAAAGGAAGAATGGAAGGAAGAAGAATGGAGGAAAGGGAGAAGAGGGGGGAAAGGAAGGAAGGTAAGGAGAGAAGAATAAAGAAGTGTGGGAAGGGAAGGGAGAAAGGAAGGAAGAATGGAAGGAAGAAGAAGGAGGAAAGGGATAAGAGGTGAGAAAGGAAGGAAGGTAGGGAGAGAGAGAGAGAAGAATAAAGGAAAGGAGTGTGGGAAGGGAGGGAGAAAGGAAGGGAGAAGGGAAGGAAGAAGAAGGAAGGAAAAGGGAGAAGAGAGGGGAAGAAAGGAAGGTAGGAGAGAAGAATAAAGGAACGAGTGTGGGAAGGGAAGGGAGAAAGGAAGGGAGAATGGAAGGAAGAAAAATGGAGGAAAGGGAGAAGAGGGGAAGAAAGGAAGGTAGGGAGTGAAGAATAAAGGAAAGGAGTGTGGGAAGGGAAGGAAAAAGGGAAGGGAGAAGGGAAGGAAGAAAGGGGGAGGAAAGGGGGAAGAGAGGGGAAAGGAAGGAAGGTAGGGAGAGAAGAATAAAGGAAACGAGTGTGGGAAGGGAAGGGAGAAAGGAAGGGAGAATGGAAGGAAGAAGAATGGAGGAAAGGAGAAGAGAGGGGGAAGAAAGGAAGGTAGGGAGAGAAGAATAAAGGAAAGGAGTGTGGGAAGGGAAGGAAGAAGGGAAGGAAGAATGGAAGGAAGAAGAATGGAGGAAAGGGAGAAGAGGGGGGAAAGGAAGGAAGGTAAGGAGAGAAGAATAAAGAAGTGTGGAAGGGAAGGGAGAAAGGAAGGAAGAATGGAAGGAAGAAGAAGGGAGGAAAGGGATAAGAAGGGAGAAAGGAAGGAAGGTAGGGAGAGAGAGAGAGAAGAATAAAGGAAAGGAGTGTGGGAAGGGAAGGGAGAAAGGGAAGGGAGAAGGGAGAAAAAGAAGAAAGGAAAGGAGAGGGGAAGAAAGGAAGGTAGGGAGAGAAGAATAAGGGGATAAGGAGGGTGGGAATAGAAGGAGAGGGCAGGGGAAAGGAAAAGAAAAGAAAAGAAATGATTATGGTACATCACAACTATTTGTTTAAATTCCCATTGGTACTTTCCTAAATTTTTGTCAGTAGAAATACTTTGAAAGATTTCCTAATATATTTTCGTTACATGTGTCAACCTTTCAGTCAATTTAAAACACCTCTGGATTACTATGTCATTGTTCCGTCATTTATCCAGGTTTGGGAAGCCTCCACTTAAGGTTTCGGGGTGGGATACTATTTGTAGGCATCCCAATTCCCCTTTCCATCTTCCTGGTTCGGTCAGACAGTGAGAGACGCAGGTCAACCTTTGTCTTGCAATCAAAGTTGGGACCAAAATGTCCATTGTTAACCAAGATGGTTGTTAAGCGAGTCGTGCTGAATTTTCTGCCAAATCGCTGCTGTTGTTAAGTGAATCAGCCTTCTGTTAAGCGAATCCAGCTTCCCTCATTGCGTGGGGGAAGCTAGCTGGGAAAGTCCCCAGTGGTTGCTGCAACCATTGTAAATATATGGCAATTACCAAGCTCTCAGAACAGAATAGCAGAGTTGGGAAGGGACCTTGGAGGTCATCTAGTCCAACCCCCTGCCTAGGCAGGAAACCGTATACTGTTTCAGACCAAATGGCTATCCAACATCTTCTTAAAGCCTTCCAATGCTGGAGCATTCACAACTTCTGGAGGCAACTTCGGTTCCACTGATTAATTGTTCTAACTGTCAGGAAATTTCTCCTCAGTTCTAAGTTGCTTCTCTCCTTGATGAGTTTCCACCCATTGCTTCTTGTTCTGCCCTCAGGTGCTTTGGAGAATAGCTTGACTGCCTCTTCTTTGGGTCAACCTCTGTGTGAAAAAAAGTCACAAATCATTTCCCCCACCTCCCCCCAGTGATGTTGCAATGTTGAATGGTCGCTAAATGGATTATTCCGAACCGAGGACTACCTGTAAATAGCTCTCTCCTGATTTACAGGACCCACACTTCAAGAACTGGGGGGAATCTTGGGCTGCCAATTGCTGAGCCCCCCCCCCCGAGGTCCCCTGCCCTACAAGTGTCAGGCTAGATGGCGGCATCTATTAGCTTCTTTGGCGTTCCGCTCCGAAGAGTGGCTTTCCCTCCCCTCCCACAAAAAAATATCTAAAAAGCACCTTGTGGAATCTACGATGATGCCACGGTTTGCTGGCTTCCACAAGATGCCACAGCTAAAAGGCAAATCATAAATCCTTCCCTACCGAAATGAATAATGAGGCTTAAGACCATCAAGAGCATGGCCAGAGGCCAAATTAACTCCTTATCTCTGGAGGAGGTTGCAGCCGAGAATTCCTGTAGCCTAACGTGTTATGAGAATGGATGAAAAAGGCAACGAATAATGAAGTGCAGAGGGGAGTGATGGGAGGGTGTGTGTGTGAGAGATATAAATCTTTGGCAAGGTGAACGGCTGGCGGAGACATTAAAGGCAATATAGGAACTACTCCTAGGATGCAAAGGGGATGCCGTAACCCTCAGATGCACATAGCCTTTGCAAGGCGGGAAGGGAGTTTACACAGAGCATGGCCTTGCTTCGCAAAATTACATTACGGGAAAGTTGGAGGTTTGCACAGAATTTACCTTTTTTTTTTTGAGGCTCAGATGTACTTTCCAGAATAGGCATGGGAGAGAAAAAACTCGATATGAGTAGGAATTTGAGGTAGACATTTATTTCTCTGCAGGTGATGCTAGCAATAGTACATTTAGTGAATGTTCGAAAATTACAACGACACTTAAAAACAATACAATAACACAATAGCAGAGTTGGAAGGGACCTTGGAGGTCTTCTAGTCCAGGGGTCCCCAACCTTTGCAACTTTAAGTCTGAAGGACTTCAGCTCCCAGAATTCTCCAGGCAGCAAAGCTGGCTGGAGAAGTCTGGGAGCTGAAGTCCTTCAGACTTAAAGTTGCAAAGGTTGGAGACCCCTGTTCTAGTCCAAACCCCTGCCTAAGCAGGAAACTCTTATACCATTACAGACACTTCCAGGGATGGAGCATTCACAACTTCTGGAGGCAACTTCTGTTCCACTGATTAATTGTTCTAACTGTCAGGAAATTTCTCCTCAGTTCTAAGTTGCTTCTCTCCTTGATTAATTTCCACCCATTGCTTCTTGTTCTACCCTCAGGTGCCTTGGAGAATAGTTTGATTCCCTCTTCTTTGGGGCAACCCCTGAGATATCGGAAGGCTGCTATCATGTCTCCCCTGGTCCTTCTTTTCATTAAACTAGACATACCCAGTTCCTGCAACCGTTCCTCATATGTTTTAGTCTCCAGTCCCCTAATCTTCTTTGTTGCTCTTCTCTGCACTCTTTCTAGAGTCTCCACATCTTTTCTACATGAGCCCTGACACTGACAGCTTTGCTGGCTGGAGAAGTCTGGGAGCTGAAGTCCTTCAGACTTAAAGTTGCAAAGGTTGGAGACCCCTGGCCCAGGCCCTGACACTGACAGCTTTGCTGGCTGGAGAAGTCTGGGAGCTGAAGTCCTTCAGACTTAAAGTTGCAAAGGTTGGAGACCCCTGGCCCAGGCCCTGACACTGACAGCTTTGCTGGCTGGAGAAGTCTGGGAACTGAAGTCCTTCAGACTTAAAGTTGCAAAGGTTGGAGACCCCTGGCCCAGGCCCTGACACTGACAGCTTTGCTGGCTGGAGAAGTCTGGGAGCTGAAGTCCTTCAGACTTAAAGTTGCAAAGGTTGGAGACCCCTGGCCCAGGCCCTGACACTGACAGCTTTGCTGGCTGGAGAAGTCTGGGAGCTGAAGTCCTTCAGACTTAAAGTTGCAAAGGTTGGGGACCCCTGCCCTACAAGGCAAAAAGATATGGCGCTGGAAGGTGAACCCCTCGGGTTGGAAGGTGTCCAATATGCTACTGGGGAGGAGCAGAGAGCTAGTACCAGTAGCTCCAGGAAGAGTGAAGGGGCTGGCACAAAGCCAAAAGGACATGCTCAGCTTTGGATGTATCTGGCAGTGAAAGGAAAGTCTGATGCTCTAAAGCTCTATACTCCATAGGAGCCTGGAATGTACGATCCATGATTCAAGGCAAGCTGGACGTGGTCAAGACGACACCAAGCTGGCAGGAATAGCCAACAGTCCAGAAGATAGGCTTAAGATACAGAAGGCTCTGGACAAACTTGAACATTGGGCACTATCTAATAAAATGAAATTCAATTGTGAAAAAAGTAAGGTTTTACATTTAGGCATGAAAAACCAAATGCACAGGTACAGTATAGGTGGTACCTTGCTCAATAGTAGCAACTGTGAAAGGGATCTTGGAGTCCTAGTGGACAACCATTGAAATATGAGCCAGCATATTTGGAGGCAAGCTGTTCCAGAGGTTAATTGTTCTCACTGTCAGGAAATTTCTCCTTAGTTCTAAGTTGCTTCTCTCCTTGATTAGTTTCCACCCATTGCTTCTTGTCCTGCCCCCAGGTGCTTTGGAGAATAGTTTGACTCCCTCTTCTTTGTGGCACCTTCTGAGATATCGGAACACTGCTATCATGTCTCCCCTAGTCCTTCTCTTCATCAAACTAGACATACCCAGTTCCTGCAACCGTTCTTCATATGTTTTAGCCTCCAGTTCCCTAATCCTCTTGGTTGCTCTTCTCTGCACTCTTTCCAGGGTCTCCACGTCTTTTCTACATGGTGATAATGGATAATGAAACAACTGCAAGAACACCATCAAGCTGAATGTTCAATAGGAAATCTTTTTTTTTTTAAGTAATAATGACAGGGTGAAAAGCAGGGAAATCGGGAGAAGGAAGGGGTTCAAAAACCATCCTCATTTTGAATTTTCCTGCTGGGTGCTAGGAATCAATTTGGATAGATTTCTGCAGGAGACCCGAAGGGAACCAATGGGTTAATCCTAGCTGACCTGTGATTTATATCTTTTAAGCTTTGCGCATTTTGCAATTAGCATACGTCAAATTTTTCCATGAAGCTGACAATGCAATTGCTTTGGAAAAGAGTTAATCCTGCAGAACACAGTACTGTACGGTGTTGTCATTCCCCCCCCCCCCAGAAGAAACCAGTTTAGGATGTCATTCCAGGACCTACAATAATATAATAGCAGAGTTGGAAGGGACCTTGGAGGTCTTCTAGTCCAACCCCCTGCCTAGGCAGGAAGCCTTATACCATTTCAGACAAATGGCTATTCAACATCTTCTTAAAGACTTCCAGTGTTGGGGTATTTACAACTTCTGGAGGCAATTTCTGTTCCACTGATTAGTTGTTCTGACTGTCAGGAAATTTCTCCTTCGTTCTAAGTTGTTTCTCTCCTTGATTAGTTTCCACCCATTGCTTCTTCTCCTTTCCTCGGGTGCCTTGGAAAATAGCTTGACTCCCTCTTCTTTGGGGCACCCTCTGAGATATCGGAACACTGCTATCATGTCTCCCCTGGTCCTTCTCTTCATCAAGCTAGACATACCCAGCTCCTGCAACCGTTCTTCATATGTTTTAGCCTCCAGTCCCCTAATCCTCTTGGTTGCTCTTCTCTGCACTCTTTCCAGGGTCTCTACATCTTTTCTACATCGTGGCGACCAAAACTGTATGCAGTATTCCAAGTGTGGCCTTACCAAGGCACTATACAGTGGCATTAACACTTCACGTCATCTTGATTCTCTCTTTCTGTTGATGCAGCCTAGAACTGTGTTGGCTTTTTTGGCAGCTGCTGCACACGGCTGACTTGTGCTGTCCAACTTCCTAGTGGCCTCCAAAAAATCCGATTGCGGATCAAAATAAGCAGTAAAAATCCGTGCCATTGGAGGAATCCAAGCTAGCTTTTCCATTCTTTTCTGGCAGCGTATTGTAAAAATGACCTCTCCGTGTTCTTTTTCTTCCTGTTTGTTAATTTCCTTTCACCTATTTTCAAATTATAACACAAGCAACAGGAGGAGGAGAGTGGGGAAAAACCGTCCCGTAACTGCAAATATATTTTTCCCTCTCATATCTGCCCAGATGTTTCTACATCTGCTTGAGAAAATCATGAAACCCCTTCTCCAGAAATTCGGGGGGAAATGTTTGGCTCATTAGAGTGACAACAGGTTAGCGTTATTCATTTCCAGTTCCTGGAATTCTTTCCAACGTTCTCATTGTCTTGATTTCAAGTTCGGCACGGCGACCGATACTTTTAATAATTTAAGATTTGCACTCATCATCTGAGCTACTTGTCCTATAAAAAGTTTTTTTTTAAAATCTTTCTGGAAAAAAGTTATTTTGAGATATCAGAGGGGTAAAAATTTTTATTTTTATTTATTTTATTTTTCGGATTTATATACCGCCCTATTCTCCCTGGTGGGACTCAGGGCGGTGCACAGAAAAATAAAAACCCACAGCAAGTACACACAGTATAAAATAGAATTAAATAGTTAAACCTGTGCTAAAAATACTGTAGATTAAAACAATTAAAATATTAAATTTAAAATTATACCATTAATCTATGCCAAAAATGCCTTTTGACAATCCAGTCCACAAGTAAAATAGTCCTCAATTTACAACTGATTGCTTAGGGACCATTTGAAGTTACGACCGACACCCCCACCCACCCTGGGACATTTATACAGAATGCAGAATAGCAGAGTTGGAAGGGACCTTGGAGGTCCTCTAGTCCAGGGGTCTCCAACCTTTGCAACTTTAAGTCTGAAGGACTTCAGCTCCCAGAAGTCTGGGAGATTTGCCAGATTTGCTTAACAACCATTTTACTAACTGAACAACTGCACTGATTCACTTAACAACTGCGGAAAGTTAAGGTTGCAGAATGGAGCAAATTCATTTTACAAAATGTCTTACTGAGGAACAGAAATTTTGGGGCTCAATTGAGGTCGTAAGTTGTGGATTGCCCGTAGAGGTTTCTGCTTAAACGCAGGATTTCTCAGCTGTTTTCAACACCCAGTTTTCATCTCTGTCCAATATATATGTAGGTACTTTCAACCTATAACTGTAATTAAGCCTGGCAATTGTGGTCGTAAATCATGATGGTCATAAAGCAATTCAAAATGTGAGTAGCTCACTGTCATGACCTTTACAATAGTCATTAAGTGAACATGGTGGTTGTTAATCACACAACAACATCTGTCTGTCTGTCTGTCTGTCTGTCTGTCTGTCTGTCTGTCTTTCTATCTATCCCCTCTTATATCTCTCTTATTTCCCTCTCTCTCTTATTTCTCTCTTCTATCTATCTATCTATCTATCTATCTATCTATCTATCTATCTATCTATCTATCTATCTATCTATCTATGTATCTATGTATCTATGTATCTATGTATCTATGTATCTATCTATGTATCTATCTATCTATCTATCTATCTATCTATCTATCTATCTATCTATCTATCTATCTATCTATCTATCTATCTATCTATCTATCTATCTATCTATTTTATTTATTTATTTTATTCAATTTATATCCCGCCTTTCTCCAAAAGGACCCAGGGCGGCGCACAGGAATTTAAAAACAACATACAAAAATACAAAACATATAAATTTAAAAATCTATTAAATAACAACCTGCGCTAAAACCAATCAAAATCCCCCAATTAAAACTATCTAAAATTAGTCACAGCGGAGGCTATGTTAGGCCGGCTTGATGAAATAAGTGTGTTTATAAACACTGGCGGAAGAGGCGGAGGTCGGTGATGGTGCGGAGTTCAGGGGGTAGGTCGTTCCACAGGGTAGGGCCCGCCACAGAGAAGGCCCTTCCCCTGGGTGTCGCCAGCCGGCATTGTCCGGCCGACGGCACCCTGAGAAGGCCCTCTCTGTGGGAGCGTATCGGTCTAAGGGATGTATGGGGCAGAAGACGGTCTCGCATATAACTAGGTCCCGAGCCATGGAGCGCTTTGAAGATGGTCGTCAAGACCTTGAAGCGCACCCGAAGGACCACAGGAAGCCAGTGCAGCTCGCGCAGGATCGGTGTTATGTGGGAGCATCTAGGGGCTCCCGTAATCACCTGCGCGGCTGCGTTCTGCACTAACTGTAGCTTTCGAGTGCACCTCAAGGGAAGCCCCATGTAGAGAGCATTGCAGTAGTCCAGTCGAGATGTCACGAGGGCCTGAGTGACTGTGCGAAGGGCAGCCCGGTCCAGTAAGGGGCGCAATTGGCGCATCAGGCGTACCTGATGAAATACGAGGGGCCTTGAGGTCGACCTCTGCCCCCCTGCCAACACATATTGCGACCGACCAGAGAGGTAGGACGAGAAGCACCGCAAAACGGTGCCTCCCAGCCCCAACCCCCCCAGTCGGTGCAATAGGATACCATGGTCGATGGTATTTATTTATTTTAAAAAATGGAAAAGCAAAGGAAACCTGCAGATGGGCAAATCTAAATATTTAATCTGAAAATTAAAATTTTGATTTCCAACCTTCCCATTAAAACATTTGCCTGGCACCAACATTTGGGTGATACAAGTCGGTCGAAATTATAGAAACTCCAGTTAAGAACTCAAAGGGGGAGCATCCTTTTTGCTCGACGGCAGAATTACATTTCTTATTTTTTTCCCTTGGCCCGAACCCAAGAGATCCAAGAGCAAACAACGCCAGCAGTTTATGAGCATGAAACAAACAATTAAGCTGACACGGTGTGCAGAAATCACTAATTACCGAGTTTTCCAGCACGGATTAACGCAAGGAAAGCTTGTGGCAAAAGGCATCTGTTAACTGTGTCTTTCCTTCTGTGCCACCCAGGATCGAGTTAATGATCTGTTAAGGTGCCCTGAGAAAATAATTAAAAATTGCATAACAAGATATTTTATTAATGGCCTATTTGGGATAGATAGCTTTGGAAACCTTTGAGTATTTTCTCTTGCAATCAGCCGTCCAGCTTGCCTGCTGTCTTAATAACAGTGGCAAGCGCAGCTGTGCAAAGCCGAGATACTTTTTATAAAATAAAATAAAAAGTAAAATGAAATCGCTGAAACAAAAGAAAACCGCCTAATCTCCTGTTTATCCAAGGCTTCCAGCCAAGCGATACTTTGCATGAAAAAAAAAACCTGTCTCATGCGAGAGATGCCCAACCACACACACACACACACACACACACACACAGAGAGAGAGAATCTGACGTGCAGTTAGAGCCTTGCAATACAACGCAGGAAGTTGTAACAACCGAGACCAGAATTTCTGCTGTCAAGTTTTGCCCACCTTTCTTGCCAGAAGAAGTGTTAAAGAGAATCAGTGCAATTCTTAAGTTGGTCACAGGGACCAACTTAATCAGTGGGACAGAGGTTGCCTCCAGAAGTTGTGGATGCTCCAACACTGCAAGTTTTTAAGATGATGTTGAATAATCATTTGTCAGAAATGGTAGAGGGTTTCCTGCCTGGGCAGTGGGTTGGACTAGATGACCTCCAAGGTCCCTTCCAACTCTGCTATTGTATTATTGTATTAAGATGAATGATTGAGGGCAAGAAAAGCCAACTCTGGAATAGAAATAGAAATAGAAATAGAAAGGGATAGGATAGGATAGGATAGGATAGGATAGGATAGGATAGGATAGGATAGGATAGGATAAGATAGGATAGACTACCAAATCAAATCAAAACAAATCATGAGATTTCCTATTTTGGACGTTATTTTTACTGATCTGTGTCTTAGCTTTTATCTTTTGATTGCCATTTAGGCTTCCCACGGCACCTACCACGTACACAAACATAGGGACCTTTGATCTAGACTTTGTAACGGAATATATTGTTGCATTGTCTTCATGGTTTAGGGCAGTGGTGGGTTTCAACAATTTTTAGAACCTCTTCTGTAGGTGTGGCCTGCTTTGTGGTAGTGGCTTGCTGGCCATGTGACCGGGTGGGAGTGACTTGGCAGTTATGTGACCAGGTGGGAGTGGACTTGCCGGCCATGTGATTGGGTGGGCACGGCCAACTTGTAAAATGTGGTGAAACTCACTTCACAACGCTCTTGCTTAGAAACCAAAATGTTGGCTCAGGAACTCTGGCATTTGAAGCACACAAGTCTTAAAGCTGTCAAGTTCCAAGACCCTTGCACCCCTCACCCTTTAGGAAAAAAACCCCCAGGGGTGTTAAACTTGACCGCTTTAAGACTTGTGGACTTCAACTCCCAGAATTCCTCCTCTGGCTCTTCCTCTGGATGATGGACAGACGGGCGGGGGGAGGGAGCTGGAAGCGGTTCTAAACGGCCCTGGAGATCTATGGAACCTCTTCTAGAGAAGAGCTTAGGACTGGCAGGAACCCCAACCCTGGTTTAGGGTGATTTTTGTCACCATCAAAAATGCCCTTGGAAAGTGTTGTGTTCTCCCTCCAGTGGTTCAGGCTCTTTATAACTCTGAAGTTTTTAATTTTGCAAGCGACAGTCAGCAGGGGCCCGCGAGAACATTTTGGTGGTCTGCATAAACATTGTTTGTATTTTTTATATTGCACTAAATCAGGGGTCCTCAAACTACGGCCCCTGGGCAGGATAGGTGCAATGAATGCTTGTGTCTCCCCCTTCAGAGTTTTTTTGTGGAGGTCGGAGCAGGGCAGAAATTCCGACTTAGGGTCTGCTTCAACCTAATAATAATAATAATAATTTATTGCTTATAAACTGCACCCTCTCCCCACAGGGACTCGGGGCGGTGCAGAGGAGGAATAAGAACAATAACTATATACAAATTTCATTAAAAATAGATTAAATTAAGTAACCTGTGCTAAAATACCCATTAAAACTATCTAACTAAAAATCCCCGATAAACCCTAAAGACAGAGAAGTCGCTATCCCAGGCCGGCAAGGCAGAAAAAGTGTGTTTTCAATTTAAGACGGAAGGAGCGGAGGTCCGTGGTGGTCCTAATATCGGGGGGGAGGTCGTTCCAGAGGGCTGGGCCCGCCACAGAGAGAGCCCTTCCCCTGGGTGTCGCCCGCTGACAAAGTCTAGTGGACGGCACCCGGAGAAGTCCCTCTCTGTGGGAGCGAATCGGTCGTGAGGATGTATGAGGCAGGATCCGATCCCGCAAGTAGCTAGGTCCCGAGCCATGGAGCGCTTTAAAGATGATAATTAATACCTTGAAGCGCACCCGGAAGACGACAGGCAGCCAGTGCAGCTCGCGCAAGAGCGGTGTTACATGGGTGTCCCTTGTGGTACCCATAATTGCTCGCGCGGCTGCATTCTGGACTAGCTGAAGTCTCCGGGTGCACCTCAAGGGGAGCCCCATGTAGAGAGAGTTGCAATAGTCCAGTCGGGATGTCACGAGGGCATGAGTGACTGTGCGAAGGGCGTCCCGATCCAATAGGGGGCGCAATTGGCGTACCAGGCGAACCTGGTAAAACGCCCTCCTGGCCACGGCTGTCACCTGATCTTCCATTGACAGCCGGGTATCCAGGAGGACACCCAAATTGCGCACCCCATCCACAGGGGCAAGATGTTCGCCCCCTATGGCCAGCGATGGAGTAAGCTGGTTGAATCGGGCCGCCGGAAACCACAGCCACTCGGTCTTGGTCGGGTTTAGCTTGAGTCCGTTACTTCCCATCCAGATCCGCACGGCTTCCAGGCACTGGCACATCACCGCTACGGCATCGTTGGGGTGGTCTGGGGTAGATATATACAGCTGGGTGTCGTCAGCGTATAGATGGTACTCTACCCCAAAGCCACGGATGATCTCACCCAGCGGCTTCATGTATGTGTTAAACAGGAGGGGCGAGAGAACCAACCCCTGAGGCACCCCACATGTGAGGGGTCTCGCGGTCGACCTCTGCCCCCCTGCCAACACAAATTGCGATCGGCCAGAGAGGTAGGAGGAGAACCACCGCAAAACGGTGCCTCCCACCCCCAACCCCCCCAGCCGATGCAATAGGATACCATGGTCGATGGTATCGAAAGCCGCCGAGAGGTCTAATAGGACCAGGATGGAGGAACAACCCCCATCTCTGGCCCTCCAGAGATCATCCACCAACGCGACCAATGCCGTCTCGGTGCTATGCCTGGGCCGAAAGCCGGACTGGCGTGGATCTAGATAATCAACTTCATCCAGGTGACGGGGAAACTGTTGTGCCACCACACTCTCGACAACCTTCGCCAAAAAGGGAAGGTTGGACACAGGACGATAGTTGTTTAAAAGAGCTGGATCCAAAGAGGGCTTCTTAAGGAGGGGCCTCACCATAGCTTCTTTTAAGGAAGCAGGCAAGGAACCCTCACTTAAGGATGCGTTGACAACCTCTTGGAGCCAGCCTCGTGTCACCTCCCAGGATGCCAGTACAAGCCAGGAGGGACACGGGTCCAGTAAACATGTGGTGGCTCGCAGTCGCCCACGTAACCTGTCCATATCATCGGAAGCAACGGAGTCAAACTCGTCCCAAACAAGATCTCTCTCGTGGCATCCCACTGGGCCATGAATGGGAGCTAACTCATTCTGTATCTGAGCGGTTTTCTCCTGCAGAAAAATCACAAATTCCTCTGCTCTACCCTGTAACGGGGCTTCCCGCACCCTCTGTTGAAGGAGGGTGCGGGTCACCCTAAACAGGGCGGCAGGGCGGTTGTCTGCGGATGCTATGAGAGTGGCACAATGATGGCGTTTGCCACTCTCAGTGCCACAATGTAAGTCCGTAAATGGGCTCTTACCTGTGTCCGGTCAGATCCAGATCGGGTAGACCTCCATCTTCTCTCTAGGCATCTCTTGCGGCGTTTCATCACCCTCAGCTCCTCGGTAAACCAAGGGGCCTGGGTGTTTCGCCGCCGCAAGAGAGGCCGCAAGGGCGCGACCCGATCCAAGGCTCCCACGGCCGCACTATTCCATGCGGCCGTGAGGTCCTCCATCGGGGCACGGGTCAGGGATACAGGAAATGGCCCAAGCGCCGTCTGGAACCCATCCGTCTGGAACCCATCCGGGTCCATCAGGCGCCTGGGGCGGTACCAGATTGGAGACAACCTCCTGGTGGGGGGCTTTGGGAGGAGGCTGGAGGGAAGCGCCGCTGGTGGTGAAGAGCTGGAGGGCCTCGTTCC
This sequence comes from Rhabdophis nuchalis, assembly GCA_039707465.1. Lineage (NCBI taxonomy): Eukaryota > Metazoa > Chordata > Lepidosauria > Squamata > Natricidae > Rhabdophis > Rhabdophis nuchalis. The sequence goes on along the minus strand of CM077647.1, from coordinate 8,379,172 downwards.
AGTGAGGTTGCATCACAGCCTGGAACTGGCTGACCATTTCAGCCTGCTGAGCCTCTAGGGGCCAGTCCCTGCACTTGCACTCACACAGGTCTTCCCTCTGCTTGGAAAGCCCATGCTCCTAGTCCTCAGTGAGGTGCTTCTGCTGAGTCTCCTTCTCGGTCAGATCCAGTGTGAACTGAGCTGTTTTGCTAACTCTTTCTCCTGGGGGCTGCTTAGCTCCAGCAATGGCTTCCTGTTGGGGCCCTAAGGACCCCGGGCGGGCAAGTGAGGAAGGGCTGGGAGGGAAGGGGCGAAGAGAGGAGAGACTGGTGAGGCATCCCTCGACATGAGTGACATCGAACTGGCTGCGCCAACCCAGTCACATGACCACCTAGCCATGCCCACCCAGGCAGTCATTAGGTAGATTATATGAGTGATCCGCGGGATTTAAAATTACGAATTTAGTGGGTGCCTGAGGTCTGAAAGGTTGGTGGTCCCTGCTTTAAGAGACCTGCCAGCTATAAATCCCTTACTTTGCAAATTGAATGGTCTCTGGATAGCATTTGAAGGCATCCATTGCAAGCAAGCAAGGTCTGGATTTCAAACAGGTCAACTCAAGCAAGCAAGAAACCCTTGAAAGGCGCAACTTCAGTGAGCGACACCTGCAAAGTATGCCAATACAGGTAGTTCTTAACTTAAAACAGTTCATTTAGTGACCAAATTTACAACCGCATTGAAAAAAGCAACTTAGGGCAGGGTTCCCCCCCCCCCCCCTTACAGTTACCACCTTTGCAAGCCTTCCCATGGTCAGGTGATCCAAATTCAATTTTTTGGCAATTGATTCATACTTATGACGGTTGCAGCGTCTTAGAGTCACGTCAGTGGTGGGTTTCTGCAGGCTCGCACCTACTCGCGAGAGCCGGTTGGTGAAATTTAGAGAACCGGTGAGAGGGTGTTCCACCGGCGAAGTAAATCTGGCCTGCCGCTGCCAGTGACCCAACGGGAAGGGAAGGAAAGGAAAGGAAAGGAAAGGAAGGAAGGAAGGAAGGAAGGAAGGAAGGAAGGAAGGAGGGGAGAGAGAGAGAGAGAGAGAGAGAGAAAGAAAGAAAGAAAGAAAGAAAGAAAGAAAGAAAGAAAGAAAGAAAGAAAGAAAGAAAGAAAGAATTTATCATCACAATTGAGTCCAAAATTTTGGTTGCTAAGCAAGAGCGTTGTTAAATGAGTTTCACCACATTTTAAAAGGTGGCCACTCCCACCCTGTCACATGACTGCCAAGCCATGCCCACAAAATAGGCCACACCTACAGAGTAGGTTCTAAAAAAATTTGAAACCCACCACTGGGTCACGTGAACCTCTTTAGCAACCTTCTGACTAGCAAAGGCAATGGGGGAGCCATATTCACTTAACAACCAGGTGGCTAACTTAACCATTATAGTGATTCACTTAACAATGGTGGCAAGAAAAGTCGTAAAATGGGGCAAAACTGACTTAATAACTGCCTTGGTTATTAGTAGAAATTTGGGGCACAGTTGTGGTTGTAGTTTGAAGACTCCTTACGATGCGTCACTTAGCAACCATTCAAAGTTATGATGGACTTCCAAAAGCCACTTATGTCCCAGTTTCGAGGCCTGACATCCCCACCTGTGGTCACATGACTGCATCTCTGGCATTTGCCATCTGAATTTATGGCAGTTTGCAACATTCCATGGTTTCCTGGCTAAAAGTGTTCTATTGTAGTCATAAATCGACAACTACCTATACTAGTTTGGAGTTGATGCATATGAGAAAAATCTCAAACAATATTAACACGTGCTTATGTTCATGAGTTAAAGTGGATTTTCTTAACGGTAAACGTTCCCCTCGCACATAGGCGCTAGTCGTTCCCGACTCTAGGGGGCGGTGCTCATCATTTCAAAGCCAAAGAGCCAGTGCTGTCTGAAGACGTCTCCGTGGTCATGTGGCCGGCATGATTAAACACCAAAGGCGTACGGAACGCTGTTCCCTTCCTAGCAAAGGTGGTTCCTATTTTTCTACTTGCATTGGGACCTAGTTATCAACGGGATCGTATCCTGCCCCATACATCCCTTCGACCGATTCGCTCCCACAGAGAGGGACTTCTCCGGGTGCCGTCCACTAGGCAATGCCAGCGGGTGACGCCCAGGGGAATGGCCTTCTCTGTGGCGGGCCCGACCCTCTGGAATGACCTTCCCCCCGAACTCAGAACTACTACGGACCTCCACTCCTTCCGCCAAAAGTTAAAGACCTATTTTTTCCATCAGGCCGGCCTGGCCTAATCTACCTCGTCTAGCCTTCAGTCTGAAGTCCAAATTGTTTTAATCGGGATTTTAAGGGGAAATAGTTTTAAGATTTTAAGATTTTAGCACAGGCCGATAGTTATTTAATCTGGTTTTAAATATTTATAATTGTGAGATCGTTTCCGGCTTCGGACGCGGACTGACGTGGATCCCACACGTCCGCCACTGTGTTGCCTCAGCTGCGCCTTCGGGTGCGGGGGGGATGGGCATAATCCCCCCCTCTGCACGGGCGGCTTGCGGTGAGGGCCCCCATCTCGACGGCGGTCGGGGGGGCTGCTCCCACCTCGCCCTAGGGGCTGGGGAACTTTCGCGGGGGGAGCTTCCCTTTCGCGGAAGGAGCTGGAACGTGGAGGATGTTAAAAGGAGCTGAAACTCAGGGGCTGAATGGCTGCACCGAAGCTCCGGATTAGAAAAATGGTATGTGCCTTATTTGGATTTTTTTACATTCAATTCAATGAAAAGAGAAGATAGGGGGGAGTTGGAAACAACCCCCCTGGAAATAAAGCGGCATTGGATAAAGAGTCCCGCGCTGCGGAGAGAGTGAAAGTGACTTCCGTCAGATTTATTGAAAAAGGAAGTTTCTTGTTAACTAAGGGATTGCTGTTAGACAATGTATCCTGAGCCTTACTACATTTTAAATTGATTGTTTCCACTTTTGCTTTTTCCACTCTGCCGGCAAGGCGGAAAGATGGCGTTATCTCTGTTCCCAGGACAGAACTTTTCTTTTTTGAAAATAAGCATTCCTCTATTTTAACAAAATTAGGCTAATTTCAAAATAACAAGAAAAGGACCTGCTCTGGTGTCTTTCGGTGCTCTCTCCCTTCGGGAAACCTTCTGCTTTTGTTCGGAAAGTTTTTTTCCTTTTTTCCTTTTTCTCTCTGGACATTGTAAACTTAATTTGAACTGCAGCTTTTGTCTCAGACCTCACAGACTGCCCGCCCAACAACGCCATTTTTTCCCTTCTTTCTTCTCTACGCACCAACACTTAAAACTTTAATTATGGCATCGAGGAAACCCCAATCTGGGAAACCAAGCTCTGCTCCAGCACCTACAAAACCCAGCCCATCCTCACAACCAAAGATTTCAGCTTTGTTACAGAAGGAAGCAGAAGTAGAGGATCCTAAGTCACCAAGCCCTCAGCCATTAAACGTAGAGGAGATGTTTCAAAGAATAATGAATGAAATGCAACAAATTCGGAAAGACAATTTAAGCACAAGATTGGAATTATTGGAGGCGCAAAGAGAAATAACAAATAATAAACAAAAAATTGTGGGGCTGGAAGGGGGGCGGTTGAGATGAAGGAAGAGATAAAAGACTTTAAGAAAGAACTTACAGATATTACTGGTCAAATGTCTAAAATTGATTTTGAACGCATGTCTTTCTTTTTAAGATTTCAGAATGTTCCAGAATTACCGAATGAGAATTTAAGAGAGCTGATGGTTACTATGTTAGCGGATTATATTAAGAAAGATAAGGAATTTATTTGGGGGGACATTGATTTATAGAATTAATTCAGCATTTGCCAGAATAAATGAGGTACCCAGAGAGATACATATTAAATTTATAAGAAGGCCAACGAGGGACGAGATACTGAGAGCGCAAAGAGGATGTATCAGCAAAACGAGGTGGCCATATTGAAGCAGATCCCAAAGAAAATAAGAGATATAAGAAGGAATTATTCCTTCTTAACTAAAAAATTATTCAAAAAGGGGGTGTGGTTCAAGTGGTTGATGCCTGAAGGGATGCTGGTATTCTGGGAGGGAGGAAGAGTTAGAATCAAAGCAGTTGAAGAGGCGCATAATTTTGTTAAAAAACACTCCTCAATCCTGGATGATGATGAGATGGGAACGGGAGGGGCCACGGGTCCGCCTGCTGGTGGGGGGGAGGAGGAAGAGACTATAGCAAAGAGGCTCAGATCGCAAAAATAATTTGTTATATTTTCTTTTATGATGGTAATTCCTGTACGGATGTCAATAGTACAAAGTAATTGAATGTATAAAATAATATGAAAATTTATGATTTTAAAATGTATGTACCCCCTCCTTTTAATACTTTTTTTTTTTAATGGAATATGTATGAAGACTCGGAGGCGGTCATCAAACCCGATGTGGAAGCTCCAAATATTATCTAACACCTTATTTACCCCTTTCCTGATATAAATTGTTAAAACCAATAAAACTTTTTCAAATAAATATTTATAATTGTTATGTTTTATGTTTTTAATTTCCTGTGCACCGCCCCGAGGGTACGGTTTATAAATTAAAATAATAAATAAATAAATAAATAAATTGTTTTTACATGCTTTCGAACTGCTAAGTGGCAGAAGCTGGGACAAGTCACGGGAGCTCACTCCGTTACGTGGCTCTAGGGATTTGAACCACCGACCTTTCTGATTGACAAACTCAGCATCTTAGTCAACGAGCCACCGCATCCCTGGAGTCTCATACAAACACTTATTCCCATAACTGTATCTCAACTCTGTTGTCCCTGATTCCGCTGCGTACTGTCGTTTCTCCTTCTGGGAATCCAGATTTGCGTTGTTCTGAACCTTGAGGTCCTGCCACAAACCTTCCCAGTTCATAAACAGAGAGCCACCCCATCTCTGCTGGCACCGGTGATGTTATCTAATCAAATAATGCAAGCAAACAACCACACTCAGAGATCACCAAGACCCCATAAGTTCAACCCTGAACTACAGATATTTTCTTCTATCAGCTTTCTGTATTCTGCTTTCCCTATCTTGAACTCACCAGGGCCTGTGGTTTTTATCATGTAGCAATGACAGGAAGAACAAAATGGGAGGGGGTTGGTTGGTTTGCATCCGCTGCTGGAGAAAATTCCATTTTTTCCTAAACAACAGAGTGACAATTTTTTGCACACGCATGCACATTTCCACCTAAAAAGGTCCATGAATGTGCACCACGAAGAAAAGGGAGTGGAAATCACATTTTTGCAATGAAGAAGGTTGTGTACATGCGCAGAATTAAAAAATCAAGATGGCGCCGCCGACCATAGGACTGGTTTGGGGGCTTCGCAGGCCGAACCGGGCCGAACAGGTAGGAACCCACCCACATCTCTCCGGCCGATCCGCTCCCACAGAAAGGGTCTGCTCCGGGTGCCAACGGCTGGGCAATGCCAGCTTGCGACGCCCAGAGGAAGGGCCTTCTCTGTGGCGGGCCCTGCCCTCTGGAACGATCTACCCCCCGATCTTAGGAATATCACAGACCTCCGCCTCTTCCGTCAACAACTAAAAACACACTTTTTTCGCTTAGCTGGCCTGGCCTAATCCTCTGAGAACATCGACTGGTTTTTAAATTGAATTAGATTTTATTGGGGTTTTAATTGGTTTTAGCACAGGTTGGGTTAATTTAATAATATTTGTGATATATTTATTACTGGTTTTTATGTATATTCGCGGTTTTATTTTCCTGTGCACCGCCCCGAGTCCCATTTTGGAAGAATGGGGCGGTATACAAATTTAATAAAATGAAATGAAATGGTGCATGCATGTCTGTGACCTGTTTTGGGCCTGGAAAACCTCTTGCACCAACCTGGAAGCCAAAAATGGGTGAGCGTGGGGGGGGGGGAATGCAGTGGGGTTGTACACATATGCATTGGGGGGGTGGGAGTGCCACGTGCACATTGCATTATGGGTGTGCACGGTGCGCACGCTTTTGGCACGCTATAACAAAAAGGTTAGCCATCGCTGCCATGGACTATATCCGTGTTGGCAAACCTATGGCATGCGTGCCACAGGTGGCAAGTGGAGCCATTTCTGTGGGCACACAAGGCATTGCCCTATCAGCTACACCGCACATGCGTGCACTGGCCAGCTGATTTTTCAGCTGTTTTTCAAAAGGCTTCAGGGAAGAGAGCAAAAAATGCCCAATGCGCAAACCGGAAGTCTGTTCCCAAACTTCCGGTTTGCGCGCTGGGCCGTTTTTCACTCTCCGGAGGCTTCAGGGAAGCCTCCTGAAGCCTCTGGAGGGAGAAAAACGGCCCAATGGGCAAGCCGGAAGTCAGAAAATGTTTTTGGCCTCCAGGGGACCTCTGTGGGGTGGGGGGCGGGGCTCCGGAGAGCGGGAAAGGCCATTTTCACCCACCCCAGGCTCCTAGAAAGCCTCTGGAACCTGGGGAGGGCAAATAATGGGTCCACCGTGCGATCCCGGGGGTGTCACATGTGCATGCGTGGGTGGAGGGCACTTGTGCATGCATGGGGAGGGCGCATAGAATTATGGGTGTAGGCATGCGCGCGCACAACCCACCCACATCCTGTCCGCTTTTGGCATGCAATGGCAAAAGGATTAGCCATCACTGGACGGTATCAATGAATTCCGATCTAAACAGGAATGCATTCAAGGCTGAGGCCGACGACAAGGAAGTTGGCCCATGTTTCAATCAAGGCAAAAAAAAAAAGAAGCTGCCTCAGATTACAGGTAGTCCTTGAATTACAACCAGAATTTCCATTGCTAAGCAAGACGGTTGTTAAAGGAGCCACTCCAGGGGTGAGTTGCTACTGGCATTACTGCCGGCTCAATGCATGGGCAGCTGACCATCAATAGGTCTCTGCATGCGCAGAACATTTAAAAAAATGGGGAAAAATGACATACTGCACCGACCGGGGAACTGGTTCACGGCCGTGGCAGGCCTGGGTCACTGCTAGTTTTAGCGACTCAGGCCGGCCAACAATTGTTAAGCGAAACACTGCTGTTATTATGCCAATATACATGGTTGCTAAGCAAATGTGGCCTTTCTCCATTGACTTCGCCCATCAGACATCAACTGGAAAGGTAGCAGTGGTGGGTTTCAAATTTGTTTAGAACTTACTCTCTAGGTGTGGCCTATTTTGTGGGCGTGGCTTGGCAGTCATGTGACAGGGTGGGAGTGGCCAACTTGTAAAATGTGGTGAAACTCATTTATTTATTATTCAAATTTGTATACCGCCCTATCTCCCCAAGGGAACTCAGGGCGGTGCACAGAAATATTAAAAAATACAAAACAATACAGTACAAAACAGTTAAAAATAGATTAAATGAAGGTCTGTGCTAAAATTTAGATTAGAAAAAAAGGTTAAAATCAAATACCATCTTTAAATCGTCCGCTCCGCTCCCACAGAGAGGGCCTTCTCAGGGTGCCGTCGGCCGGGCAATGCCGGTTGGCGACACCCAGGGGAAGGGCCTTCTCTCTGACGGGCCCGGCCCTCTGGAACGACCTACCCCCCGACCTTCGCACTATCTTGGACCTCCGCCTCTTCTGCCAACGTCTTAAGACATACCTATTCCAACAAGCCGGCCCAGCGTAGCCCCCCGTTTCTGACTATATTTATAAAAAAAATATTTTTTTAGGGTTTTAAAGGGTTTTAGCACGGGTTTTAGGTTAATTTAATATGTTTTTAAGAGTTTGTACTGTTTTGTAATGGTTTTTAATAATGCCTGTGCGCCGCCCTGGGTCCTAACAAGGAGAAGGGCGGGGTATAAATTCGAAAAATAAAATAAATAAATAAAATTAAAACTATATCCATTAAAAATGGTTATAGTTAAAATTAAGCCAGGCCGGCTTAGTTAACAACGCTCTTGCTTAGCAACCAAAATTTTGGGCTCAATTGTAATGATAAATTCTTTCTTTCTTTTTCTTTCTTTCTTTCTTTCTTTCTTTCTTTCTTTCTTTCTTTCTTTCTTTCTTTCTTTCTTTCTTTCTTGCTTTCTTTCTTTCTCTCTCTCTCTCTCTCTTTCTTTCCTTCCTTCCTTCCTTCCTTTTCCTTCCTTCCTTCCTTTCCTTTCCTTTCCTTCCTTACTTTCTGCCTTCCTTTCCTTTCCTTCCCATTGGATTACTGTCAGCGGCAGGCCATACTTACTTCTGGGTCCGCTGGTGGAACCCCCTCTCACCGGCTCTCTAAGTTTCACCATCCGGCTCTTGCGAGTAGGTGCGAGCCTGCAGAAACCCATCACTGGAAGGTAGCAAACAACAATCACAAGGCCCTTGAACACATAAATACATGCCAGTTGCCAAGTGCCCACATTCTGATCACTGAGGACTAGGGGCGTGCACAAGAGTCAAGAGCCAACCAAAAGTCTTTTTTTTTTTACAGTGCCATTGTAATTCTGCAAAACTGTAACTTGAGGACTTCCTGTATCTTGGACGCATTATGCAAAGACGGGCGCTGGGAAATGAAGAAGGAAATAAAAAGAGAGATTTTATTTATTTGCTTACTTTTATTTATTAAATGCTTGTGCTATCCATCATCCCTACAATGTGACTCTGGACATGATGTTGTTGTTGTTAGTTGCAAAAGGGCGAAACCTTTTCCTTTGCCTAATTGTTGGAGAGCTCAGTTGATTACTGTAGTTGAGCCCAAAGACCAGGGGAGATATGATAGCGGTGGTTCAATATTTGAGGGGCTGCCACAGAGAGGAGGGGGTCAAGCTATTGTCCAAAGCACCTGAAGGCCGGACAAGGAACAATGGATGGAAACTGACCAAGGAGACATTCAACCTGAAAAATAAGGAGGAATTTTCTGACAGTGAGAGCAATCCACCCATGGAACAGAAGTTGCCTTCAGAAGTTGTGGGAGCTTCATCACTGGAGGCTTTCAAGAGGAGACTGGACTGCAATTTGTCAGAAACGGTGTAGGGTCTCCTGCTTGGGTGGGGGGTTAGACTAGATGACCTACAATTATCTAGACCCGCGCCAGTCCAGCTTCCGACCCGGGCACAGCACCGAGACGGCATTGGTCGCGTTGGTTGATGATCTCTGGAGGGCGCGGGATAGAGGATATTCCTCTATCCTAGTCCTATTAGACCTCTCAGCGGCTTTTGATACCATCGACCATGGTATCCTATTGCGCCGACTGGGGGGGTTGGGGCTGGAAGGCACCGTTTTGCGGTGGTTCTCGTCCTACCTCTCTGGTTGGTCGCAATATGTGTTGGCAGGGGGGCAGAGGTCGGCCTCGAGGCCCCTCATATGTGGGGTTCCTCAGGGGTCGGTCCTCTCGCCCCTACTGTTCAACACATATATGAAGCCGCTGGGTGAGATCATCCGTGGTTTTGGGGTGGGATATCATCTGTACGCTGATGATACTCAGTTGTACATATCCACCCCAGACCACCCCAACGATGCTGTCGAGGTTATGTCCCGGTGCTTGGAGGCCGTATGGATCTGGATGGGTGGTAACAAACTCAAGCTCAACCCCTCCAAGACTGAGTGGCTGTGGCTTCCGGCGCCCCAGTACAGCCAGATTATTCCAACTCTGGCCATTGGGGGCGAAATACCGGCCCCCGTGGAGAGGGCGTGCAATTTGGGTGTCCTCCTGGATTCCCGGCTGTCTATGGAAGATCATGTGGCAGCCGTGGCCAGGGGGGCATTTCATCAGGTACGCCTGATGCGCCAATTGCGCCCCTTGCTGGACCGGGGTGCCTTACGCAGTCACTCAAGCACTCATCACCTCTCGACTCGACTACTGTAATGCTCTCTACACGGGGCTCCCCTTGAGGTGCACCCGAAAGCTGCAGCTAGTCCAGAATGCAGCCGCGCGGGTGATTACGGGAGCGCCTAGGCACTCCCACATAACACCTATCCTGCGCGAGCTGCACTGGCTTCCTGTGGTCTTTTGGGTGCGCTTCAAGGTTTTAACGACCATCTTTAAAACGCTCCATGGCTCGGGGCCTAGTTATATGCGAGACCGCCTCCTGCCCCATACATCCCTCAGACCGATACGCTCCCACAGAGAGGGCCTCCTCAGGGTGCCGTCGGCTGGACAATGCCGTCTGGCGACACCCAGGGGAAGAGCCTTCTCTGTGGCAGGGCCAGCCCTCTGGAACGACTTACCCCCTGAACTCTGCACCATCTCCGACCTCCGCCTCTTCCGCAAGTGTCTGAAGACACATCTATTCCATCGGCCTAGCGTAACCTCCATTACTGACTATTAGACAGTTTTAAATTTGGGATTTTTAATTCGGTTTTTAGCGCAGGGTTTCATTAGAATAAGTTTTTTAAATTTTATATGTTTTGTCTGTATTTTAACATTCCTGTGCGCCGCCCTGGGTCCGTTTGGAGAAGGGCGGGGTATAAATTTAATAATAATAATAATAATAATAATAATAATAATAATAATAATAATAATAATAATAATAATAATAATAATAATAATAATAATAATAATAATAATAATACAAGGTCCCATCCAACTGTTAATGTTAATCACCCCTGCCATCTTCCTACAAGGAAAGTCAGTGGGGAAGCCAGCAGGAGGTCGAACATCTTTCCAACTCCCTTTGCTTTTTTGACCACACAGTGTCATTGTGTTCATCTATGTGCACAAGAAATATCTTCAACACGCTGACCCAAATGTTCACGGGTTGACTAGTAAACAACAAAATCAATGGAGGTGAAATTTATTTTAGGTTGCTTCATTCGAATGTCACTTTGAAGGCAAAATCCTTCAGGTTAAGGCTTAGTAATATTATCCATGCAAAATTATGCTCCATGCAAAATTCCTCTAAATAGGACTAAATAGTATATAAATCTAAGTGCTAAGTGCTAAGTGCTATTGCTAAATTTCCTAGTATATATATATCCTGTCTTTTTATGCACATCTGCACCAATGACAAATTCCTTGTGTGTCCAATCACACTTGGCCAATAAATAATGTTCTGTTCTATTCCTTATTCTTATTCTTATTCCTATTCCTAATTCTTATTTTTATTCCCACTCCCATTCCTATTCCCATTCCCATTCCCAATCCCTATTCTTATTTCTATCCTATCCCAATCCCAATCCCAATCCCAATCCCTATCCCTATCCCAATCCCTATCCCAATCCCTATCCCTATCCCTATCCCAATCGCTATCCCTATCCCTATCCCTATCCCTATCCCTATCCCAATCCCAATCCTTATTCCTATTCTATTCTATTCTATTCTATTCTATTCTATATTTCTTCACAACCACGGCAATCTACAATGAATCTTGGGTTATGATGGTAGTCCTTGGGTTAGTTAGTACATTGCCAGTTTCCAATAGTACAGGATATCTATGACTGAGAATGGTGCCTTGACCATTCTATATTGCAGCATCTGACGTGCTTCTCCCTCATGTTGAGGGACATCATCCAAGGACATATTTCAAATAATCAATATACACCTAGGTCCGTGATGGTAAACCTATGGCACAGATGCCGCAGCTGGCACGCGGAACCATTCCTTAGGACACGCAAGGACCCTGTCAGCTCCAGTGCGCATGTGTGCACTGGCCAGCTGATTTGGGCCTTCTTTTGAGGCCATTTTTTGCCCTCTGGAGGCTTCAGGGAAGCTCCTGAAGCCTCTAGAGGTAGGGGGGGAGGCTGTTTTCACCCTCCCCAGGATCCTAGAAAACCTCTGGAGCCTGGGGAGGGCGGAAAAAGCGCACCAAAAGCAGGGGGTCACGCACATAGCATTATGGCTGTGGCACGCCCACACACAACCCCCCTGCGCTCCCCCCGCTTTTGGCATGTGAGCCAAAAAAGGTTAGCCATCACTGACCTAGGTGAATCTCCATGGAGGCAGATAAGTGTATTTCAACCTCTGTAAAATAGGTAGACTGCAACTCCCAGAATTCAGGCTGGGGAACTCTGGGAGTTAAAGACCACCCATCTTAAAGTCACTGAGGTTGAGAAACAACATAGATGGGTTTGCTTTGTTCCCTTGATGTAAAATCATTCAATTACAGTTAGAACAAGGTAGAACAAGAGGAAGGACTTTTTCACCCAGAGGATCACTGGTCTATGGAACTCCCTGCCAGAAGAAGTGGTGACAGCTGTCAGCCTCGACACCTTTAAGAAAGGATTAGACGAGTTCATGGAGAACAAGGGTATCCATGGCTATCATTGTGGATGCTTAAGGACACCCTCTGGGTTGTAGAGATAGGCAGGATATTTCTCAATGCCATTTGCAGGGAATCATAAGCAGGTGAAGACATCTGCTTGGGAAGACCCTGAAGCCAATGGGGAGCCACTGTGTGAGACAGAAGGTTGGACCGGATGGGCTGTGGCCTGTTCCAGCAAGGCTGTTCTTATGTTTTTATGTACAGTTATTAAAAGGACTGTGAATTTAGAGATAAATTGGGAATACGGGAGTTGGGTATGTCTAGTTTAGGGTGATATGATAGCAGTTTTCCAATGTGTGAGAGGCTGCCACAAAGAAGAGGAAGTCAACCTGTTCTCCAAAGCACCAGAAGGTAGAACAAGAAGCAATGGGTGGAAACTAATGAAGGAGAGAAACAACTTAGAACTAAGGAGAAATTTCCTGATAGTTAGAACAATGAATCAGTAGTGTAAGAGGTTCCCTCCAGAGTCCAGAAGCTGTGAATGCTCCATTGCTGGAAGTTTCCAAGAAGAGATTGAACAGCTGTTTGTCCAGAATGCTATGGCCTCCTGCTTGAACAAGGGGTTGGACTAGAAGGCCTTCAAGCTCCCCTTCAACATGTTACATTTCTGGGGTGAGAAACACTGAGATAGATGAAGGACTTCCTTTGTTCCCTGTATCTAAAATCTTTGAACTATAGTTGTTAGAAAGGATGGTGACTACAAAGACTGAACCATATAATTGGTAAAATTCCTACAGCGATTACAATAAAAACCCAGCAAATTAAGAAGGGCAACCGAAGTGATTGATTTATGACCTCGTTGCTTTTCGGGTGTAGAAGAATCTGCAGCTGCCTTCAAAGGCTTTCATCCTTGGATTCCATTCCTTCTCCGTCTTTGCTCTGTTACCTTCCTTCATCCCCTTCCTTTTCTCCGTTCCCACCACGCCAATTATCTCCTCCCTGCATCCAGCATTCTGCCTTGTGCCCCCTCTTCCTAAAGAGAGTGTCTCTTTAATTAAAAAGTCCCCGAGAAAGGCATTTTATAATAGCCAATTAAGTTCTCCAACTTCAGAAAATGGATAGAGAGCGTTGTGGGAGGACGGTATCAAAAAAAATGATCTGACTCAGTGGAAAGCTCGGGGCAGCCTCCATCATTTTGGCAGCGAGATGAAGAAGACACAGGGTCCTTTATCTGCCTCTCATCAGGATGCTCCAATGAGGTGGACTTGACCACTGATAAGAACTCTGGGAGTTGAAATCCACATTCCCGGAAATCCCCTAGGTTAAAAAACACCGATATCTACATTTGACATATTGGTAGGTCACCGTGAGAGATGTTGGAGAGGGGGGGGGAAGAGAATGAATAGAGTAGAATAACACAGGTGGAAGGGGACCTTGGAGGTCTTCTAGTCTGCTTAGGCAGGAAACTCTACACCACTTCAGATAAATGGTTGTCCAACATCTTCTTAAAAACTTCCAGTGTTGGAGCATTCACAACTTCTGGAGGGAAGTTGTTTCACTAGTTAATTGTTCTAACTGGCAGGAAATTTCTCCTCAGTTCTAAGTTGCTTCTCTCCTTGATCAGTTTCCACCCATTGCTTCTTGTCCTGCCCCCAGGTGCTTTGGAGAACAGCTTCTTCTTTGATATTGGAAGGCTGCTATCATGTCTCCCCTGGTCCTTCTTTTCACTGAACTAGACCTACCCAGTTCCTGCAACCGTTCTTCATCTGTTTTAGCCTCCAATCCCTTCATCCTCTTTATTGCTCTTCTCTGCCCTCTTTCTAGAGTCTCCACATCTTTTTTTCTTTGTAATTGGAAGCAGTATTCCAAGTGTGGCCTTACCAAGACCTTATAAAGTGGTATACTTACAATATATAATAGCAGAGTTGGAAGGGACCTTGGAGGTCATCTAGTCCAACTCCCTGCCTAGGCAGGAAACCATATACAGTTTCAGACAAAATGGCTATCCAACATCTTCTTGAAGACTTCCAGGGTTGGGGCATTCACAACTTCTGGAGGCAACTTCTGTTCCACTGATTAATTATTCTAATTGTCAGGAAATTTCTCCTCAGTTCTAAGTTGCTTTTCTCCTTGGTTAGTTTCCACCTGTTGCTTCTTGTTCTGCCCTCAGGTGCCTTGGAGAATAGTTTAACTTCCTCTTCTTTGTGGCAACCTCTGAGATATTTGAAGTCTGCTATCATGTCTCCCCTAGTCCTTTTTTTCATTAAACTAGACATACCCAGTTCCTGCAACCGTTCTTCACATGTTCTTCACAGTCCCCTAGTCCTCTTTGTTGCTCTTCTCTGCACTCACACTTCATGTGATCTTGACTCTGTCTCTCTGCTGAGGCACCCTAGAACTGTGATAACAGAATAATAACAGAATAACAGAGTTGGAAAGGACCTCGGAGGTCTTCTAGTCCAGCCACGGCTCAAGCAAGAGACCCTATACCCATAATGGCGAACATATGACATGTGTGGCACAGATGGCACGCGGAGCCATTTCTGAGGGCACGTGAGGCGTTGCCCTGCCAGCTCCCTGATTTTTGGCCTTGATTTCCGGCCATTTTTTGCCTCTAGAGGATTCCTTGAAGGTTTGGGAAGTGATTTCCAGTTTGCGCATTGCACCATTTTCTGCCTTCCGGAAACTTCAGGGAAGCCCCCTGAAGCCTCCAGAGGGAGAAAAACGGCCCAATGGGCAACCTGGAAGTCCGTTCCCAAACTTCCGGTTCCCGTGTCGGCCTGTTTTCACCCCTTCCCAGGCTCCTAGAAAGACTCTGGAGCCTAGGGAGGGTGAAAAACAGGCCTACCGGGCCCAGCGGAAGTCAGAAAATGGGCTGTTTCTAGCCTCCGGAGGGCTTCTGGAGGGGCAGGGGAAGCTGTTTTCGCCCTGCCCAGGCTGCAAGAAAGCTGCGCAGGCATGCACAGGGCAGCGGTGTCAGTGGTGGGTTTCAAATTTTTTAGAACCTACTCTGTAGGTGTGGCCTATTTTGTGGGCGTGGCTTGGCAGTCATGTGACAGGGTGGGAGTGGCCACCTTTTAAAATGTGGTGAAACTCATTTAACAATGCTCTTGCTTAGCAACCAAAATTTTGGACTCAATTGTGATGATAAATTCTTTCTTTCTTTCTTTCTTTCTTTCTTTCTTTCTTTCTTTCTTTCTTTCTTTCTTTCTTTCTTTCTTTCTTTCTTTCTTTCTTTCTTTCTTTCCTTTCCTTTCCTTTCCTTTCCTTTCCTTTCCTTCCCGTTGGGTCACTGGCAGCGGTGGGCCAGATTTACTTCCCGGTACGCCGGTGGAACCCTCTCTCACCAACCGGCTCTCGCGAGTAGGTGCGAGCCTGCAGAAACCCACCACTGAGCGGTGTGTGTGTGTTACTCACGCATGTGCAGGGAGCATGGCGCAGGCAGGCATTCAATTATGAGGGTGGGCACGCTTTTGGCACCCGAGGTGAAAAAGTTTCACCATCACTGCCCTATACCATTCCAGTCTCTTCTTAAAAGCCTCCAGTGTTGGCGCACCAGTGGTGGGATACGACTGGTACGCCCCAGTACGGGCCTACCGGTGCCTGCGGGGAGCACCAGGTACCGTTCTGGTAGTGCTCCGGAGGGCCCACCCGCCTGCCCGCCCTCCTTACCTGCATTTGAGCTGTCCGGGGCTTCTGCGCACACGCATGGAGTGTACAGCACCTGCGCAACACTCTGCCGAGCAGCTGGAGCGTCACGGGTGGTAAGTGCACATTCATGTGGTGGCCACCCAGCCCCATTGCACCGTGCCAGTTGCAATGGGATCCGGAACCCACCACTGTGGCGGACCCACAATTTCTGAAGGCAAGCCATTGAACCAATTAATTGGTCTCACTGTTAGACAATTTATCCTTCGTTGGGGTGCAAAATGGGCTACCCAGTGGAATCATTTTTTGTAACCGTGAACAGTTGTTAAATGTAACAGTTGTAAGCAGAGGACAACCCATACAAATAGTCATTTGGTGACCTCCTGAAGTTACAACGGCACTGGACAAAGTGAATTATTATTATTATATGACTATTTTTCACACTTGTGACCACTGCATGGTCATATGATCCAGATTAAGATGCTTGGCCACTGACTCATTTTTATGACGGTTGTACTATCCTGGGGTGAGGTGGGGGTGGGGTGTCACATGATCCACTTTTGCAACCTTCTGAGAACCAAAGTCGCTGGAGGGAGTTAGATTCACTTACCGACCGCGTTACTAACTTAGCAACTGCAGCGATTCATTTTACAATTTTTGGCAAGAAAGGCCATAGAATGGGACCCAATTCACGTAACAACTGTCTCGCTTATCAACAGAAATTTTGGGCTCCGTTACAGTCGTAAGCCAAGGACTATAAAAAAAAGATGTTGAGACGCTAGGAAAAAAATGCAGAGAAGAGCAAGAAAGAGGATGAGGGGACTGGAGGCTAAAACATATGAAGAACAGTTGCAGGAACTGGGTATGTCTAGTTTAATAAAAAGAAGGACTAGGAGAGACAGGATAGCATTGTTCCAATATCTCAGGGGTTGCCCCAAAGAAGAGAGTGTCAAGCTATTCTCCAAGGCACCTGAGGGTAAGACAAGGAATAATGGAAAATGGAAACTGACCAAGGAGAGATTCAACCTAGAAATAAGAAGGAATTTTTGACAGTGAGAACAATCAACCCATGGAACAGAAGTTGCCTTCGGAAGTTCTGGGAGCTTCATCCCTGGAAGCTTTCAAGAGGAGACTAGACTGCCATCTGTCAGAAATGGTGTAGGGTCTGCTGCTTGGGCGGGGAAGTGGACTAGATGACCTACAAGGTCCCTTCCAACTCTATTAAGCTACCTGTGTCATGAATTTTGACATGGTTTGTTTGGAAGCAGCGGCCAAGAGTTCCGGACCAATTTCCCCCCTCCCCAGGTGCAATGAGCATCCTCTGCCTTGCCACACCCTTGCAACTGGCTGTTTCTCTGTACACAACTGTGCAAAGCTATGCAGGTACAGATCTCCCCTGGAGCAAGTTGAGGCACACTGCCAAAACCAGCTTCCCAACAGTTAAACCAGGATTGGGGAAGGTTTGGAAAGCTGCAAAAACCAGCTGTTTTGAGGCTTCTTTTGCTGTTATGGGTTCACTGGAGGACAAAACCTACTCCAAACAAACAAGAGTCACAACTGCCTTTTGCTCCGTGTTTTCTAAACATATTCCCTTTAATGTATTTTTAGAGAGAAGCAACAGAATAATGTGTTGTGGCTTCTTTGCCTTGGAAAAACAAAAGGCATCCTGCTTCTAATCACCACCGACCCTCCTTTTCTAAAATCTGGCAGCAGATAGAATTGGGGCCCCTATTTGGGCTACAGATTTCACTCTCCAGTTGAATGTAGCTGGTTGAGTTTCTGATCTTTAGTCCTTTGAACCAGACATTTTATTTCCATATTTGTACTCTTCCCCCACCCCAAAGGGAATAATTGCATTAAGTGTTGTACCTTATGATTCGATGAATGTATCTTGTCTTTTTATGTACACTGGGAGCATCTGCACCAGAGACAAATTCCTTGTGTGTCCAATCACACTTGGCCAATAATGAATTCTATTCTGTTCTGTCCTGTCCTATTCTCTCTCTTCTCTTCATTATTCTGTTCTATTCTCTATTGTATTCACTTTCTATTCATTATTCTATTTTATTCTATTATGTTCTATGTTCTATTCTATTCACTTTGTATTCATTATTCTATTCTATTCTATTCTCTATTCTATTATGTTCTATGTTCTGTTCTGTTAATTTCTATTTCTTTCTATTCTATTCTATATTCTACTCATTATTCTATTCATTATTCTATTATGCTCTATGTTCTGTTCTATTCTGTTCTGTTAATTTCTATTTCTTTCAATTCTATTCTCTATTCTACTCATTATTCTATTCTTTATTCTATTATGTTCTATGTTCTGTTCTATTCTGTTCTGTTAATTTCTATTTCTTTCTATTCTATTCTCTATTCTACTCATTATTCTATTCTTTATTCTATTATGTTCTATGTTCTGTTCTATTCTCTATTCTTTTCGTTTTCTATTCATTATTCTATTCTATTCATTACTCTTCATTATTCTATTCTATTCTCTATTCTATTATGTTGTATTCTATTCTATTCTCTATTCTACTATGTTGTATTCTATTCAGTTCAAATCTATTCTATTCCACCATTGTGGATTTTTCGAGTGAGCTGGACAATTAAGTGGTATTTGCTGGTTGCTCCCTTCTTTTTCCTTCCATCTTTTCCAGCATTACGGTGTTTTCCAGAGAGTTAGATGTTCACATCATGTGTACAATCTAGGATAATTTGACCCAGGTCATGTGTGCCTCGAATTGAAAACTCTAGGTTTATTTGCTCAATGGCCCATCCGTTTGTTTTCTTAACTATCCATGCTATTTTTGGGTCTGTTCCCTAACGCCACAGTTCAAAGGTGACATTAAAATCCAACTTTCACTTCCATACAGGGGATACTTCCGCTGGTGAGCAAGACCGTTGTTACGTTTTGCCCCATTTTACGATCTTGCTTCTCGCAGTTGTTAAGTGAATCACAGCAGTTGTAAAATTATTAACATGGTTGTTAAGTGAATCTGGCTTCCCTGTTGACTTTACTTGTCAGAAGGTCGCAAAAGGGGTCACGTTACCCCAGGACATGGCAAGCACATACCAGTTGCCAAGGGGGTGAATTTTGATCACGTGACTACAGGGATACTGCTACGGTCATGTGAAAATTGATAATCAATAGAATACAATAGCAGAGTTGGAAGGGTCCTTGGAGGTCTTCTAGTCCAACCCCCTGCCTAGGCAGGAAACCCTATAACAATTCAGACGAACAGATATCCAACATCTTCTTGAAAGCTTTCAGTGTTGGAGCATCCACAACTTCTGGAGGCAAGTTGTTCCACTGATTAATTGTTCTGACTGTCAGGAAATTCCTCCTTAGTTCTAGGTTGAATTTCTCCTTGATTAGTTTCCACCCATTGCTTCTTCCCCTGCCCTCAGTCATTTTCCCCCCAGTGCTGTTGTCATTTGAAATGGTTACTCCATGAATGGTTGTAAGTCGAGGACTATCTGTATTTCTGGTTCTAAGTTTGTGAGGTTATGGAGGGGCTGCAGATCATATCCTTATAACTCCCCATTCTGTACCTGAACAGGGCTGCAGGGAGTCCTTAACTTACAAAGTGAATTTTGATTCATTTTACAACCTTTCTTGCTACAATTAAATAAACCACTTCAGTTGTTAAGTTAATAACACGGTTGTTAAGTGAATTTGACTTCCCCATTGATTTTGCTTGTCAAAAGGGGATTACGTGTGACCCTGGGACATTATAACCATCACAAATGGCTGAATTTCAATCCCGTGACCATGAGAATGCTGCAACAACCGTATGAAAAACAGTCCCATCGCTTTTTTCAGTGTTGTTTTGACTTCAGTCACTAAATAAGGACTATGTTGTAAATTGAAGACTACCTGTGTTTCCCCACAAACTAGCTAAAGAGAAGCAACCCCTTCTTAAAACCACAACCGAGCCCCAAAATCCCTGTGGTCAAGTGAGACATTTTGTTAAAGCGAATTTTGCCCCATTTTACAAGTCACAGTCATTAAGCGAATCGCTCCTCCACCGCTGCCAGTGGGTCCCCGCCCACTAAAGCTGGCCAACCCGCCCCTCACTCCGCCCACTCCACCGGATTTGAAGGCCGCGGCAGGGGAAACCCCGCCCCCTCTGCAGAGAGCGTTGCCTGGTGCGGGGTGGGTGGGAGGGAGAGAAACTCCGCCCTCTCTTCAGATCCCTCCTTCCAGCCTCGGGGATTGACAGCCGGTGGCGGGAAAAAATCCCTCCCTCCCTCCCTGTGGTTCGCTTCTCCCATTGGATGGACAGGGCCGCGGCAAAGAAAGCCCTCGCTGGGCTCGATTTGACAGGGGGGGGCGGGGGGGGGAGAGAGAGAGAGAGAGAGAGATAAATAGACAGACAGTCCGCGCGCTCTCTCTCCCCGCTCTCTGGCGAGGTGCACAGGCCCCGCCCCTCTCCCTCCCTCCGGATTGACAGAGGGCGCGGAGAAGCCCCGCCCTCGGCTGGATTGACAGCGGGGAACGGAGTGTGGGAGGAGAGGGAGATAGATAGACAGACAGTCCCGCTCTCTGACAGGGCGAGGCGCACAAACCCCTCCCTCTCCCTCCCCCCCTCCAGAATCGGAGAAGCCCCGTCCCCGCCTGGATTGACAGGCGGCGGAGGCCCCGCCCCGTTGTTTACTGGTCCGCCGGGGCCGGCTGGCTGCTGTGAGGCGGCCGAGTGAGCAGGCGCTTCGCGTGGCTTCCCGCTTCCCCGGTGATGCCGGAGGCGGCGGCGGCGGCGGCGGCGGCGGGCTCCTTGCCGTTCCCTTCCTCCTGGCCGGGGCCGCGGGCGGAGCATCGGGGGCGCTGAGGGCGGCAGCGGCGACGGAGGCGGCCGCCCTCGGGCGCTCCTTAGCGCGAAGCGGGAGGGGGGGGAAAGAGCCGTCGGGGGCGGGATGAGGTAATGGGGGGCGGCACGTGAGGGGGCCGCTTCCTCCTCCTCCTCCCGGCCATCCAGGCCGCCTGACGGTGCCATGAGCGCGCCCGGGGGCTGCCCGGGGGTCGCCCGCCTTTCCCCAAGCCCCGCCGGGGTCCGAAGCCAGCCGTGACGGGCGTGTGGCGCCTGCTGGACCTCGGGAGACGAAGGGAGATGCCCCGCCGGCCTGCCCTGTCAACGCTTCTCTTGCGCCTTTAAGCCGTTCCTTTGGCCTCGGGGAGGGAGGGGGCGCCACTTTCGGAGACCCCTCCCCCTCTTTTATTTTATTTCCCCTGAGGGGAGGGGCGCGCGCGTGTGTGTTTGACTCCCCCCCGCCCGCCCGCCAAGAGAAACCTGTGTGTGTGTGTGTGTGTGTGTGTGTGTGACCAAGTCCGGCTACTCCACCCCCTCCCACCCCTCCCCCTCCCCCTCGCCCCCTTTTTTGGGAGGGGGGAGTGGTGGCGGCTGGGTTCGGCTCCTTTTTGGGGGAGTGGCTTTTTCCCCCCCTCCTCCCCTCCCCCCACCCTCGCCCCATTTATAAATCCGCCTCTCGGCTTCCTAAAAGGAAAGCTTGAATTTAAAAAGTGCCCACCAAAGCTGCCTCCGGGAGGGGAAAAGAAAAAAAGAAAAGAAAAGCAAGCCAGGGGAAAGGGGAAAAAGAAAAGGAAAAGAAAGAAAAGCGCACTCAGTTTCCATGGACAACCCGTCCATTATCACCCAGGTGACTAACCCCAAAGAAGAAGAAATCCTGTCTTGTTCTCAGGATAAAGGTGAGAAGTTGGGTTTCTCGTAAACCGCGACCAAGCCACCACCATCATCCTGGTTGGGTTTGCATTGGGTTGGGGTTTTCGTGTAAGGGGTGGGTTGGTTGGTGGTGAAGCAGCAGAGGACTGTTGGGGGGGGGGTATAACTGCCTCTCCATCCCGGTGGGGGTGTGTGGGATAATGTCTTGCATCCCTAACATATGAATTAATTAAACACAGCTCTTTGGAAAAAATATATATATAATTAACATGCTTTTTCCACCTTGTGTTTGTCTCAACTCCTTTGTAGGCTGAAGTACAACTCTGGTAAGCTGGCTTGCTTTGCTCCTGCGTGGCCAAGCCTGGGCTTTAAACCCCAGGCTCTGGCGGGCCAGACCAGACCTTCATTGAGCTTATTAGGATGACTTTTGAAATCTTGCCATGATGTGTGTGTTTGTGTGTGTGCGCGCGCCTGCGTGAGGACGCTCACGCGTGTGGGATGTTTGGGGTTTTGGTGGGAGAGGCGGTTTTTAAGGATCCCTTCAAAATGGGGATCAGGAGTGGAGACATTTTGTTTAGGGTACATGCCGAATCTGTCATTGAAGAACGGAGGGGGGCATTTGACATCCAAAAAAGACGGCAAAACAAAACGGGTCCATGCGCATGCTGTTTTAAGACCTCATCCCAAAATAAATAGAAGGTGCCTTGCAGCCTCCCTCTGGTGGGAAACCTGCACAGGCTATTTTAATGTTTTTTTCTCCCCCTTAAACAGATGGAAAGCTTGGATTAGGACTTCAGAGGGTTGATGGAGCAAAACTTTAGAAATAAGGACTGTCCTAAACCTTCAAAATATGAAATGTATTGCAATTGATTTAGCTGTGTAAGATATATTACAAGAAGAGGGGCCTTGGGGAAAAATAAAGAGATGAAAAAAATCTGATGTAAATGTGCAGTTACCTGGGGGGGGGAAATCCCGAGGCTAAATATGTTTTTTTCTCTTTATACAAGAGAAGTATTTACTGAGTTTTGGAACTGTGCTTAGTGTGCTGTATGTCTGTTCCAGTTCCATACTTGTTTGATCTGGGATGGTACAGGTTATTAGCCAGTAATATTCTGGTGAAGGCTGGAGCATCCTGCAGGTGATTGAAATTCTACATTTTATTTTTCTGGTCTCTCTGCTCTTTAGTTCTGTGATTTTTCCTTTTAATTACCGTATCTGCTGATAGTGTAAATAATGGGGAAAGGTACTTTTTGCTGCAGGTTTAAATTTATCTATAGCTTACTGGAATTTAATTTTTTAAAATAGTTGTGGTTCCTTCTCTCAGTCCCCCCATATGCAAGGAATGTTTTGAGATTCCAATATTTTAAAAATCTTGCTTGGGGTACTTACTGTATATGTGGAAATCTGATTACCTATATATAAAACATATATGGTGAAAAGTTATTGCATTTAGTATATAATTCCAGGTGTAACAGTGGTAAAAATGGTAAGTTAACAAACTTGAGAAATTATTGGTTATTTTCATAGTAGGATATTTTGAGAAATGGGAATACTGTACACAATAGTTATCATTTTGCAGATAAAGTTTTTGTATACCAATGGCTCAGATTGGTAATATTGTTTAACCTTTTTTAACCTATGAGTAAAATGGAACAAGCCAAGTTCTCTCCCCTCTCTCAAAAATGCTGTTCCTGAACAACAACAAAAGGTTAGTTAACATTAGTTAACATGTCCTAAATATGATTATTAACTACAATTCTCTTTTAATTGATACTTGATTAGAAAATGACAACTTTTATGATTCAAGTTAGAGAATTTGTTCCTGATTTCTAAACTATAGTTAATAAATTGGGGTGAGTCCCATGGATCACTATTGGGTTTACATTTAAAAAAGACACCAAAACCAACTTAGACAAAACTGTTAATTGTTGATGAGAATTTAACTGTAAAGTTATTAAGGAATTAGAGAAGATGTCATCTTTCAATTCCTGATACTGGATATAATTTGATTTCATGGGGAGGGAGTGTGTGTGGGGGGGGGGAGAGCAAGAGAGAGCTATTCTTATGCTTAGTTTCTTAATTTTGTATCTTTCCATATATGCCCACAGGCTTACAAGACAGTTACCATATTTTTCCGCGTATAAGACGCACCTTTTTTCCTCTAAAAAGAGGCTGAAAATCTGGGTGCGTCTTATACATCGAATACAGCATTTTTTTGCCTCCTGGAACCCCATCCCCTTCACCAAACTGGCTATGCCTAGTCTTGTGGAGGCTTCCAGAGAGCCCCT
Source organism: Rhabdophis nuchalis (assembly GCA_039707465.1). Lineage (NCBI taxonomy): Eukaryota > Metazoa > Chordata > Lepidosauria > Squamata > Natricidae > Rhabdophis > Rhabdophis nuchalis. The sequence goes on along the minus strand of CM077647.1, from coordinate 8,355,461 downwards.
GGGGGCTGGGGAGGGCAGAAATTAGCCTCAAACGGGCCGTTTCCCCCTCCCCCAGCAACATTATATAAGCCTCCATAGGACTACGTTTTCGCGGAGAAAGAGCATTTGGAAGAAGTATGCAAAGGGCAAAAAAAACCTTTTTGCCTCCTGGAACCCCGCCCCCTTCACCAAACTGGCTGTGCTGAGCCTTATGGAGGCAGCTCCTGGTTAAACGGGGCGGCTTTTTTGCTCATTTTTCACACCCCCCCCAGCACTCTGCAAGCCTCCCCCCCCCAAGGCTACTTATGCTTTTTATTTTTTTTAAAAAAACAGCCTCATTTTAACGGAGAAATGGGCTGTTTTGGAAGTTTGCCGAGTGCAAAGGCTCCCCCCCCACACACACCTTTCGGAAGGCTCTTTAACTTTTTCTGAGCAAGCAGAAACGAAGTTTTAAGGTTTGTCTGCGATTTTCTTCTGCAGGACAGAGATAAATACACCTGAGAACATCAACTTACCTACCTAATCTCTCTCTCTCTCTCTCTCTCTCTCTCTCTCTCTCTCTCTCTCTCTCTCTCTCCCTAACTACTGTATTTCTCTCTTTCTCTCTCTCTCTCTATCCCTCTACCTTCCTAACTACACACACACATACACTCCCTCCCTATTTACTGTATTTCTCTCTCTCTCTCTCTCTCTCTATATATATATATATATATATATATGAGCTGTGATAATTAGTCTTCATATATATATATATATATATATATATATATATATATATATTTCTCTATATATATACTTCTACCTATACACACACACACTCTTCCATCCTACCTACTGTATTTCTCTCTCTATTTCTCTCTCATCCTTCTACCTACCTACAGTACACACACACATTCTCCCTCTCCCCCTACATACCTATTGTATTTCTCTCTATTTCTCTCTCTATCCTTCTACCTACCTACCTACACACACATACTCTCTCCCTACCTACCTACTGTATTTCTTTATCTTTCTATTTCTCTATCTTTCTACCCACCTACCTACACACATACATTCTCCCTTTCCCCCTACATACCTACTGTATTTCTCTCTCTTCCCTTTTATCTACCTACCTACCTACAGACACTCTCTCTCCCTACCTACCTACTGTATTTCTCTCTCCCTCTCTATTTCTCTCTCTATATATCCCTTTACCTACTTACCTACCTACCTACCCTATCTCTCCCTCCGTCCCTACTGTATTTCTCTCTATTTCTCTCTCTATCCCTTTATCTACCTACCTTACGTATTTCTCTTTCTTTCTCTCCCTCTCTCTCCCTCTATCTACCTACCTACTTACCTACCTACTTTTTTTTGTAATTTGCCTCTTCAAAACCTTGGTGCGTCTTATACTCCGGTGCATCTTATACTCCGAAAAATTACGGTATACGTTTACAGGTTTACAAGATGAGACATTAGCCTTTGGTTTGATTAACAATGATTGTATTTGCATTACAGTAAATATGAAATATAAAAAAATAACTCTGGAGACCACTGTTAGTGTCATTACATGGCTGAAGTTGATGAACCTGGAAGCTAAACACCTTTGGGCTTAGTTAGATTTCAGTGGGAAATCACTAGGCTCTTTGCTAAACTGGGAAGTAAAAAAAAAAATCAAAGAAAACAGTGCCTAATCTTTTCCATAGTATGCCAAGAAAACTATTTGTAAGGTGACAAGGAATTAGTCTCAACTCAAAGAACAGGACCCTTGCCTTGGTTGGGGTCCAGCAATTGAGATATTTTGGTAAACAAACAGATATTTGGCTTCTCAAGATCCTTCTTTTTTCCTCTAGTATATTCAAATCCCATTTAGTTTGTCAGAGTTTGTTTTCACATGAGTATAATAGGTTTTGAGCTGGGTTGTAGTTCTTTCTCGGTACAGTAATATGTCAGCCCATTAAAAACTGGGGGGTTTTTCTGGCCTGGTTTAGCAGAAAACAATAATAAAATTTAGCTGTTTCTCTGGAACTGGCATGACCATCTTCTCTTGTACCCCCTCACCTACAAAATTTGAGCCAGCTGACATCACTGCATGCCTTAGCTTGAAGGGCCTTCTGTTGACCTAGGATGCCGTGGTTGGGAGGTTAGGTTAAATTACAGTACCCATTCTGGTGCTCATGGTGAAATGCACTTGCATGTTAAGTTGGGAATGCCCATGTCCTTAGGTGGGCAAGATGCCAACTGCATAGGAAATTCTTGCAGAATCCCAACTTGTGTTGCAGTTTGGAAAGGGAACGGGTTTATTTATTTCTTTTTCTCTCTCTCAATACAGCAGAGTAAGACCTATGCAAATCTACCTCTGTCTGACCCTAGAAAATGGGTGGCTGAGGAAACACTTTTAGTGGCCTCAAGAAATAAGGGTCTACAGAATAAACTTTGGGGACCTTATTTCTTTGCTGTTTTTTAAACGTGTGTTACACAGGTAGTTCTCGGCTTACAACAGTTCTTTTTGCCACCATTCTAAGTTATAACATCACTGAAAACTATCCCCATTGTCATGCGATCAAAATTCAGGTGCTTGGCAACTGACTCATATTTATGACGGTTGCAGTGTCCCAGGGTCATGTGATCCCTTTTGTAACCTTCTGACTAGCAAGGTCAATGGGGGAGCCAGATTTACTTAATAACTGTTACTCATTTCATTGTAATTTTTACAATGACAATAAAGATTATTATTATTTAACAAGTGCAATGATTCACTTAACAACTATGGCAAGAAAAGTCATAAAATGGGGCAAAACCCAACAAATATTTGCTCATAAGGGCTCTGTGAGGGGGATTTACTAAAACAGGAGACTATGAATTTTATCAGGGAACAAAGTTCTGAATGTGATTTTCCCCAAATCTAACCGAGGACATTAGCCCAGGTTTCTCCAACCAGATGTTGTCCAAGGATGTTAGAACAAAACATTTGTCCTCCCCAGACAGCATGATCATAATCTGACAAAGGTAGTCCTCGGGGTATGACAGCAGTTTTCATTAGGATTGCTGTCGTTAGGCATTGCAGTCAGAAAACACAACTGCACCACTTAGTATTAACCGTCCCTGTTGCCATTTAATCCTACAATGTGCAGGAAATGTTGGAAGGAAAGGAAAGAGGTGTGCGGATATTGCAGGAGGTTATCAGGGGAGGTTGGGAGAGGGTTCAGAAGGCCTCTACAGGCCATACATAAATAGAGGTAATCCTTGACTTGCAATCACAATTGAGCCCAAAATTTCTGTTGCAAAGTGAGGACATTTGTTAAGTTAATTTTCTCTGATTTTACGACCTTTCTTGCCTCATTTGTTAAGTAATCATTGCAATCGATAGTAATCCGGTTGTTAAGTAAATCTGGCTTCCTCAGAACATCACAAAAGACTCTGAGACATAGCAACGGTCATAAATATGAACCAGTTGCCAAACATCTGAATTTTGATCATGTGATCATGATCGTTAACTATGGAAAGATCGTTAACTATGAATAACACTTTCAGTGCCATTGTAATTTTGAACCGTCTCTAAATGAACTGTTGTAAACCGAGGACTACCTGTACAGAAAGACCACAGATTAGATGGTGCAGCATAAACCTGGAAGGCGTGTTTGTGTGTGTGTGCGCACGCACAAGAAGGCTAGGAGGATTTATCAGAGCTACTGACTTTCTCTGCCTTCTTCCCCAATGACTTTGCTTCTGGGGAAGCTGGCAGGGAAAGTGGCAAATGATGACCACGTAACTGTGAGACACGTGATCTGTCATAAGTGTGAGCCAATTGCAAGCACCCAGATTATAATCACGTGACCATGGGAGTACTCTTGACAGCCAGAACTTCGAAGATTTGATTGAAGTTCCACTCCTTCAGCACCCTCACAACTATAAATGGTTACTGAATGAGCGGTTGGTAAGTGCGGCCCTTGCTTACTTGGTGGGCACTTAAATAGAGAAAGTTATATGGACCATCATAGCAAGTTGGACAGAAGGGTCTGGTGCTCCCTGAGGAAGCCTTCGCTTTGTAAATGTTTCTTTGGCAACTTTTGTTTTTCATTTGAGAAGCGATGGCTTACAAAGTGAAACAACGTAGATTCCATCCTTTATCTGAATTGGTGCATTGCCAAGATCAAAACATACAGCTAAAACAATATTTTTCTTTTTTTCATTAATCCAGTCAATCCCACACAAACTACATTAATTTGCAACCACAGGAATCTTATCTTCCATAAACAAGAAGTTGCAATCTACTAAGAAATAAAATAAAAGTTTTGTATGCATTTTCTGGTTCTTTGCTACTCTATATTTACACTGGTTTTGCAATGAAATTCATTGGCTCCAAACTATGTATTATAATTTGTTCAGTATAAAAATGCAGCCCAGCAGTATATAAATCCTCCACCTATGTTGATCTTATCTGCATTTTATCTAAAAGGGATAACCTTTAAACAGCCGTATATATCGTAATTGTATGATTTTCGGGAGTAGTCAAGCATAAAAAGACAAAAAGAAGGAAGGTTTAAGGTAATTTTCCACAAATAAGGAATTGCGTATATTGGTACTTTCTTATTTGGTTGGATGGTGCTGATTAAACAGATTTTTCAAAGTATTCTATTGTCTCAGATATCTCGCTGGCTCCTAACCTTCAGATTGAATGTTGGTATGAGGAGGGATAGTTATGGTACAAGTAGTCTCCAACCAGAGGTGGGTTGCTGCTGATTCGGCCCAGTTCGGCCAAACTGGTAGTGGAATTCAGACCTGGGTCACAAAACTGGCAGTGACCCAGGCCTGACACGTCCATAAACCAGTTCTCTGGTGTCTTCTGCTGTTGCTGGAATGGTTCTGTGCATGTGCAGAGCAATTTTAGTCAAATGCGCAAGCAATGTGGCCTGCGCACATGCGCAGCGAACCAGTACTAACCGGTTCAGGAACCCACCCATATCCTCGACCTAATAACCATACGTTTATTGACTGTTCAAAGTTACTACAGCATTTGTGACTTACAACCTGTTTTCACACTTAACCACTTTTGCAGCATCCCCTTGGTCACGTAAATTTGAGCACTTGGCAACTGGCACATATTTATAACAGTTGCATTGTCCCGACTTATGTGCTCCCCATTTGTAGTCAATGGGAGAAGCTAGATTTGTTTTAACAACCATACAATTCATTTAACATCTTGCAGAGGTTCGGTTAACAAGTGTGGCACAGAAAAGGTCATAAAATCAAGGGCAACTTACTTAACAACTGCCTTGCTTAATAACAGAAATTCTGGTCCCAAATTGTGGTTGTAAGTTGGGAACTACCTGCATTATGGTAGGGTCCTTGGTGCCTTCTGAGCTTGGTCGTTTTCTTGAAATGACTGCATCAAGGACCCTGCAATTCATCCTTCGCTACAAATATTATCTTATGTGATGTTAGCAGGAGTGTAGATGTTGTTTTGTGTTGTTTTGTGACCTACCTGGAGTTAACATGCAAGTAAGCTTAGTGGCTGTCTTAAGTAAATAAATTTTCTGTAGCATTGACTTTTGGGGAAAAAATACATAAATATTGTAAGATACATGGAAACATTGAAATGTTAAAAAAATTGTAACCAAATTTATGTAGAAATTTTCTCTATTAACATTCGTATAATGGACTTTTAATACAGTGGTGCAAGTTGAGGTCATTTTTATTCTTCATTGAAACAATGCTTGTGGTTTCTGTTCAGTAAAAGTAATGATTCTGATTAATGGTAAAATTAGTGAAAAGTCATTTTTCTTCTAGTAACAGTCATTTTAGATTAATATTTGTAATTCATCTTGAACTTTAAAACAAGCTTAATCATAATTTCCTTCCAGATTCATGTTGCTATAATTAAGTGCTTTGAAGAGTGATTGGGTGCTAGGACTTTAAGCATAGCCTATTTTTTTGGTTAGCATGTTGATATACAATCCATATGTAGCTGAGATGATACAATTAGGTGAATGTAATCTAAATACAGAATTAATTCAATGGCACTGAATTGTTATATAGCAGCAGTGACATGGAAATATTTACAGTAGATGGAACTTGTGAAGCAATGCTATTGAGGTCTTCAAGTTCTTCTCAGTCATTTTTCCTATCAATAGCCTTGTAGATTTGTGCTCTGTATATGTATGGTTTCTTTTTTCTTGTTTGAAAGCTTGATTTTGAAGGCCTGTGGAATAAAGTTTTAGGATCCTTTTATGCTCCAGTATACTCAGAAATACAAGGAAGCAAGTTAAAAGATGCTTAATAGACCACGAATTGTTCCCAGGCATCTAACAAGTGGTGGCACTCTGACCTCTCTCCTTCACAGATTAAAGGATGGGGAAATTCAGTTGTTTCCTTGCTTTCAACTTCTGCCTTAGGCATCTAATTTGGTAGGTAAAATCTGGTGAAGTCTTTCTTTTTTAAAAAATCCTGAAATAACCAGCCAAAGCTACACATTATGCCTGAGAAATGGATAAAATTGGATGGTGTACTTTTATGTGGTGGTGTTAACAACTACTACTACTACTCAGCCAGGGGCAATGTGCTACTCACCAGGACTAATACTGAAGGAGGAAAAGTAGCCGTAATGGGGTCTTTTTGATGTGGTTTCCACCTTAAAAGATGAAGCATTCTTGCTAAGAACAATTAAGTTCAGGTAGTCTTTGACCCATGGCCATTGATTTAGCAACCATTCAAAGTTACGACAATACTGTCAAATGGTGGTTATTACTAGTCCTGAGTTCTGGTTGTCCCAGCTATCCTCTCCCACACCAAAGTCATGTGATCACATTCTGGGCCCTTGCAGCCTATTCACATTTATGACCAGTTGCAGTGCCCCATGATCACGTGATCTCCATTTGTAATCTTCCCTTCTGGCTTCTCTGGAAAATAGAAGGGGAAACCATCAAGGAAGGTCACAACAGGTGACCGCTGGGATAAGTCTTCCCTACCATTTGCCCTCTCCCAGCCTCTCTGTGTTCACATATCATCTCCAATCTGCATTGCACTCCTGTGCACCCACACCCTTTCCAACCTGTGCTGTGCCCTTGCACTCTAATGGTGCCTCCTCTGCCTATCTCATCACTCATTGCCCCAGCCAGCAGCAGCTATTTACCTATCTGCCCAGCCACCCTGGGACTTGCAGTTTTCTACTGGCTCCCCCACTGCCCACTGGTTATGGTAAACTGGCAGGAAGTTGCCTCACCTGACAACAGTGGGATTTGTTAATAGTGACAGTTGGGACTGCAGGAATTGCCACTTTATCATGATTGCATCACTTAGTGACGGAAATTCCGATCCCAATTGCCAATACAAAGAAGGGCTACCTATACTCCAGAACAGTTGTTACCTCTTTAATGAATTTAAGAATATTCTTACCTCATTTCTATATATTTGCCATAGTATTTGGCTTGGGAGAAAGAAAGTATGGTTTCTCCAATCTTTTGGATTTTCCAGCCATTTTTTCCATCTAGTTATGCCACTTTTTAAAGAGTGTGAAATGGATTAAATGGTACTGAGAAATGCTTTCAGATTACTGTATACACAGCAGCAAAATATAATATAAAGCTCAGCAGGAGATGCCTCTAGATCTCCCAACCATATTGATTATCTTTTTTTCCTTTCAATCTCCTAGGAAGGAGGCTGATAGTGTTTTCAATGTGCTACAGTGTAGTTAAACGACTATAGGCTACACACTGTAATTTCCTTTTATTTTGTGTTGGAGGTGAAGAACGAAGGCTAATGGCAACATAGCTTGAAAGGAAGGTCCTTTGCTGCCTGAAGCAAGGCTTAGCCTCCTGTACATCCATGCAGGAAAAACGTAAATTTCAGGAGCTGAATCTGAAGGATAAAAATCTATTTTCTTTATCTAGATATCTGTGTTTTAAGATTTTCGCTGGAATGAAGCAGAAACAACATTGGTAGACAGTCCCAGGTCATCATTCAGGACAGAATTTCTAGGCAAATTGTTTTTAAGATGATAACTTGCTAACTATTTTTCTTGAAAAGAATGAATTCACATTTTAAGTTTGCAGTTGGATATTTTTCACTAAACACTGCGCTCTCTCTCTCCCCCTCCCCCTCCTTCCCTCCCTCTCTCATAGTTTCTCCATTTAACAAACATGGTGATAATTCATAACATACCAGCATATAAAGTAATGATTTATAAGATATATTGTAAGATATATATTGTGAGGCTTTATAGGAAAAAACACACCTGCTGAGATCAAGAAGTAGAGATTGCTACCAGAAGCAAAAATTGTTTGGATGCTACACAGGTAGTCTTCACCTTAACAACTTTCTTTTAGTGATCATTTGAAGTTACAACGCCAAAAAAAGTAACTAATGACTATTTTTCACATCTAAGGACCATTTGCAGCATCTACATGGTCAGGTAATCAGAATTCAGACACTTGGCAACTGGCTCATATTTGGCTGCAGCATCCAGGAGGGTCACGTGATGCCCTTTTGTGACCCTCTAACAAGCAGAGTCAGTGGGGAAGCAGATTCACTTAACAATCGTGTTACTAACTTAACAACTGCAGTCGTTCTCTTAACTCTGGCAAGCGAGCTTGCAAAATGAGGCAAAACTCAGTTAATTGTCTTGTTTAGCAATGGAAATTTTGGGCCCCATTGTGATGATAAGTTGTGGACTAGCTGTAGTACAGATTTGGTAAATAAGAGGTACAGATAATCCTCCCCTTATGACCACAATTGGGCCCAAAAATCCTGTTCTTAAGTGAGACAGTTAAGTGAGTTTTACCCCATTTTAAGACCTTTCTTGCCACATTTGTTAAGTGAATCACTGCCGTTGTTAAATTAGTAACACAGTTGATAAGTGAATCTGGCTTCCTTAGACCTTTGCAAAAGGGGACCACATGACCCTCGGGATACTGCAACCATCATAAGTAGGAGTCAGTGGAATAGTGGTCCCTAAACAAACTGTTGTAAGCTGACAACTACCTCTATTTTGAGTAGGAGACTTAACAGAATTCTAAGGTTATAAGGTAGACTGAAACACTTTTAAATTCCCAGAAAAAGGCAATGGAAAGTCCTTTCCATATTGTTAAGCATACGTGAATATATTTCTAAAGTCATCAAGAGTTGAGCTTGACTCAGAGTTGCAGCTACTTTGGTCTCCTGCTACCAAATACCTCCCACCGTCCAGTTCGCTCCCACAGAGAGGGCCTCCTCCAGGCAATGTCGACTGGTGACCCCCAGGGGGAGAGCCTTCTCTGTGGCAGCCCCCGCCCTCTGGAATGACCTACCCCCTGACCTAAAGACAATCACAGACCTACGCCTCTTCCATCGGGCTTTGAAGACCCACTTATTTTGAGAGGCCGGCCTGGCATAGTTTTTAATTTGGCATACTTTTAAACATTTTAGTTTTATATAGTTTTAGTAGGGATTTTAATAGGTTTTAAACAGGCTACTCATTATCTAATGTATTTTAATAGGTTTTTAATTGTTTTCTATGTTTTATTCGTGATTTTACTGCTGCCTGTACACAGCCCTGAGTCCCGGAAGGGAGAAGGGCGGTATAGAAATTTAAATATTAAATTAAATTAATTAAATTAAATTAATGATTAAGGGTAAAAATCAGGAGATGGAGAGTTCTAGTCTCACTTTAGGCATGAATGACAACTGGGAGACTGGGCCAATCACCAGGTGACAGTGAGTTCTAGTCGTGGCTTGGTGGCTTTGGGTCAGTCACTCCCTCTCAGCCCAAATCATCTCACAGGGTTGTTGTGGGGAAAATGAGAAGAAAAGAGGATTGGGTATACTTGCTACTTTGAGTTATTTATAAAAAATATTTATTTAGTCTATGGTGAAAACATGGCTGAAGAGAAGTAAGCAGGCATGGAATATAAATAAATAATAAATACTTTAAAAAACCACCATTCAACTTACAGTATTGAGCAGTATGTATTTCACTGGACCTTCACTTCATAAGAACAGTTTTATTAGATTACATAAAATGACTACAACAGGTCTTTAAAAATATTACTTCATTAACATTTCCAATAATAATTTCCAAGTTTCTTGATGAATTGTGGCAACTTGTGCTGTATCTAATACTTCCCTAAATGTTTGGTGTTCTTGCTTAATGTTGGCAAATGTTCTGTTCTCTGAGGCTTGAATTCTGAATTAGTGTTTCTGTTTCTTTTTGAGAAAATAATACCTAAAAAGCACCAGCTGTGTTTTAGAAGATAGCTATGTGGTTCTCATCCCTAGTAGGAGTTGTTTCTTTGTGCAATGGCAAAATAGTCCCTCAGGAACTATAACTGAATGGAATTGATTTAAGCAACCACAATGAATGGACTAAGTGATTTTAAAAGTCTGACTCAAACACCGCTTCATCATATTGCAAGTCTTTCTTTGTGCAGGTTCAACTACATTGAAATTGCAGATATGAAATGCCATCACTATAGTAATCATTAAATTATTTATTAAAAGATTCTTAAATCTTTTTAAGAATGCACACATACAAAAGTGTGTGCATCTGATAATGTTTCTAATAAAATATCAGTGGCTCAATAATTAAATATATTACCTTCAGTCCCAAAGAGATTTTAATCCACAGCCAATAATTATACATTTAAAAAAAATCTAAATCACTCAAAGTATGTCTAATGTGAAAAACATTTTAATTGGAACTAATCCCATATTAAACTTGGTTGACTTTGGGCACACAGACAAACAATTCTCTACCAGAGTAAATTTGCTTTCTTTGACAGAGTCAGCTATTTTAGTTCAATTTAGCACAAGTGCAGGATCTCAAAACATGCTCCGTTTCAAAATGAGAAATGTATGTCCAGCAGCAAAGTTCAAATTACTCAGGCAATCTGAAACATCTCCATGTCCCTTTCTCTGCAAACTCTGTTCTGAAGGTGAACTTTGTATAAATACAGTGGTACCTTGGTACACATCATTAATTGGTTCTGGGTGGCACAGTGAGTACCAAAAATGAGTACCGAAGAAATTGATGTATTATATAGTGAGTCACAAAGCAGTTGACAGCAAGTTCTAGTTTGTGCATTGAGCACCAAACATACAATGAGTACCGGGACAAAATTTAGTGTCAAAATACCAAATTTGATGAGTTTCAAAACATTTGAGTATCACAGCGCAACTGTAGGCATGTATTACCTAAAAAAAGTGATTTAATCTCAATCTAATGGCATAATAGCCAAATCTGATAATATCTTCAAAAGTAGGTCTTCTCCAGAAAGATGAGGGGAACAGACAATTCTATTTAATTAATGCCCAAGGCTTCTGTTCTGGAAATACTCATAAATCACTGTGCTTTGTGTACATTTATAGGTGATCTTATGGTTGTGCAATAAGACAGACTGCATGCCTGTTTGCTTTCGTTGTATAGAATAGTAGGGTTTCCAAGCATTTAAATGTTTAGATAGTATCAACAGTAATCATAACACCAGTGAATATAGTTGGTGTGTAAAGCAATTGTAGAAGTGTTATAATTATTTAATATTTTGCATGATTAGGAATGAAGGGAATAGGCTTAAAATTGTGATTGTTATCTATAACTTAGATTTTGATTCATTGGTAACAATAAGGGAGTGGTGTCCCATGATGGAATATCCTGGTCGTGATTTGTGAAACTTATGCGATTGCGGATTCGAAATCATAAGGTCTGTATGTTTTACCTGATCAGTTTTCCATTTGCCAAAAATGTTCAAACGGAAGGTTTGGCATTTTGCCACAAGATACTTTATTTATTACATTCACAATATATTCATAAGTATCTTGACATCAAGGCTTGGAGTCCGGATATGCATCCCGGATCCTTTCCATGTTCGGTTAATTTTTTTCTTTCATCCTTCATTCATGTCTTGATTCTCAGAAACAAGTTTTTGCAGGCAAGGATTTTTGGAAATGGTTTGCTGTGGCTTCCTTCCTAAGGCTGAGATAAAGTGACTGGCCCAAGGTCACTTAGCTGACTCTTTGCCCAAGAAGGCAGGACTTGAAGTCATAATCTCCCTGCTTCTAGCCTGGTGCCTTCAACCACTATACCAAACTCTCTCTCTCAACCTATGCTATAGGTATAGTGAACCTTTTGTGACATGCATGCCAAAAGCAGGGGGAGTGCAGGGGGTGTCATGTGCAGGCATGCCACACCCATAATGCTATGCATGCCCCCCCATGTGCATGTGTGTGTGACCAGCGCCCCCCCCCCCTGCTTTTGGTACTGTTTTTTCGCCCTCCCCAGGCTCCAAAGGCTTTCAAGGAGCCTGGAAAGGGCAAAAACTGCCGTTTTTTGCCCTCTGGAGGCTTCAGGGAAGGCTCCTGAAGGCTCCGGAGAGCTAAAACCAGCCCTACGAGCAAAGCAGAAGTCCATTCCTGAAGTTTCAGTTTGCCTGTAGAGCCAGTTTTTCGCACTCCAGAGGCTTCAGGGAAGCTCTTGAAGCCTCCGGAGAGCGAAAAATGGCCTCTAAAGAAGGCTGAAGTCAGTTGGCCAGCGCGTGCATGTACACTGGCCAGCTGACAGGGCAAACCTTGCATGCCCTGACAAATGGCTCTGCGTGCCACAGGTTCACCATCACAGACCTATAGCATACAGTATTCCCAAGTGGTCTCCTATCCTTACCCTGCTGCTTAACTACTTAGAATAGAAGAAATCGGGTTCTTTCAGGGTAGTATGGCTGTAGATGTTTGATTAATGCAGATATGAAATGCCTTGTCTACAGTACCTATCTACACAGAGAGAGAGAGACACACACACACAAAACTTCTAAAGAGACGAGCCTGATTCTATGCAATCTGCATTAGATTTTTTTCTTCTTCTTGACATGTCAAAAGTCTTGCTTACATATCTGGTATGTGACCCGGTTTTGCCCTTAAAAGGACGCTGACATTTCGATCAAAAATTGAACATGATTTCCACATGCAACTGAATTAATTCCTTTTCCAGTTTATTGGTGTTGAAACCCATACTTGTGAGAAAGTCTTCCAAGTTGTAGAACTAGCTCTGCAACCTTTGGAGAAGGATTTTTGACTTGGAGCAGGGAGAAAGCGTTTGTAAGCAGAAAATTCGTGTCAATCTTGCACTACAGTTTCTCCACCTTGATCATGGTTTGATACATGGTTTGGCACATGAACATGAATATAACAGCTTCCCTTACAACCAGCACTACCCCCAAAGTTTCAATGGTATGTATGATTTATCCCAGAATTGCAGCTGCAGAATATTCCTCCGCAATCTCCTCAAATAATAACGCGCACAAAACCTTCAGAATTGTTTCCATTTGTGCAATTATACCAGACTACAGCCCGTGATAGATTATAAATACAGTGGACATTATTTTGTATTCATTAATGTGAGACTGCAGAACAAAGTGCGTTGTGAATAAATACCTTCAAAACAGCGCTCTGGAGAGGAAAAAAAGGCTCTTTCAATAGATTGAAAAATCTCTACACAACTTTAGGCTGTGTTGTTGTTTCATTTTTCCAGATACCATCAGATCCTTTTACGTGCAATTTACATCATGGGTGCTACCTTTTCAAAGGTTTCATTTTTCCTTAGTTGACCAGAAGGTGACCTAGAATTCTTTGTATCTTTCATTCTGACTCTAATTGTTTTCTTTAACCCAAAAGCCATGGAAGGAATGCTTATTAACAGGATCTGCTCAGTTAGCACTGATCTTTTCTTCATATCTTTCCTTGAGGAAATGATGGTACAATGATGATCAGAAGTTCGTAAACCCTTTTGAATGTTCATAAATATGACTTAAAGTGTAATCTGCCCTAAAACTAAACAAAGAGAACCCAATTAAATAAATGAAACATCCCTCAGTTAAAATGGTTTTGTAAGTAACGGCTAAAATTATTGTTGTGGGGAAAACAGGAGCAAGGTGTGTTGGATATGTCACCACCCTGAGTTATTTGTAAAGATAATAAAGGTTGGATATGTATGCATTTATGTAAATAAGTAAATAATCTTCCAAGTTGATATGCAGAACTGATCAACAATTATCAAAAACTGCTAGTTGTAACAATGAATTAACAGAATAATAAAGTTGGAAAGGACCTTGGAGGTCTTCGTCCAATAGTAGCAACTGTGAGAGGGATCTTGGAATCCTAGTGGACAACCATTTAAATATGAGCCAGCAGTGTGCAGCAGCTGCCAAAAAAGCCAACACAGTTCTAGGCTGCATCAACAGAGGGATAGAATCTAGATCACGTGAAGTGTTAATGCCACTGTATAGTGCCTTGGTAAGGCCACACTTGGAATACTGCATACAGTTTTGATCGCCACGATGTAGAAAAGACGTGGAGACTCTGGAAAGAGTGCAGAGAAGAGCAACCAAGATGATTAGGGGACTGGAGACTAAAACATATGAAGAACGGTTGCAGGAATTGGGCATGTCTAGTTTGATGAAGAGAAGGACCAGGGGAGACATGATAGCAGTGTTCCGATATCTCAAAGGGTGCCACAAAGAAGAGGGAGTCAAACTATTCTCCAAGGCACCTGGGGGCAGGACAAGAAGCAATGGGTGGAAACTAATCAAGGAGAGAAGCAACTTAGAACTAAGGAGAAATTTCCTGACAGAACAATTAACCTCTGGAACAGCTTGCCTCCAGAAGTTGTGAATGCCCCAACCCTGGATGTCTTTAAAAAGATGTTAGATAGCCATTTGTCTGAAATGGTATAAGGTTCCTGCCCACGCAGGGGGTTGGACTAGAAGACCTACAAGGTCCCTTCCAACTCTGCTATTGTATTGTATTGAATTGTATTGGATATGTATGCATTTATGTAAATAAGTAAATAATCTTCCAAGTTGATATGCAGAACTGATCAACAATTATCAAAAACTGCTAGTTGTAACAATGAATTAACAGAATAATAAAGTTGGAAAGGACGTTGGAGGTCTTCGTCCAACCCCCTGCTCAAGCAGGAAACCCTATATACCACTTCAGACAAATGGCTGTCCAGTCCCTTAAAAACTTCTAATGCTGGAGCACCCACAACTTCTGGCGGCAAGTGATTAATTGTTATACTCACTGTCATAAAATTTCTTCTTAGTTCCAGGTTGCTTCTCTCTTTAATTACTTTCCATCCATTGCTCCTGTCCCGCCTTCAGGTGCTTTGGAGAATAGCTTGACTCTTCTAAGGCAGCCCTTAGATATTGGAAGACTGCTATCATGTCACCCCCTAGTTCTTCTTTTCATTAAGACTTTAGACATTCCCAATTCCAGCAACCATTTTTCATAGTCTTAGCTTCCAGTCACCAATCAGTCCTGTTGCTCTTCTCTGCTCTCTTTCTAGAGTCCTAACATCTTTTTTATATCTTGACAACCAAAGCCATATATAATATTCCAACTTTGGTCTTGTCAGGACATTATAAAGTGATATTAACCCTTCATATGATCTTCCTCTTTTTTTTTTAAAGTAATTTTTATTGATTTTGCATAAACACAATTAATACAGACTTAACAAGAAAAAACATCAAGAAGCCATCTTGCATTACAAATTACAAATTTTAAAGAGTATATCAGTTATTCACAGGTTTCTATAAGTTTCATCAGTAATTATCGCTTGTTTTTCATATCAAATTATTACAATTCTAATATCTCAACCTTAATCTTACTAATTATTTTAACCCTTTATCTATAATGTATGACTATCTAATGGCATTCTATTTATAAAACAAACGAGAAAAAAATAAATTTAAAAAGGAAAAGTTATCATCCTAAATTGCGTCTTTTAAAAGACATATTGACCGGATACCCGGTCAACACTTCACATGATCTTGATACTATGCCTCCATTAGGCACCCTGGGACTGCCCAAGGGGAATAGTTCCCAGAGCAAAGACTAGCATACTTTTGCCCACCAGAAATATGTAGCTTTACAACATTTTCCTCAATAAGTAAAAGAACTCATAATGTTTTTGACTCATTTATTTCATTGTCTTCTCTATTTTTAGGAATTGTGTGGACAACAATATATTTTAGGTCATATTCATCCATACATATTCATACCATTGTGGTTTACTGATGGTTTAATTGTTTTAAATGTTTTCATGAGTTGCTTATGAATATTACTATATTCCATAAACTTTGCTTCACTGGCCAAATTGCCTCTGTAGCAAATCGATGGTTGAATTGGGACCTCATAAAAATAAACGATTGCCACAGTGATTGCTCGGGGCTGTTGCTGGAATTAACACCTGGAAATAATTGTACTCTGCTTGAAACATATAGGTAGGATATCTTGTAGCAAAGGTTAGAATTGGGCTATAAATGGAAAACAAATGTGATAGTATCAGTTGAAAGTATGAATTCTCGGCCACACTCGGAACTCCAGTACGTATTTTCTTTAACAATATTATATTGTTCAGAGGTTATAGTTGGGTAGTAGAAGTGCATGCAGCAGCAGGGAAGTAGAATACTAGTTTTGTTAGCCCTTTGCAGGGAAAACAAATGAGATATTTAGATGACTCTGTTTTGAAAATATTATTCCTGTTGTTTTCAAGTCACATGCGTACTTAAATTGTAATCTGATGTGCCACGATTTGATTTCAGTGAGGTATATCTTTAGTAACCAGCATGTTTTTCGTTGGTGTAGTATCATTGAGCAATAGGTGTTAGTATTTCAAATCTATATCTGTTTATGCTGGATTGTCCAAGAAAGTTGGCTTCCTCCATGCAAGTATGATTTGATATGAGTGGTTTTCGGAAATTGGTTTCTTTTAAAACATTTCCCTGGACTTGTATCCTCTATAGGCACCTGATTTGGCAGTGGGGTGCACTGCAGAGGACATAATCTATAATTTAGCTTGTTTGTGGAAATCTATTAAGTATCTACAAGGAAACCCGGAAGTGGAATAAATAAATATGCAGGCTTACTTTGTACCAGCATGAAATGCTAGTGAGAAACTTTGAAATGTTCATTCACTTTGATGGCTGTCAGCTATTTAGAACTTTCTAAAATATGTGATTTTTTAATGGGTGATAATGGGAGAAAATCCTTTACCACATGTAGATCTTTTCCTACTATAAATGATCTGACAATGCCTGTTAAATAAGCATTCTGAATATTAACGATTTTGATCCCATGCATTATATTTAAGATATTTTTAGAGATGGCTATAGATGCTTTGATCGGAGTTAGATTTTTAGTAATTAAGACTCAAATTCATCTCAGATGCTGAAGACTTAAATTCATTCATGAACAAGGTTGGGATTGTATCTCTCTCCCATCCAAGCAAGGCAATCAACATAATACAAAATATTGTAATTACTGAAATACCAAGGGCTAATTTTTAGAAAGAGAGAAGGAGACTAATACAAAACCAGATGATTCAGGGGAAAATCTAATTGATGGAAATAACTGAAATAGCTGAACTGACCTTTAGGACCATTTTAGGGAAGTGGTATTGCTATAAATTGGGGAAGAAAAATTCTGTTTAAAGCAAAACCACCACCATTTAACTTGAGATTCTATGTAACACTGTACCAAAATTCAAGGAAGGCTTTCGATTCAGGATCAAGAGACTATAACAACCTTATGGCTAACTAACAAAACTAAAATTATTCTGCTAAATATTATTTAGCGGGGATAGAGGGCAGCAAAGGGGAGGGTTCCCCCTCCCTCTCTTGACTTTGCATTAAAGATGTGGAAAGTAGATGAATGTGAGATCAAACTAGTAGTTCTTCAAGATAATTAGACTTGCTTTTTGGTCTGGTTAAAATAATTCAAGTCTTTTAATATAGATCTGTGGAATATTTTATTTATTTTATTTATTTTATTAAATTTATATCCCGCCCTTCTCCAAACGGACCCAGGGCGGCGCACAGGAATGTTAAAATACATACAAAACATATAAAATTTAAAAAACTTATTCTAGTAAAACCTGTGCTAAAAACCGAATTAAAATCCCAAATTTAAAACTGTCTAATGGTCAATACAGGGGGTTACGCTAGGCCGGCTAGATGGAATAAATGTGTCTTCAGACACTTGCGGAAGAGGCAGAGGTCAGAGATGGTGCGGAGTTCAGGGGGTAGGTCGTTCCAGAGGGCTGGCCCAGCCACAGAGAAGGCTCTTCCCCTGTGTGTCGCCAGTCGGCATTGTCCAGCTGACGGCACCCTGAGGAGGCCCTCTCTGTGGGAGCGTATGGGGCAGGAGGCGGTCTCGCATATAACTAGGCCCCGAGCCATGAAGCGCTTTAAAGATGGTCGTCAAGACCTTGAAGCGCACCCGAAAGACCACAGGAAGCCAGTGCAGCTCGCGCAGGATAGGTGTTATGTGGGAGTGTCTAGGCGCTCCCGTAATCACCCGCGCGGCTGCGTTCTGGACTAGCTGCAGCTTTCGGGTGCACCTCAAGGGGAGCCCCATGTAGAGAGCATTACAGTAGTCGAGTTGAGAGGTGACGAGTGCTTGAGTGACTGTGCGTAGGGCACCCCGGTCCAGTAAGGGGCGCAATTGGCGCATCAGGCGTACCTGATGGAACGCCCCCCTGGCCACGGCTGCCACATGATCTTCCATAGACAGCCGGGAATCCAGGAGGACACCCAAATTGCGCGCCCTCTCCACGGTACATATATACTATGTACTGTACATAGATCCACTTTTTTGGTAGGGTGATGCAGTAACTTTGGGTATTTGAGAAGAAATATTTCCCACATACTCTTACACAGAGAACTTCTTTTGAAGCATTTGTGCAATTATACTATATGCAAGCGAAGCATAATTTTCAGGAACAACCTCCCCCTTTATCTGAAGAGAAAAGTTTTAAGTTTCCGTGTTTGCTACCCGCTCTAACATATGCTGGTGAAACATGGGCACTAACTTTACAACCGATACAAAAGCTGCAAGTGGCATGAAGAGCCGTGGAGAGAGAGATGCTGAGCATCACAGGACAAGATAGAAAGACCTGAACATGGATTAGAGAACAAGCAAAAGTATGCAATATCATCAAGAGAGTAAAAAAATGGAAATGGAAATGGGCTGGCCACAAAGCAAGAGAGACTGAAGGCAGGTGGGCCAAGGCAGTCATGGAATGGATGCCACTTGATTAAAAAAAAATATGTCTACAAAAGAGACCTAAAACAAGGTGGTATCAACGACATCAGCAAGTATTATGGGTCCCATAGACAAAAGAAAGCTCAGGAACAGTTCAAGTCCCACCTTAGCCATGAAAGCCATGAAAACCAGCTCGATTAGTCCCTCTCTCAACTCAATACCTCATATGGTTGATGTGGGGAAAATAGGAGGAGGGAGATGTGTTGGATATGTTTGCCACCTTGAATTATTTGTAAAAATAATAAAGGGGGGTATAGATACACACACAGACACACAAATGTATTTTTACTAGATAAAGGAGAGGAAGTTAAATTCTTTGAACTGATGAGGCCCATTTGCAGCTGACCTATCTAGATTTTATTTATTTATATATTATTCGATTTATATACCGCTCCTATCTCCATCAAGATGGACTCAGGGCGGTGTACAGGAAATTAAAAATCACACCAACAAATAACAATAAATACAATGATAATATTAAAATGAATTAAATTAGGTAACCTGTGCTAAAAATATTTCCCATTAATGAAATTATAAATCCAATTACTAATTGCTAAAATTATGTCGCATCTGAGCCCTAATCTCTAAGCTAGATGTAACCCAATATATTTTTATACATTATTAAACTTAAAAATATCCTTTTAACAGGAGCAGTAGAGCTCACATAGTGTTTTTACTCCACTCCAACAACCCTGGGAGTGAATCTCATCACAACATTTTCTCAAGATCTTCCATGGTTGAAATTGGTGTAATAGGTGCTAGACCAATACTTTCACCACCACACCACATGCTGATGTAGTGATTGTGCTGAGATGATTATTTTTTAAATGTTTCTCACTCTAAACAATGGCAGATCTTCAGTAAACAAGATTGAATTGTATGCTTGTGAACAGCAAAGGAAGCAAAAAGGAAAGAGAGTAATTGGACACATAAGATTCCCTTGACTGTTGATCAGATATGACTGAGTAGATTTCCTGAGATATAAGTAGGCTTGTCTTGTGTCTGTAGAGTTATGGTTTGATTGAGCTCAGGTACTAATAATGTTTCTTGGCTTATTTTTCCAAAGGCAACTTGCTTTTATTAGTATAAAAAGAGAGAGAGAGAATGTGGGTGGGAGGTTTGCATATAAATCTTGACAACCTCTATTTGATGTGTAAAGGAAGGGTTTTTTGTTTTACGCGGAAGAAAATAAGTAATATGGATCAAAGGAACAGGATACATTTTGGAACAGTGGCAAGAAGATTATAGTCCTTGGCTTCAGTTGGAACCATTTTGTGTGATTCTGAATTGTGTTGTTTTCTGTCTTCAGGAGGAAATTAAGTACACAATTGAAACTATTCTCCAGAATTACCTCGCTGTGTTCATTTTCTGCTTCACACAAAATTAGCTTTTTATTTTGTTTCCTTGTACAGTTGGTGTTAGTTACCTGAGATTTGATTGCCGTTTCATGTCTTCACTGCTTTCCACTCCTGATACTGAACAAACAATGTTTCTTAGAACATGCATCTGCTTATATTAATAAAGAGTTTTTTTTCTGGTGGGGACATTGGGTGCTCTCTGAGCTTGGTTGTTTACTTGCAGATGTTTCAATACCTGACTAGATAATGTCGTTAGTACCATTGAGTGTGGAGGGTTGCTCCCTGTTTATATAGCTTGCCCTGCCAGTTGGTGTGGGAAGGATGGCTGGTCACATGGAGTGGACATTGCTTTAATTTGCATTTCCAGGTAGTATGACTAAGGATATTGCTCTTTTCCCCCCAGGGTTTTTCAGAGGCATTTTGCTTTGTAAGGAGAAATGCCACCAGCAGCTGACACTTTTAGAAGCTGAAAGGTTGAGGTTTAGCATCTCTCTCTGTATCAAAGTGCAGCTCTCGACGTTTCTGTGTTTGCACTGTTTTCGCTTTGCCACTTGTCATTCAAGAATTGTTCCTGGCAGTCATATGGTCTTATGTGATGTCCTAAGGTTCAAAAATAATTGCCCCAAATCTCACCAGAAAGGGTTATTAGCTTTCAATTTCAATTTTTAAAAACAAAACAAAACATGGTTTTCTGAGATCTGTTGCATTGAAAAAAACAATTTCTAAATATTTATTTTTGCATCTTAAGGAAAGCAATAGATACTTTGGTATCTCTGGACATCTTGTAGCCAACTCCAGAGCTTTAGAAATTAAAATAGGCTGACATTTTAGCAGAATGCTGGCAAAAATTCTTCCATCGCCAATAAAAGCATCTTCTACCTGTATGAATTATATAAATGTGAACACGAAAATCCTTACATCATTTTGTGGGGGGAGGTAGAGGGGTAGCCAGACAGTTTTGATCAATATACTGTCACTTAGATAGTTTTGTAGAGGCTGTGTAGACGTTTGAGCTTTGTTTTAACATGCTGAAAAACCCATAGCCTTATGTTTAGAATATATTGCAAAGCACCACATGCATTTTTTCATACGGTATTTATTTATGACATTTATATGCTGATATAATCTGTAGACAAATTACAAATCAAGCAAAACTTCAAAATAATTTTCTTTAAATCTTAATAAAATTAAAGACAGACCACTGCCCATTGGATAAGAAGGTAAGCACCGATAGTAGTCTCCAAAGGTCACTTGGGAATGTCATATTCTGATTATTTTCTGAAAAGTGACTAAAGTAAGAATATATTGGATCTTGGCTGGGGATATAAATATAAAAGCGATAGAAAATTTCTATTTCTAGACTCCCAAACTTAAGAAATTTGGGAAATCAGAGGATTTCATGCTATGCTCTACTTTAGAATATCTCAGCAAGCATTAAAATATATGGGTTAAATAAAATAAATTGGATAATGGTGGTGAGCTGGCCAGTTCAATAGCATATGGCATTCTGTGTAAAAAGCACAAAATAAACAAATGTATCTTAAAGGTTAAAATAAAAATAAATAGGCTGCCTTTATTCATAGGCAAAGTGAAAGGAACATTATATTAAGGTCAAAACACTTTGCTGTTGTTACTGCTAAATTTAGGATGCATTGTAGCACACCTAGGTAGTTTGGTAATTATAAGGATTTGTATATGCAGATAATGGTTCAAAATTGTCCTGAGATGAGTACCTCTGTAGGGGTGCTGGGAAACAGCAGTGCGTGATAGCTGTCACAACCATGTTCTGCTTGAATTTTTTGAGGAGACCAGTGTTTCAATACTGCTCACTTTGTAAGTTGTACTTGAGTTTAATGTAGCATGGCTGCTGTTTCTTAAATCTATTGCTTTGAAAAGCATTCTAGCAAAATGTTGATGTACATCATGTGTTTTTTATCACTACTACCATAAAGCATATATATTTCCCACATTATTTATGCAGTGATTATGTTATGTTCACCCAGTGAACAAATACTTGTAATGTTTCAGTATATTGCTTTATGTAGCCTTTGTCACCCAGATACGTTAGATACTAATGGAAAATTCTGGAAGTTGCAATTCAGATGGTGAGCGCCAGGTTGGGTAGACTGTCTAGAAAACAGAAAAGGACTGTCTAAAAATCTGTTTTACAGATTGTTTTACAGCACATTTTGAAAGTGCCTGATTCTGTAGAAGTCATTTAACTAGAAACAAACTTTTAAAATTATATTATATGAAGAACAAATATCCTTCCATAACATAAATCTGTTCCTAATCTACTTTAGTAAATTTTATCTTGTTTTAATGTATACACACAAGTAGTATTTAGTGGCGCAATTTGGGTGTCCTCCTGGATTCCCGTGGAGAGGGCGCGCAATTTGGGTGTCCTCCTGGATTCCCGGCTGTCCATGGAGGACCATGTGGCAGCCGCGCGGGTGATTATGGGAGCCACTAGATGGTCCCACATAACACCGATCCTGCGCGAGCTGCATTGGCTTCCTGTGGCCTTTCGAGTGCGCTTCAAGGTTTTGACTACCATCTTTAAAGCGCTCCATGGCTCGGGACCTAGTTATATGCGAGACCGCCTCCTGCCCCATACATCCCTCAGACCAATCCGCTCCCACAGAGAGGGCCTCCTCAGGGTACCGTCGGCCGGACAATGCCGACTGGCGACGCCCAGGGGAAGAGCCTTCTCTGTGGCGGGGCCAGCCCTTTGGAATGACCTACCCCCTGAATTACGTACCATCACCGACCTCCGCCTCTTCCGCCAATGTCTTAAGACATATCTGTTTCAACAAGCCGGCCTAGCCTAACCTCCCTTGGGGACTTAAGATAGTTTTAAATTGGGTTTTAAAATTTGGTTTTAGCGCAGGATGGGGTTATTTAATAGTTTTTTAAAATTATATTTATTGTATTTTTGTATGTTTTTTAAATTTCCTGTGCGCCGCCCTGGGTCCTCTGTGGAGAAGGGCGGGGTATAAATTTAAATAAATAAAATAAATAAAATAAATAAGTAAAAGTGTTGAGACGAAGACCTAGCGATGATTTCTATATTTATATACTTAATAGATATCCATCATATAGAGAAATAACAAATCAGAGAATTAGGCAGAGAAGCAGCGTCCTGACACAGTAGCTTCTTACAAGCCCAGATTTTAAAAACAAGTAATCAAACATTATTTGGTAATTTAATTCATTCAAATATTAGCACATGGTCATGTCTCTTTCTTATTTATTTATATACATATCAGTGTATATGGCTGCCCATGTCAATACCATAATTTTGGATTGTGAACAAGTTTAAAAAATATAACAATACCAAAATAAATACAGATTGGCAGCCAAGGTTTAAAAAAAGTTGCATCCATCACCACCCCACCCCACCCCCTCTGGCTTTGCTACATACCAACCCTTGTGTCTGTTGGCTATGAAAAGTCAACAGAAGTGGGTCTAATTCAATCTACTTCTCTTTACTGTTGCAACCATTGATGTTCTCCAAGAACTATTCTTGAATGTTGGTGATCATTTGGAAGACTTCGTACGTGGGGTAGGAGGCTTCAGGGAAAAGCTAAGTAATGAATGCATTAGCTTAATTCCTTGCCTACAGTTTGAAGTGGTACCTTGGTATAAATTGATTGTGACTATGGATCATCCAGTTGGTGTTAACAACCCTACTTTTTAGATTCCCCCACCCCCCAACTTTCTATTTTACTTCTACCTGTTTCCTTCTACTTTTCCCAGCATTAGAGATTTCTGCAGAGAACTAGCCTTTCCAGAATGTATCCAAAGTATGAAAATTTAAACCAAGTTAATTTGTGCCTCAAGTGGAAACTGAGTTAATTTGTTTAATTGGTTTGTTTTCTTGATTTTCCATAATATCCTTTGCAGTCTTCCGCAATACCAAAATTCAACAGTTTCCCTTCTGTCCTGCTTATTTGGTCAGCTGGATCATACTGATAGTATATCATCGTATTCTTTGTTTGACAGGCCCCTCTAAGAGTTTGTGAAGATTCTCACGTCATAGTTGTCCCAAAAGTGCTTTTTCAGGAGGCAACTGGACTTCCTTATTTTTTTTTTCTTTTGAATATAAATCCTTCCATTCCCCACTATCCTGTCAAAGCTGAAGAAGTTTCTTGGATGAGAAGTGGGAAGTCTTCAAAAGAAAAAAAATCAGAAAGTTGCCTCCTGAAAAAGCACTTTTGTGACAGCCCTCTCTAAGCTGTTTGCAGAGTCAGCCTCCTTCTCCCCCCACCCAAGAAAAATCTGTCTCCTCATTTTACCGACCTCTGAAGAATGCAAGGGTGAGTCAACCTTGAGCCAGTTCGGATCGAACTCCTCACAGTGGGCAGTGAACTGCATTCCAACTATTGTGCCACCACGTTTCTTATTTGACTAATCTCTTAGGTAAATTTTTTACCTTTTCTCTCCC
Organism: Rhabdophis nuchalis; assembly: GCA_039707465.1. Classification (NCBI taxonomy): domain Eukaryota; kingdom Metazoa; phylum Chordata; class Lepidosauria; order Squamata; family Natricidae; genus Rhabdophis; species Rhabdophis nuchalis. Next base: position 8,330,633 of record CM077647.1, on the reverse strand, counting down.
CCTCTCATTCTTCTTCAACTGCTCTTGCTTCCTTTAAGGACACTGTTCAAATAATCAAGATATTTCTACAACCTTCCTTGTCATTCTTCAGTTAGCCCATGGGTGGGCAACAATGGCCCTTTTACTACCTATGGACTTCAACTCCCAGAACTCCTGAGCCAGCGATATTTTCTCAGGAACTCTGGGAGTTGAAGTTGTATAGGGGCCATTCTTGCCCATCCCTGACTTAGCTACTACTCAGCATATTATTGCAATAATTTCACTCCTGTTCTTGGATTGCTGGAAATTTTGGGCACAAGATCCCTGTATATTTTCATAATTTTTCATTTATAGCTTAAGTCCCGTCCCCGTCCCCCCCCTCCGTACTTGCAATTTTATTTTCCTCTTTTCCCAGTCGGGGAACATGCAACAGCGCTGTTTATATCTTCGTAAATTGGAGTGGCTGAGTTTTCATGATAAATCTGTGGGCTTTTGCAATTTCTATTGCTGCTTCTGAGTCCTTCTCACCCACACTTCCGTTATTTTTTTTATTTTATTACTGATACTTCTCTTCACCTGTCCTTTTTGAAAGATGTTTGTGTTCCGTTCTTTATGAAGCAACATTTCTTGTGTTTTTATGCAGATTTCTCCCCCATAAGTCTTCTTTGCATACATTTCATTTGGCTTTCCAAGTTTATTTTCTGTAGTTTATGTCCAAATGCGCATTCCGACCCACCCAGAAACAAAACCTTGTAACTGTAAAATGTTGGCTATTTGTTACAATTTTTCTTCCTTTGGTTTATTTATTTTTAATTTTTTTGCTTGAATATCTTGTAGCCATCAACATGTTTTACTTCTTATGTTTTTCTTTAATGCACACAAAGCTGTTTTAGCTCTGTTGTTCAGCCAAAAGTGCATCATTTTTAACTAATATATTTGTTTTTTTGTCCAAACAGCAGCTGCATTACTCTGTTCTTCTCCTGATTAGCAGGCTGAAAACAAATCATCCACTTTTTAATGGTATGATCTCAGCCTTTTAACATTTACAGAAGTAGATGCCTAGTCGTTTCCCAAACCATGCTGAGGTTTTCCTGCATTATTTTTTTTCATCCTTTTTTTAAAATTAAAATTCTGGCGTTAATTATTAAAGCTAACCAAGATCGTTGTTATTGTTAATCTTCTATTGAGGGAAGTTCTAGAACTTTCTGATTTATTTGAAAACAAACAGATCACTAAATCCAGATGGTATCTCTCCAAGAGGTTTTACAAACTCAAATACAAACTGCTGGTTTTCTCCCAAAACATATAATGTCCCTTAAACTGACCTCATTACCGGAAAACAACAGAGTCGTCATTATAGTGCCAATTAAAAACAAAACAAAACAAGTAGTTACAAGACTGTTGGCATAACATTTGTTTTGAGTAGATTTATGGAAAGTATGATTAAAAGAACAGTTATAAAAATGGAACATACTTTGTTTTAGAAAAACGTTTTTTAGTATCCGCACCACTAACCATTTTGATTTTTTTTAAAAAAAATACCCACATGCATGGAGACACACAAATTGTGATTCCCGGCTACAATAGTTGTGAGCTTCAGGATCAGAAACATTGGGCTGCATGAGTGTTACAGGCAGGAAGATGATATTTCCTTACATTAATTATTTGTACCATTTGGACAATGTTGCAGGTAGTCCTCAATTTACAACAGTTTGTTTAGTGACAAAGTTCAAAGTTACAACTGCACTGAAAAAATGTGACATGACATCCCCATGGTCATGGGTTCAAAATTCATGCCCTTGGCAACTGACTTATATTTATGACGGTTGCAGTTTCCTCAGGTCCTGTGATCTGCTTTTGTGATCTTCTGACAAGCAAAAAGCCAGTGGGGAAGCCAGATTCACTTAACAACCCTGTTACTAACTTAACTTAACTACAGTGATTCACTTAACCGTGGCAAGAAAGGTCGTAAAATGAGACAAAACTCATTTAACAACAGCCTCGCTAGGTAACAAATTTTAGGCTCAGTTGTGATAATCCATTGATTATCTACCTGTATTGAACTGTGTGCGCTTCCCATAGTATATAAAAATGCACTTTCAAAAATTGTTTATAGCTCTTTTTCCTGTCAAGGATACATTAAATCTGTCACATTAGATTTATATTAGATGCAGTAAGCAGTGTTATATGGTAATTAAGGTATCTGCACCATGTTATAAAAGTATGTCCAGGTGGCTATCATTATTTGTCGGAAACCATGAATAACTAAAATATGAATAATACACATTTCAGTCCATGGATAATTGGATATTCAAGTTCCAGAGTTCAGAACTCTTATATTTCTCCCTTGAAAACTTGCTTTGCCTTCCTCCCATAAACATTTTCTATGTAACATAATTGCATTTGTTCCTTTGGCCTTGCAGGATCTCCCTGGGTCAGCCCAGCCACATGGTTTAAGGTGGCTTCTTTGTGCTAGAATCATGGGTCTCCAACCTTGGCAACTTTAAGACTTGTGGACTTCAATTCCCAGAATTCCTCAGCCAGTGAAGAATTCTGGGAGTTGAAGTCCACAAGTCTTAAAGTTGCCAAGGTTGGAGACCCCTGTGCTAGATTGTCTTCTTCAGAGCAACTCAGTAAGCTGATGATAGATTTTGCCACTCACATACTCCTAGCTTCTCTGCTGCCGCAGCTTTTTTACAATTTCAGGAGAGTCCCATCCCATTAATTATCCAGCGATCATGTACAGGTAGTCCTCAACTTGCAACAGTTCGTTTAGTGACCGTTCAAAGTTACACTGAAAAAAGTGACATGTCCATTTTTCACACAAATGTTGCAGCATCCCCCATGATCATGTGATCAAAATTTAGATTCTTGGTCACTGACTCATATTTTTGACGATTGCAATGCCCCCGGGTCATGCGGTCCCCTTTTGTGACCTTCTAACCAGCAAAGGTAAGGGGGAAAAGCTTTTTTACTTAACAACTATGTTAGTAACTTACTCGCTACACAGATTTACTTAACAACTGTGGGAATGAAAATCGTAAGAACATAAGAATAGCCTTGCTGGAACAGGCCACAGCCCATCCAGTCCAGCATTCTGTCTCACACAGTGGCTCCCCATTTGCTTCAGGGTCTTCCCAAGCAGATGTCTTCACCTGCTTATGATTCCCTGCAAATGACATTGAGAGATATCCTGCCTATCTCTCCATCCCGGAGGGTGTCCTTAGGCATCCATAATGATAGCCATGGATACCCTTGTTCTCCATGAACTCCTCTCATCCTTTCTTAAAGGTGTCGAGGCTGACAGCTGTCACCACTTCTTCTGGCAGGGAGTTCCATAGACCAGTGATCCTCTGGGTGAAAAAGTACTTCCTCTTATTTGTTGGAGGTCTAGCTATCCAAAGTTTCATGGAGTGCCCCCTAGTTCTAGTGTTGTGCGATAGGGAAAACAGTTTTTCCTTTTCTACTTTGTCCACCCCGTGCATGATTTGATAGACTTCAATCAGATCACCTCTCAGGCGCCGTTGTTCTAGAGTGAAGAGGCCCAGCCGTTGCAGCCTCAGATGGTAAGGAAAGTGTTCCAGCCTCCTAATCCTTCTGGTTGCCCTCCTCTGCACCTTTTCCATTTCCATAATATCCTTCTGAAGGTATGGTGACCAGATGGAGATGGAGATGGAGCAAAAGTCACTTAACAAATATCTCGCTTAGCAACAGAAATTTTGGGCTCATTTGTGGTCATAAGTCTAGGACCACTACCTGTATTTGTGGTTGCGTCTCTACTTTTGAAAATTCTGACCATGACTAATAAAGTCCACGCAAATCCAAACATGTAGGATTAAATACTTAGTGTGGATAGCCTAACCCTGCTCAACCTAACCTTGCTCTTTAAAACAGATCCGTTTTATGCATGTAGAGAACCACATCCTTCATTTTGCACATGCGCAAAATATCGATAGTCCTTGACTTACAACAATTCATTTAGTGACCGTTCAGATTTAACAAGGTCCCTGAAAGAAGGGATTTATGACCGTTTTTCACACTTAATAACTGTTGCAGTCTTCCCATGGTGAGATGGGGCTCCCCTTGAGATGCACTCGGAGGCTACAGCTGGTCCAGAACGCGGCCGCGCAGGCAGTTATGGGAGTTACTAGATACTCCCATGTAACACCACTCCTGCGCGAGCTGCACTGGCTGCCTGTGGCCTTTCGGGTGCGTTTCAAGGTGTTGATTATCATCTTTAAAACGCTCCATGGCACAGGACCTAGTTATTTGCGGGATCGTATCCTGCCCCATACATCCCTTCAGCCGATTCGCTCACACAGAGAGGGACTTCTCCGGGTGCCGTCCACCAGGCAATGCCAGCGGGCGACGCCCAGGGGAAGGGCCTTCTCTGTGATGGGCCCGACCCTCTGGAACGACCTACCCCCCGGATATTAGAACGACCACAGACCTCCGCGCCTTCGGCCAAAAGCTAAAAACCTATTTGTTCCATCAGGCCGGCTTGGCCTAATTTACGCTTCTCGCCCCAGTCTGTTTTCTCAAATTGTTTATTGGGTTTTAATGGGTAATAATTTTAATGTTCTTAAATTTTTAGTACAGGGTAGTTTATTCGCTTTTAACTTTGAGTGTATTGTTTGTTTTTATAAGGTTTTTTAATTTTCCTGTACACCGCCCCGAGTCCCTTCGGGGAGAGGGGGCGGTTTATAAATGTAATAAATTATTATTATTATTATTATCATTATTATTATTATCATCATCATCATCATCATCATCAAAATTTGGCCACTTGGCAAACCGATTTCTATTTATGACTTCTGCAGTGTCATGTGACCCTCTTTTTGTCACCTGACCAAGCAGAGTGAATGGGGAAGCCAGATTCGCTTAACAACCCTGCTATCAGCAACTGCAGGGATTTGCTTAAATCTTGTGACCAGCAAAGTCGTAAAATGGGAGCAAAACCCGCTTATCGACATAAATATTGAACTCCATTGTGGTGGTGAAGACTTTACCTGTAATAAAAGAACATGAAATACCTGAACGTCTTAATATGTATGGTACGTTCTGCTCACTGTTTTTGATTTATTTCAATGCTGTTCAATTCCTACAAGCTCTGAGAGGCTTAAGCAATCAGAGTAGCATAGTCCTTAAAACAGAACAAAATCTTTGAAACCTGCCAAGCGAATGTGCCACCATTTGGTCTAGAATAATATTTAACCAAATGTTCTCCTAAAGAGCTATTTTCTCAGCTGTTAGCTGAACTAAACTAACGAGGGCCCCCTTTGAAAGACCAGATCTAGGCTGTTTCTCATGGATGTAAGAAGCCAGGCCTAATGAGATAGTGGATGACTGGAACAAAGCTTGTTTCTGGTTGATTGTGGGAACTATAGGTGGTGTTGGACTTGCAACCACAATTGAGCCCCAGATTTCTGTTACTAAGCAAGGCAGTTGTTAAGCGAATTTTCTCCCATTTTTATGACTTTCTTTGCCAACCTTCTTTGGCAAATCACTGCAGTTGTTAAGTGAATCATGCAGCCATTAAGCAAATCAGGCTTCCCCCACTGACTTTGCTTGTCGGAAGCCAGCTGGGAAGGTTACAAATGCGTCACATGCCCCTAGGACACTGCAACTGCCATAAATACATACCAGTTGCCAATTACTGAGTTTTGATCACATAACTGTGGGGATGCTGCAGCAGTCATAAGTGTGAAAAATGATCATAAGTTACTTTTTTCAGTGTTGTTACAACTTTGACTGTTCGCTGAACAAATGATTGTAAGTTGAGGTCTTCCTTTATTTAAATTTGAAAACTAAAAATACTGGTCAACTCTAATAATTTAGTTTTTTACCTTTTGAGTCTGGCAAATGGAGGTAATTTAGCAGGGATATGAAACTTCTGCTGCAATTGTGGATCAATCCGTATTCCTGAAAACTAATGTTCACATTCTGTACAGTTAATATCTCACTTTTATTAGCTTGATAGGACCAATAAGGTTTTGAACTCTTGGTTTATTTTTAAAGAACTAGATAAATAAAGCTATTATATTGGAATTCACAATTCTGTTTAGAATGAAAGAATTAGGAGATGGATGGATGGATAGTGATAGATGATTATAAGTAGATGAGAGAGGGGGGGGGGAGAGAGAGACATAGCAGTTAGATTTATGTACCATTTCACAATGCTTTACAGCCCTCTCTAAATGGTTTACAGAGTCAGCAATTGCCCCAACAATCTGGCTCCTCTTTTAGATTCATTCAGGTAGATGGATGGATGGATGGACAGGCAGGCAGACAGATTTATAATTTGCGGAGATTCACTCTGGTGATAAATCGAGGACTACTAAATGTACTCTTGGGAACCTTCCACCCCCTAGAAATTTCAACCGTTTCTTTCCTGAAAACTTCTCTTGTTCTGATATTATTATTATTTTCCCTACTTTGCCTCTAGGTTGCCAAAAAAAGGTTTGAATTAAGCAATAGGAGAGGTTAGTGACATTTAAGATTCACTCCCCTCTCATCTGATCCGTGTATAGGGAGATCAGAAGGAACAGGAAGAGGTTGATGTGACAAGTGACTTTATTCCGTCTTTACTCCAAGGTTCTCAAGATTTAATGTACAATGTCAACCTTTTCTTTGAAGGTGGATTCAGAAAGCAGAGTGATCTTCTTCTGCCTATGCTAAGAGATAAAAGCAAATTGTTAATATTTCTCTAGCTTGGTCATTGACATTCATAGGCCATTAAATGTTTTCTCGGTTTACTTGGGGGGGGGGGGAAGCTAGATACATTTGGTATTAATTTACAGCTGGCCGTTCCATAGGTAGATCATTTCTCAGCTTGATTAAAATCTTGAGCTTGATCTTTTCATAGATCAAGGATTGGATTGCACTCCCTGAATCCCCCCCCCCCCCACACACACACAGTACAGTGGTTTGGAACAGGAGCGTAACAGGAAATACTACAGAGTCTGTACATGCATTACATTCCTTTCCCGCCCTGAGAGAGGTCTAGCTAACAAAGCTTTTCTTTCGGAAAAGAGAGAGCTCAACAGCGGATGCACCATAGAACCCAAACATCCTTTTCTGCTGAAGAAGAGAATTCAGTCTGCTCAGTTTAACAATAAAAGGAGCCAAACCATGTAGCAAGTAGATATTGACTTCATTTAGTGAGATCCCCTCCTCTTCCCCCCCTCCCCCCCCCGATACTCATTGTGAAGAGACTCCCTAATGACACACTTGCTAGTAAGTAATAAGGGACATTGTGTACCCAGAGTATTTAAGAACTAAGGTGGAAAAGGATGGGACAAAATGTGCATAATTTTCAACACTTAGCAAATTTAGAATCTCTATCAGTTTTCCCATTTGCATAGGGAGTTCATAATGCAACAGGGGGCATTCAATTCAGGACATTGGTTTTGCTTAATTCATGAGCATTCATGACCCATCTCTTCCGTGAATATGTACTATTTTAACAGCTGTTCCTCCTGCCTCTTCGAAGTCCAAAGTTTGGAAAGCACAGGGCACAGATTAAAATATGAAGAGTTTCTACGGAGCTATCAGGAATATTAAACATGAGATAAAAGTACTGATCCGTCTTCTTTGATTTTCTATACCATGCCAGGCAGTGGTGTAGAGATGACGAGGCCTTGATGTTCATCCTTTATCTAGAAATGTTTTTCACACCTCCAATTTAATGATTGTTGAAATCATGAATTCTCATCCCTGAGTTAAATATTTTTCTGGAGTAAGCAAAGGGCAAAAAACTCAGAAGATCGTAATAGACCTCAGAGGTCAACTAGTCCAACCCTCTGCTCGAGGCAGGAGAGCTTAATACCATCCCGTCAAATGGTTATCCAGTCTATTATTGAAAACCTCCAGTCATGGAACAGCCACAATTCCAGAAGGCAAGCCATTCCATTGATTTTTTCCCCCTCACTTGTCAGGAAATGTGTTCTTAGTTCTAGGTTGGATTTCTCTCTAACAAGCTTCCATTCACTTTTTGTATTGCCTTCTGTTGCTTTGGAGAATAGGTTGACCCCATCTTCTCTGTGAGAGCCTCTGGAGTAAAGGAAAAACAGCTCTTACGTCACTTCTAATCCTTCTCTTTGATAGGCTAGATATGCTCCCTAAATCGTTTGTCATGTGATTTAGCCTCCAGACCCCTTATCATCCCTTGTTGCTCTTCTCTGCACACTCAACATTTTTTTTATATTGCAGTGACCAGAATGGACACAGCATTCTGAGTGGTGCCCCACTAGGGTCACATAAAGAAGTATTATCTTGTGATCTTGATTCTGTCCCTTTGTTAATGTAATCCAGTACTGCACTGGCCTTCTTGGCATCTGCAGCACACTGCTGGCTCATAGTTAAGTGATGATCCATTAGGATATCTAGATCCCTTTCATTGTTACTACTGTTGAACCAGCTACCGCCTGTTCCGTATTTTGCCTATGGTTTTTCCAGCCTAGGTGCAAGATTTTACTTTTCTCACCACTGCATCTTGGATAGGGCCCAAGGCTCAAATCTGTTAAGATCCTTTTGAATCTTGAGTCTTATCTTCCAGAGTATTAGTAATTCACCCCAGTTTGGTGTTATCTGCTAATTTGATGAGCTCCCGTTCTATCCTTTCATTTTGATCATTTATGAAGAATTTTTGAAGAGTTCTTGACCCAAGACAAAACCTTGGGGTATCCTACTGCATGCTTCCCTCCATGTAGATGTGGCTCCATTGAGGACTGCCTGTTGAGTGCAGTGGTCAGCCAACTGCAAATCCACATGGTGGTGATGCTGTCTATTCCAATTATTTCAATTACTTTTCTTTTTTTCTCAAGGAAAGTACGACTTGGAACAGCCTTTGCCTCAATACTTCTTAATGGGGAACAGAGGTGTACCGAATTCAATAGCTTTTTCTATAGCTGCTTGTCTGCTTTCATTAGCATTGGAAATATATTACGTAATCTGGGAGCTGACGGAGAAAAGAAACGAAGGGCAGATGGAATCATATTCGGACTACATATAAAAATTGAATGTTAAGAGGTGGAATGGATTATTTTGCTAAGGGAATTGAAGGAAATGCCAATATTACACAGAGGGAAATAAGATCTGTTTCCTGTGTTTTAGTTTTAATTAAAATTGAAGGTTTATGGCAGTCTAGATATAAAACACTTGTTCAGTCACCCTGAAACTAAAACTGAACATAGGATTTCTGAGATGCTGCTTATTTCCTGCACATCTTTGGGGTGTCCAGTTAACTCAGATCTTTTGATGAAGCAGTTTTAATATTAAATCCGGGGAAGCAGATTTAACATGTTTAAGACCTGCAGCCATTGATGTTTCATTCTTTAATTCGTAAGGCAGCAGTGTCCTTAATATTGGCTTTATTCTCTAGGTGTTTGATATAAAAAGGTTGTGTGCTTAATTTCAAACACTGACATCATCAAATAAATTAGCATCTCCGATTTCTCAGATTGAGCCAACTGTCCAGTCTGTACTGAGGCATTAAAACATGCTTGGATTGATTATATTTGCGGCTGCTGTGTATTAGGATGACAACATTCCATTCAAAGTCAAGAAAAGTCTTTAAAATAGTTATTACAAACTAATTGCCTTAAAGTACATATTCAACATTCCACTCACAGCTTCCAATAGAATATTTAGCTTCCTATTTTTAAGGTAGAGCTTTTCCATAAAGTTAAATATTCATAAGACACAACATAAAAGTCCAATTTATGATTAAATTATGTTCGACTGCTTGTAAACCAGGGAACAAAATATCCTTTTTATTATATATCAACCCTAACACTTGCTATAATCTTAATGAAATACAGAAAACCTTTCCACAGTGGTTAATATTCTATAGATAATCCTTATTTAGTGACCAGAGTTGGGAATAGCAGTTCCGTTGCTAAGTGCCATAGTTATAAGTGGAAAATCATATTACTACAATGGACATGACATTACTTTCCATTTGGTTGTTAAGCAAATTACTGTGGTTAAGCGAAATATCATTATGACCATGGTTTGCAATTCAACCTATGTATTCGCCATTAACTTTGCTTGTTACAAGCCAGTTGGGAAACATGTGAAGAGATAATCTGTACGATTTTAAATTTGGTTCAAAGCTATTTTTTTTAACAGTATATCATCATAACATCTAACAATTTAGCCAGGAAGCAGGGACTCTCTTTATTCATTCTGCATAGATATTGTTGAGAAAATATAAGCCCAAAATTACTTTTTTCATCTAGTTAATTAAAAATATCACCTTCAATAGATAACTTTCCTGTAAATAATATAAATTCTTAAACCCTATGTAAACCTTCATGTAAATAATGAGATCCTATTTTCCATATAAAGTTTCCTCCCTAACTTACCCACTCAAAGAAAATGTTCATTTGACATTAATATTGGAATGCTTCTTAATACATAAATTAATTCTGGGGCAATATTCATTGTAATGGCATTCATTTTAACCCTGCTCATTTAATGTGATTTTGATCCATTTGTTATGAACTGTGTTCTCTGAAATATTTAACACACATCATTCCACATATTTAGAAATATTTTTTAGGAATATAAGACTGCAAATACTTAATATAATCTGTGGCATTTACAAAGCCTAATTCTTTGCACTGTACAAATGTTCTGGTTTATTTATTTATTTTAAGTTTTGAATTGATTCTGCTTGTCTCTCATTCAGTACCAAAGCCAAAGAAATCTGGCTTCACAAATTTCTTATCTTGTATTTTTAGCATTTTCAATTACAGGGTGCAGAACTCTGAAATTGTCTGATCAGTAGGCGGCATTCGTGGCTGTCCTGTTGTATGTTGGTCACCACATTATAAAAAAGACGTTGAGGCTCTAAAAAAGAGTGCAGAGAAGAGCAACCAAGATGATTAGGGGACCGGAGGCTTAACCAGATGAAGAACGGTTGCAGGAACTGGGTATGTCTAGTTTAATGAGAAGAAGGACCAGGGGAGACATAATAGCAGTCTTTCAATATCTCAGGGGTTGTCACAAAGAAGAGGGAGTCAAACTATTCTCCAAAGCACCTGAGGGCAGGACAAGAAGCAATGGGTAGAAACTAATCAAGGAGAGAACAAGCCTAAAAATAAGGAGAAACTTCCTAACAGTGGGAACAATTAACCAGTGGAATGGCTTGCCTTCAGAAGTTGTGAGTTCTCCATTATCAGAGGCTTTTAGGAAGAGCCTGGACAGCTACTAGTCTGACATGGTCTCCTGCTTGAGCAGGGGGTTGTACTAGAAGACCTCCAAGGTACCAACTCTATTATTCTGTTCTGTTGACTTTGATTTTCCAGGCTTGGAAGACTTCGGCTGAACGTGGCCTTCTTCAGTCTTGTCATTGTCGCTACATTAACTTATTTTTTTAAATGTCCTTTTTTAGAATCTGGTATAAAACCAAACTCTCCAGCCTACAACAGTCATTTCTGTTTATGGCTTCTTCCAAATGTAGACTTCCAGAAAAAGAAGTTGAACTTTCCCTTCCAAAAGAAATTCCATTCTGGAGGAACATGGTAGACTTGATGACACCATGCTCATGGTAGTACAGATAATCCTCGACTTAAAACCATTCCGATAGTGACTGAAATTACAGTGGCACTGGAAAAAATGTGATTTCTGACCAGTTCTCACACTTACAAGCATTGCAGCATCCTTAGTGTCACAGGGTAAGTATTCAGGGCCTTGGCAACTGGCTCATATTTATGAAAATTGCAGTGTCCCAGTTCATGTGACCATTTTTTGTGACCTGACAAGTAGGAAGCCATATTCACTTAACAACCATGTTGCTGACTTAACAACTGCTATGATTCACTTAACAACTATGGCAAGAAAGGTCATAAAACTAACATTCGTCCTGATTAGCAACGGAAATTTGAGGCTCAATTGTGGTCACAGGTTGAGGACTACCTGTATCTAAGCTCAGCATAGATCCAAAAATCCTCAGATCAGATCCTCTCTTGTTTAGACTTGACTAAACAAGCTTTGTCTCACAGGTAGTCCTCGGGTTACGACCATAATGGAGCCTACCCACCCTGGTCGTAACGTGTGATTAATTTTACAGACCATCAACCGTTTTTCTAATGAAACCAATATTCTCAGGTATGATAGGTTGGCTCTAAAGCACACATTGATTGAGACCAAGCCAAAAACACTTTCGTCTTGTGGTTAAGACACCAGGCTAGACAGATAAGCGGCTAGGAGTTCAAGTCCCACATTAGCCATAAAAGCCAGCCAAATGATCTTAGACCAGTCCCTCTCTCTCAGCCCAAACCACCTCACAGGGTGGTTGTGGGGAAAATAGGAGGAAGATTGGGGTGGGGGTGGATACATTTATTTATTTATTCAATTTGTACCCCGCCCTTCTCCAAACGGACTCAGGGTGGCCTCATTCACCACTTATTTATACAAATAAAAAAGGGCGTGGCTCAGTGGCTGAGCTTGTCAATCAGTTTGGCGGTTCGAATTCCTAACACCACTTAACGGAGTGAGCTGCCGTGACTTGTCCCAGCTTCTGCCAGCCTAGCAGTTTGAAAGCATGTAAAAAATGCAAGTAGAAAAATAGGAACCACCTTTGGTGGGAAAGTAACAGCGTTCCGTGCGCCTTTGGCATTGAATCATGCCGGCCACATGAGCATGGAGACATCTTCGGACAGCGCTGGCTCTTCGGCTTTGAAACAGAGATGAGCACTGCCCCCTTGAGTCTGGAATGACTAGCACATATGTGCAAGGGGAACCTTTACCTAAAGGCTGGATTCAAATAAAAAATTACCCATTTCTGGTTGGTGCCCACCTTTCTTTCTTTCTAATTGCTTTCCTGTACAGTGGCTGAAAGATGCTCCTTATTAGAGTCTGAACTTACTCTTGGAGCCCTGGTGGAATTAGCCTGAGCACTACCTGAAATTAGGTCAAGCCTTACTTGTTCCCCCTGGGATTGTGTGTTGCTCACCTATGATTTATTACACTTGTCTTTTCCTTGTCGACTTACAGGAATGCCTTAACAGTGGAACCACACCATGTATCCCCTGGCATAGAAACACTGCCTTGTCTTTGATATTTTCTTCTCTGAACCTCCACACATCGCCTTATGACACAATATATTTGTGTAATTTAAGCAAGTCTTTTCTGCTTTTCCATTCAAGACGGCAACAATAATAGAAGGAATATTTTTAAACCATCTGCTCTAACGTAGAGAAGAGTGAAAAGTATCTAGGTCAGCTGTTTGCAAGAACCATAGGTCAAACCTTGCTCCAAAACTAAATCAGGGTAGCCTTAGACCAGCTTCAGAGAGCTATCCGTCCTACAGTAGACTGGTCTAATGCTGACTCTGTTTAGCTTTCGAGCAAACTTTGAAACCCTTTTTCCTGTTGATTTTGCAGAATGGCTGCTTGCCACGCAGTGGCCCTGTGGCTTCTTTGCATGCCGTGGTTGTGGAGCTCCAAGAAGTGAACCATGTAGCATGAAGACCTTCACAGTGTGAAGTCCAGCTCAGCAGCTTAGCACAAAGCCACAGATATCACAATCCAGTCCCAGCCAAAGTCGTCCTCACCAATCTGCAGCCCACTGCCCTAGCTGACCTCGGCCACCACCTGGCTCCTGCTGTTGATGTGGCATGACCAAATTGACAAAGATCAGTTAGGACGGGAAGTGTGGTGGGTGTATCAAAATGTATCAGTGGGAGAAGAGAGATGAGTGGGGCAGATAAAGTGGCCCTTTGCGGTTTAGTCATGGACAGGCTACTAAGAGAATTTTGATCACATGACCGCAGGGATGCTGCCATGGCCATGAATGTTTATACATCCATTCAGCACTGCTTCTGAACAAATAGCCACAAGTCAAAGACTACCTATAGTTAGTAACCTTTTTGTTAAGCCTTTAGTGCAGAGGTACCTATCCAACCTTGGAAACTTCAAGACTTGTGGACTTCCGCTTCCAGAATTCATCAGCCAGCATGGCTAGATGGGGAATTCTAGGAGTTGAAGTCCACGGATCTTAGATGCCAAGGTTGGGCATCGCTGCCTTAGTGAATGAAACCTTTGTATATTAGTGTCAGCCAAACCTGTTAAGACTATTCCTCTCACCATTTTCCACAATAAAACTATATCTGCTGGTGATGATAATTAATCCAGCTCATTTGAAGGAAATTATCCATATTCTCTCACTCACTGGCGCAGTCTTGAAGCTGTATTAATTGAAACGGGAGAACTGAATAGTGTTTGCCTTTACAAGTTATCAAACTTCTTACAAAGTTACAGTTTCAAGAAAAAATTATACAATAGGTAATTGTTTCCCATGAATCAGTTTAATAAATTTTCATCTTCTTTTTTGTCTTAGAAGAAAAACTTTTTGTTATTCCCAGCCATATTTCCACAAGTAATAAAAGCAAGGAAATAAAAGGGTGGAAAAAGTATATTAATTGTTAGACCTAGCTCATCAAGTTACTTGCCACTATTTCCATACAGTGACTTATTATTACATTTGATTCCCAAATATCTGTTGCTAAGTGAATTTTGTCCCATTTTACAATCTTTGCCACTTTGCTAAATAAATCACTCCAATTGTTAAGTTAGTAATATGAGAATATTAAGTGAATGTTGCTTCCCCATTGACTCTGCTTGCTAGGTCACAAATGGTGATTACATGACCCCAGGATACTACAAGCGTCATAACTGAACCAGTTGCCAACCATTCTGAATTTTGATTGTGTGATTGTGGTGATACTGAAGATGTACAGTGGTGGGTTGCAGGAGGTACGCCCAGTACGGGCATACCGGAACCTGCCCAGAGCACTGAATACCATTACAGTACGGTGCTCTGGAGGGCCCACCTGCCCCCCGAGCTCCTTACCGGTGTTTTAAAGCTTTTGGTGCTTACGTGCAGGGCGCGTACAGCGCCTGTGCAGTGGTCTGCTGAGCAATTGGAGCATCGCAGAGGCTTGCGGAAGCATCGCTGGCAGCTTCAATGCATGTGTGCACGCTATGTGCGTCCATGTGCGCAACACTGGGCCCGTTCCAACCGTACCAGTTGGAATGGGATCCTGAACCCACCACTGATGTTGTAACTCTGAAAAGTAGTCATAAGTCACTTTTTTCAGTGCCGTCCCAAGTGTCCGAATTTTTATCAACCCAGAGCAGTGATGGCGAACCTTTTTCGCCTCGGGTGCCTAAAGCACACACGCTCGCGGTATTGTGCATGCTCGTGTGCCCACCGCCATAATTTAATACCTCCCATGCCGGGGCCCCTGAGAATACATGTATGGCACCCCCTGCTGTCCAGTGCATGTACACATGGCTTTTTTGGAGACTGGGGAGGGCAAAAATGGCCTCCCCCAGAGGCTGATAACAGCCTGTTTTCTGACTTCCGGTGGGCCGGATAGATCCATTTTTTGCCCTCCCAAGTCTCCAGAAGCTTTCTAGGATCCTGGGGAGGGCGAAAAAAGGCCAAACACACAAACCGGAAGTTCAGGAATGGACTCCCAGGATGCCCTTTGGGCCATTTTTCTCCCTCTCGAGGCTTCAGGAGGGCAAAAAATGGCTGAAAATCAACTGGCCAGCACGCTCATATGCACTGGAGCTGACAGGGCAATGCCTTGCGTGCCCTCAGAAATGGCTTTCCGTGCCACCTGTGGCACCTGTGCCACAGGTTCAGCATCATGGACCTAGAGGATGCTACAGTGGTGATAAGTGTGAAAAACAGTCATAGGTTGTGGTGGTGCAGTGATTAGAATGCAGTATTGCAGGCTGATTCTGCCCACTGCCTACAGTTCAGTCATGACGGGCTCAAGGTTGACTCGGCCTTCTGTCTTTCTGAGTTTGGTAAAATGAGGACCCAGATTGTTGGGGATACATGCTGACTCTGTAAACCTTATATAAAAATGCTATAAAGCACTATGAAGTAGTATATAAGTCTTAGTGCTGTAAGTCCCCTTTTTCAGTGCTCTTTTAATTTCAAATGGTCACTTAATGAATAGTTGTAACTTGAGGATTCCCTGTAGTTGTCAATTCGTAGAGAAGAAGTGAATGAATTAATTTAAATCACAATCCTAATTTAAGTACCAGTAAAGCCAACAACAATTGGTGTTTTTAGGTGAAAGACAAACCCTTGGCTGACATTCTGAGAGGATCTTAAATATTTAACTAGAGGGGGGGAAAAACACTTAACGCTTCTGTTTAATGATAACAAAAGTCCTGACGTGGAATTTAATGAGATGAGTGCTTCCATTTTTCTTAGGAACTATTCAGTCAAAGACTTGCCGAAATCTGCGTTATTCTTATCCTACTGAAGCAAAGGGAAAAATTCCTTTTTTTACAATCACAGTTCAATAGCATGGACTTCCAAGATATTGTTTTACTGTCAAATCTATTTTATTACATGAAGTTCTTTTCAAGCAGAACAAACTACATAAGCTCAACCTCTTTGCAAGTTTTAACTTTGAAATATTTGTAGTTAATGCGTTACTTTATTATTGGTATAAAAGACAAAGGTGAACAAAAAGCACTTAAATTTGTCTCCAAATCTTTTGATTATCAGGCCTCTTTTGCCACTTATTTGCTTCTTGAATTGAATGTTTTGAATTGAAACATAGGCTGAAACTCCCCCCCCCCCCCAGCCTCTTTGTGGAAGTTTGCGTTAAAATGCTTGGGTTCAGATATAGTGGAGAAGAAAATATGCTCTACGCAAGGCAATGATATTCAGTATTCTTGAATTTAAAAACAGTGTTTTTCAGGAGTAGCATTGCTCCACCAAGCACAAAAATCTACATCACACAATATTCAAATTGCAATGAAATGCCAGGTTGAGGCGAAGCAGTTTTGTAGATCTGTGAAGAAGGTGTATATAACTCCCCATTTTCATGTCTGATCCAGATTATTCATTGCTTCAATTTAAGAGAGAAAATAAAGGTCAACTTCACACACGTGGAAGCAGGAAGGCCCCCCCCCTTCCCCCAAGGTCTGAACTCCTTGCAACTAACCAGGAAAGGGACCTTGGTGTCCTGGTAGACGGCTCAATGAAGGTGTCAATCCAGTGTGCCGCAGCAGTGAAAAAAGCAAACTCATTGCTAGGGATCATCAGGAAGGGTATAGAAAATGTCAGCAAGTGTCATTTTGCCTCTTTATAAATCTATGGTGAGGCCCCATCTGGAGTATTGTGCACAGTTTTGGTCACCATACCTTCAGAAGGATATTATGGAAATGGAAAAGGTGCAGAGAAGGGCAACCAGAAGGATTAGGGGCTGGAACACCTTCCTTACCATCTGAGGCTGCAACGGCTGGGCCTCTTCACTCTAGAACGACGGCGCCTGAGAGGTGACCTGATGAAGAGAAGGACCAGGGGAGACATGATAGCAGTGTTCCGATATCTCAGAGGGTGCCACAAAGAAGAGGGAGTCAAACTTTTCTCCAAGGCACCTGGGGGCAGGACAAGAAGCAATGGGTGGAAACTAATCAAGGAGAGAAGCAACTTAGAATTAAGGAGAAATTTCCTGACAGTAAGAACAATTAACCTCTGGAACAGCTTGCCTCCAGCAGTTGTGAATGCCCCAACCCTGGAAGTCTTTAAAAAGATGTTAGACAGCCATTTGTCTGAAATGGTATAAGGTTCCTGCCCATGCAGGGGGTTGGACTAGAAGACCTACAAGGTCCCTTCCAACTCTGCTATTGTATTGTATTGTATTGTATTGTATTGATTGATCATGCACGGTGTGGACAAAGTAGAAAAGGAAAAACTGTTTTCCCTATCGCACAACACTAGAACTAGGGGGCACTCCATGAAACTTTTGGAAACTAGACCTCAAACAAATAAGAGGAAGTACTTTTTCACCCAGAAGATCCCTGGTCTATGGAACTCCCTGCCAGAAGAAGTGGTAACAGCTGTCAGCCTCGACACCTTTAAGAAAGGATTAGACGAGTTCATGGATAACAAGGGTATCCATGGCTATCATGATGGATGCCTAAGGACACCCTCCGGGTTGGACAGATAGGCAGGATGTCTCTCAATGCCATTTGCAGGGAATCATAAGCAGGTGAAGACATCTGCTTGGGAAGACCCTGAAGCAAATGGGGTGCCACTGTGGAAGACAGAATGCTGGACCAGATGGGCTGTGGCCTGTTCCAGCAAGGCTGTTCTTATGTTCTTATGTAATGTATTTGACCCTACATTCAAACAGTGTAAGGAAATGCAGACAGGCCTTCATTTCTGACCATCATTGTAGACCAGAACTTTAGTTACGGTAAAGCTCTTAAGGAGAGCTGAAGAAGCTTCTTAGATGAGAAGCGAAACATTTTCAAAGAAAAAACAAAGTCCAGTTGCCTCTTGAAAAAGCACCTTTGGGTTCAAATACAGTACTAAGCAATGCAGTTGGCAGATTGTTTTTTTTTTCCTGCAGCAGCGAGTACCATGCCATCATTAAGCAAATTTGGGTTACCCCGTTGCCTTTGCTAGTTGGAAGATCCTTGGGAAGGTTGTAAATGGTGATCACATGACCCCAGGACCCCACAGCTGCCATAAATACATGCGGGTCGCCAGGTGCCTGGATTTTGATCACATAACTGCAGGAATGCTGCAATAGCCGTAATTATACGTAACTTTTTTTTTAGCACCATCGTAACTTCAAAGAATCGCTAAACAAATTGTCACAAGTCGAGGACTAGTATTGCAAAATGGTTTGCAAAATAATGAACTTCCTTCCACTCCTGCAGGATGCTCCTTTACAAGCTGCATTGGGAAGTCAGCTGTTCTGCTGCAGATGGAGTGGTAGTTGAATTCAAAATGTGGTCACATCAATCAGAATAGAGCTGGAAGGTACCTTGGAGGTTTTCTAGTCCAACCCTCTTCTCAAGTAGGAGACCCTATACCATTTCAGACAGGTGGCTGCCCTGTCTTTTCTTTAAAACCTCCAATAATGAAGCACCAACAACTTACGAAGGCAAACTGTTCGGCTGGTTAATTGTTCTCACTGTTAAGAAGTTTCTCCTTCATTCCAGGTTGTTTCTCTCTGACTAGTTTCCATCCATTGTTTCTTGTCTGGCCTTTGGGTGCTTTGGAGAACAGGTGGCCATCTTCTTTGTGGCCATCCCTCAAATATTGGAAGACTGCTATCCTGCCACTCCTAGTCTTTCTTTTCTCTAGACTGGCCATATCCAGTTCCTGCAACCGTTCTTCATATGTTTTAGTCTCCAAGCCTTTAATCATCTTAGTTGCTCTTCTCTGCACTTTTTCCAAAGTCTCAACATCTTTTTCATAATGTAGTGACCAAAATGATGCAGTATTCCAGGTGTGGTCTTACTAAGGCTTTATAAAACGGTACTAATACTTTACGTGATTTTGATTCTATGCCTCTTTTTATACAACCAAGGCCTGTATTAGCTGTATTTTTGGCTGCTGCCACACACTCCTGGCTCATATTTGAGTGGTCTCCCAGTGGTGGTGGAAATGCCTCCACGTTTTTCAAATTCCGTCACAGAAGTCATTTTCCATAGGAAACGGGCAGAGAATGCACATGTTTGAAGAAACTCGAGTCATAATTCTCTCTTTGGATCACAGACTAATTACAACTAACTATTATTTAGATTCTTGCTGCAATGTATTAGTTCCCCCCCCCCCCCATTGTCCTGAAAAGACCTTTTGATCACACATTTCTGACAAACCTTAAAATGTGTTTGCTAGCAAATTTGTTTTTCTTTTTAACAGCCACCTTTCATGTTTATACTAGTGCTTTCTCAAAGGCCTTGTCCAAATGGATCTAAATAAAACATTGCTATATTGTTTTCTGTAGGAGCAGATGGTTCTTATTTCTGTGGACACATAGCCTGATGGATCCTTTATACCTTAGCGTAAAATATGGATGTGATGTGTACAGTTGTTTGCTGCAATAAAAACAATACGTCTTAACAAATTCCATTACATGGAATACAATTTCATTCAAATACTGCATGTTCTCTGGAAACACCATAAACTGGAATTAATTTACTTGTTTATAAATTTACACAAGATCTGTTTTCAGATTAAAACGCAGGTAGGTCCTCCATTTATGACTGTAATGCAGCCTGCTTATTACGGTTGTAAGTCATGATAGTCGTAATGCAGGTCATCCATATGACCAGATTATGCTGCCTTTTTTTTTGCAGGGGTTGTTAAGTGAATACCATGATCATTAGGGGAATCCAAAAGAAGTAAATGCTGGTTTGGGGCAAAAATATAAATCATTATCACATGACCTTAAGACACTGCAAATGGCCATAAGTAAGCATGGGCCAGTTGTTAAGCACCCAAAATGTGGTCAAGTGACTGGGGGGGAGGGGGTGAAACCATGTTGGAACTTTGAAATTGGATCATAAGTACTTTTGGGGGCGTCCATTAGAACTTTGAACGGTCACTAAGCAATCAGTCATAAATCAAGGACTACTTGTATAGTAATTTGCTAGAAATAATAAGAGGTTTTTTTTAAAGTTAATGCTATAACATTAGTGTTATCTGTGTTCTGTATGAAACAACAGGCATTTTTTTAAAAAGTCCATTTACAACGCAATATTTCATTTCTTTACAGTGTCCCAATGTAATCTCAGTTTGAAAAAGCAGAGAAGCAGAAGCATCTTTAGCACTTTATTCTGCTGCTTTCGTGACTACAATGTTGAGCCTCCATCTCCTAACAGCACCAGTGTCCTTCCTCCATTGGTGGAAGAAAATGGCGGGCTTCAAAAGGTAAGTTTTTTTTTTTAATAGGGTGAGTTTTGGGGGGAGGTGGAGTCTCATATGAGTAAATCCGCAATTATAAATTGCCACCTAGTTCATATCAGATAAGGCACCGAACCCTTATTGAGAATCATTGAAAACAAGACTAATTCTTTTCTTCTTGATGGCCTTAAATAACTAAATCTGAAAAATGGACAAAGCCTCGTTTAAACAGTTGGCATAGTGTATCCTTTTCTGAAATCTCTTTCCATGGATCTAGTTATGTAAGACAACACACCATCCCAAACCTTCTGTTTATTGTTGACTAGGGCTGATAATCTGGTGTTGCCCAGGTATTTATTTATTTATAGGAGGAAGATGTCCAGACCAAATGTAATTTCTAATGTTGGATTTTCTCCCTTACCTGAGGGAGCCCCCTTGTGGAGTACTGTGAAGCTGTTACCATGGCAACTCCATAGCGCTGCACAGTAGAACAATTTTAAGGCAGTACAGTAGAAGCCATTTTAAGACAGAACAGGCTGTATTGTAACAGAATACACCCCCACAAGGGGTTGTCTTACCCATACAGTATTTCTCTCCAGAGAGTAAGTCATGTGTACCAAATGTGATTGAAATTGCTCGAGGCATTCCAGAGTTATGCTGGAACACACACACACACACACACACACACACACACACACACAGAGAGAGAGAGAGATTTATATATAAAGACAAGATAAGATGGTAGAACTTCAGTGACAATTCTCTGGGGGATGCAGAAGGCACTTTGTTGAGTTTTAAGCTTGCCATGGAATGAAAATGCCACTGGTCACTCTGTTGGATGGCTTTTGCCAGCTTTTGAGTGAAATTGTAAGCCCCTCAATGGTGCCACTTCATCTCCTATTGGTGTTCATTATGGTATCTTTCTCAATTCTGGATATGCATTTTTACAGTGGTTCCACTACTTGGATTATACCAGGGGTGGTGGTGGGTAGAAGATCTGCCCTGTGGATGCCCCTTTGAATGGTCCATACCTCCATCATTCCTACTTTTTTTTCTCTGAGAGAAATAATCTCTTTATCTGGTTTTCTAGCTATTCCAGTTCTGACTCTGGTTACGATAGCAATTTCTCTGAGGGATCAAATCCACAGCCTGAGAATTTTTTTGGACTGACAGCTATGCTTTATTTGCTTTGCTTGATAAAGCATAGCTGTCATTGATAGGGCATTTATAGGGCATAGTTATATGTTTGTGGAGATTCTCAGTCATCCAGATCACAGTTATCCCAAAGGTGCTTTTTCAAGAGGCAACTGGGCTTTCCTTGTTTTTCCTTGAAGACGTTTCACTTCTCATCCAAGAAGCTTCTTCAGTTCTGATCGAATGATGGAGGACGAAATTCTTGGATGAGAAGCGAAACGTCTTCAAGGAAAAACAAGGAAAGCCCAGAAGTGAGAAGTGAAATGTGTTCAAGGAAAAGCAGAGGATGTCCAGTTGCCTTTTGAAATAAGCACCTTTGGGTATGCTGTCTATGACCCTATCTGCAGCAGGAAGTCCTAACTAATTCCTTCCTCACTACTAGGTTAGACTACTGTAGCATAGGGGCTACTCTTGGAAACTATGTAGAAATTTGCAGTTGATGCAAAACACAGCTTCCCACATCCTAGTGCAGTGATGGCGAACCTATGACACGGGTGCCACAGGTGGCACCGGAACCATTTCTTAGGGCATGCGAGGCGTTGCCCTGTCAGCTCCAGCACGCTTGTGCGCTGGCCAGCTGATTTAGGCCACCTTTTGAGGCCATTTTCCGCCCTCTGGAGGCTTCAGGGAAGCTCCTGAAACCTCTGGAGGTGGGGGGGGAAGGCTGTTTTCACCCTCTCCTGGCTTCTAGAAAGCCTCTGGAGCCTGGGGAGGGCGAAAAAAGCGTGCCAAAAGCAGGGGGTTGCGCACATAGCATTATGGGTGTGGCACGCCCACGCACGACCTCCCTGCGCACCCCCCGCTTTCGACACACGAGCCAAAAAAGGTTAGCCATCACTGACCTAGTGGGTAAGAGCTGTTCCACTTTTATTGCACTTGTATTGTGGGTGCTGTATTAACTTCCCATAGATTTCCCATGTATAATTTAAAATGTTGGGTTTAACCTTTAAGGCCCTCCTAGGTACCTTCTGGATTGCTTTCTTCAAGTAGAACTGACCCTTATCTCTGATGTAGATATTTAGTGCTTCCCATTGAAGATAACAAGGAGCTCCCAAAATGACCCATATCTCTCTCATGTATCTCATCATGTGGAATAACATACCCCCAGAAACCTAGTTGCTACTTTTGCTAGCCTTCTTCCAGAAGGTGGCTACGTGAATCTCTTCGAAGGACTTCGAGTTACACTATAATTTGCTGCCATGTATATTAAAGTTATTATTTTATTATCCTCCTGAGTTTGGTTGCTTTATTAATTTTAAGTGGAAATTTTATTGTATTCTTTGTTTTATTTCCATTGTAAGGTAGATTGATTCAACAGTACATAAAGATAATCACTATATTTTTAACCTATCTATATCTGGCTATTAAAATAAGCAGTCATCACTTCACTTTGAAATATGTAATTGGTTCTCCCCGAATTCAATAATATACCGTCGTATTAAAGTATTAAATCATGCAAGTAAAATCTATTGATTTGAAATACAAAGACTGGCTGCAATGTATGTTCTCTTAAGTATGACTATAACTGGATCCAAGTCCTATTTAAGTTACTCTGTGATAAGATGAGTGGCCAATAAATTGGATAAATTAATAAATAAATAAAATAAAAAGTTAAACTTAGTACTGAACCTAAGGAAAGCTTAAAATTTCATTGCTAATTACAATAAAAATTTATACATAAATATTGTTCTGGTATTGATATCTTGCTGAATAAACAGCAGAGCAAAACTGTTCAGCATGGCAATACCACCACATCAAAGCTGGGGGGGAAAGCCTTGTGTCCTTTTTTGCAATATCTGTTGAAAATATCAAAATTTCTAGTAACGGTTCCTTTGCAGTTCCTTGATAATTTCTGTTGACACAGTATTTACTTCTCTTAATTTAACCAATTTCTTAAATTCTTTTTTGAGTTTGAGTTGGAACGTCTTTATTTATTAAATCTGACATGTTGGTTTATTTTATGTTCTACTGTTTTGAAATATTATACTCTTACAATGATTTCCCCCCCCCTCCCCGTTTCCCCCCCAGGGTGACCGGATGCGGGTCATTCCCATTCCAAGTGTATGTATTTTTTTATTCTTTTTATGTTCAGTTTCTTTTAATGTTCTTGATTTGGGTTCAGATAATCTGTATTTGAGTGTGTGTGTATGTTGCATGCCAACAAGATCTTAGAAATGTGGAACTACAGTATAGCTGGGCACCTCACAAAACCATACCTTAGTAACCACAACCCACAGAAAGCATAAATTCCACTATTAGTTGATTCACTTTCACAAGCTGCCAATACTTGAGTGCATGGTAGATTTTTGTGAAGCGACCATTTTTATCATCTGCTCAACAATCTGCCCCCAAAAGAAAGTGGAATAGGAAATTTACTTTCTTTTTTCCCTCCTTTAATCATTGGAGCATGTTTAAAAAGTAAGAGTTTTCATTCCCACTCATTCCTGTCATTTTTAAGCGTCAATTCAGACGTGTGACAACTGACTCATATTTATGATAGTTGCAGTATCCTGGGATCATGTGATCCCCTTTTGTGACTTTCTGACAAGCAAAATCAACAGGGAAGCCAGATTCACTTAACAACCATGTTACTAACAGAACACTGGCACTGATTCACTTAACAACTGTGGCAAGGAAGGTTGTAAGATGGGACAAAACTCATCTAACAAATGTCTCACTTAAAAACATAAATTTGAGGCTCAATTTTGGTCGTAAGTCAAGGGCTACCTGTACATAACTATAATAAAGGGAATATGCAGTCCGCATCTATGTTTATTAAGGGGATACTTACTCATCACATTTGCCCCAGGAGTTCGAGGTGGCAATACAAAAAAATATTTAATTTTGTTTCTCCACTACCACAACCATGCAAAGTAGCGTAGGTTAGGCTGAGAGAGAGTGGGTGGCCCATAATCACAGAGGAGCTTCTGGGGTTAAAGTGGATTAGAATTTGGATCATACCCAGATCAACCCAGGCTCTTAATCATTACATCATACAACAATTCTGTGTGTCTTTTAACCTAATATCATTTAAATTCCATGATGTGTAATGCAGCAATTTACATTTTCATGGATTTCATTCCCCGCGCAAAAATGGTCACTCCAGAGCAGAAAGGGCGAGTAATCCTCTTGCAAAATCGTGAGAAAGCCATTGCACGGTTAAGAAAGTAATCAGTAGATCAGTCAATCAGAATAGATCTGGAAGGGACCTTGGAGGCCTTCGAGTCCCACCCCCTGCTCAAGACAAGAATCTTTATACCATTTGAGGCAAGTGGCTGTCCAATCTCTTCTTAAAAGCTTCCAGTGATGGAGCATTCACAATTTCAGGAGGCAACTTCTGTTCCACTGATTCATTGTTCTCACTGTCAGGAAATTTCTCCTTAGTTCTACATTATTCTCTCCTTGGTTAGTTTCCATCCATTGTTTCTTCTCTTGCCTCCTAGTGCTTTGGAAAATAAGTTGACTCCCTCTTCTTTATGGCAGCCCCTCAAATACTGGAAGACTGCTATCATATCACCCCTAGTCCTTCTTTTCATTAAGATAGGCATGCCCAATTCCTGCAACTGCTCTTAGATGTTTTGTCTTCAGGACTGTCTTAGTTGCTCTTCTTTGCACATTTGTCAAAGTCCCTACATCTATTTTGTAATGTGACCAAAACTGGACACAGTATTCCAGGTATGCTCTAATACTTCATGTGATTTTGTTTCTATGCCTTTGTTTATACCTTTCATTTGATCAACTGAGCCCATTTGTGTGTTCTTGTGTTTGTATACTCTCTTTAAAAGTCAAAAGTTTTTTTATAGGGTAAAGAAGCCTGTTATATCTGACAATGATGAGACGCAAAAACAGAAACAAACTATATTGCTCAGAGAAGTCTGCAGTGCCAGTTTATTGCTGGTCTATTCTTCAAGACTACAAACAACAGAACAATAGAGTTGGAAGGGGCCTTGGAGGTTTTCAAGTCAATTCTCCTGCTCCGGCAGAAAACCTTATATTATTTCAGACAAGTGACTGTCCAATCTCTTCTTAAAAACTTCCAGGGTTGGAGCACTAACAAATTCTGGAGGCAAGCTGTTCCACTGATTAATTGTTCTCACTGTCAGGAAGTTTCTCTTTGGTTCTAGGTTGCTTCTTGATTAGTTTCCATTCATTGTTTCTTGACCTGCCTTCAGATGCTTTGGAGAATAGGCTGAGATCCCTTTTCTTTGTGGCAGCCTCGTAGATATTGGAAGAATGCTATCAAATCATCCCAAATCCTTCTCTTCATTAGACTAGACCAGGGGTCTGCAAAGTCGGCTCTTTTAAGACTGGTGGACTTCAACTCCCAGAATTCCCCAGCCAGCTATGCTGGCTGGGGAACTCTGGGAGTTGAAGTCCACCAGTCTTAAAAGAGCCGACTTTGCAGACCCCTGGACTAGACAAACCCAGTTCCTGCAACCGTCCTTCATATGTTTCAGCCTCCAGACCACTAACCATCTTGGTTGCTCTTCTCTGCACTCTTTCCAGACTCTCCATGTCTTTTTTGTAATATGGTGACCAAAACTGGATTCAGTATTTCAGGTGTGGTCTTGCCAAGGCATTATAAACTGGTATTAAACTTCATGTAAGCTTGACTCTATCCCTCTGTTAATGCAGCATAGAACTATATTAATAGATCCTATAGGTACTGTAATTACAGGTAACCCTCAAATTGTGACCATAACAGAACCTGGCCATCACAGTCATGGTCATAAAACAGGGACGGTTTTATGAACTTTTTTGAGTGGTTAGGCAAATCTACAGTTCTAAAGGAATCAGTGGTTTTCTATGGGCGAGGTTTTGCTAAAAAACAGAAATAAATGCATTTATGAATTTGTGATATTTTTAAGAAATCATGTCATAAAACATGGCTATGTGACCGCAGGATACTGCAAGCAGCAGTAATGTCAGTAATGTCACATGACTCCTGGGGCAACTGAGAATTTTGAATCTGGGTCATAAGTACACCCCAAGATAGGTCAGTCAGAACGTTGAAAAATTGCTAAGCAACCAGCCAGAAGTCAAGGACTACTCCTTAGTCTGTATGTGAAAAATAAAATAAAACAATGTAGCTCAACCTAATGATATTGGTGCCCTTGTCAAAATCAGACATTTTTTGCTTTGCACTGAAGTTATTAATCAGAGACTGTGGAGACTCTAGAAAGAGTGCAAAGAGCAACAAAGATCATTAAGGGACTAGAGACTAAAACATATAAAGAACATATGAAGAACGGTTGCAGGAACTGGGTATGTCTAGTTTAATAAAAAGAAGGACCAGGGGAGACATGATAGCAGTCTTCCAATATCTCAGGGCCAAGCTATTCTCCAAAGCATCTGAGATCAGGACAAGAAGCAATGGGTGGAAACTAATCCAGGAGAGAAGCAACTTAGAGCATAGGAGAAATTTCCTGACAGAACAATTAATGGGTGGAACAGAAGTTGCCTCCAGAAGTTGGGAATGCTCCAACACTGGAAGTCTTTAAGAAGATGTTGGAAAGCCATTTGTCCGAAATGGTATAGGGCTTCCTGCCTAGGCAGGGAGTTGAACTAGATGACCTCCAAGGTCCCTTCCAACTCTGCTATTGTATTGTATTGTAAGGTGGCTTGGTCTCTGAACCTGCGTGGATCTCTGCCTGTAAAACTATTGTTTTGTGATTGGCCATAACCACACGGAAGCCATTTTGCCAATTTACTGATAATGCTCTCTCAAATGACCAATTCAGTCAAATTGTGAGGGGGGGAAATCACCATGAACCTCTGCCGTAGTATTTTAATTATTTAGAATACAAGTCTGCCAGGTTTAAAAAGAATTCCTTATCTTGAGACTATTGTGGAAAGATTTTGCTCTTCCATTTCAGATCTCTCCCTGTTTATCTTCCGTAGTAGGCAGAAATGCTAATTTGAGGGAATACAGGTATTCCTTGACTTATGACCACAACAGCGCTCCAGATTTCTGAGTTAATTATTAAGTGAATTTTGCCCCATTTTATGAACTTTCTGTTGTGAAGTGAATCACTGTGATTGTTAAGTTAGTCAAACGGTTGTTAAGTGAAATTGGGTTCCACATTGTAAGAAAGGTCATCATGTGACACCCCTCCACTCCATCCCCCCAGGACACTGCAACTGTCATAAATGCACATCAGGTGCCAAGCATCTGAATTTTGATCACATGATTATGGGGATGCTGCAGAGGTCGTAAGAGTGAAGAACGGTTGTAAGTCACTTTTTTTTTCTAACTTCGAACAGTTCTAAATGAACAGTTGTAAATTGAGGTCTACCTATATCATTGAAATCCTTTATAATCCATGCAAAAGAACTGTGGTTCCAGGTATTTGTCTAGCAAGGCATAATTAATTTAATTATGACTATATTAGTTTTCACCAATCGTTAGGTTTATCGTGGAAATTACTATCATTTTTAAAGTGCTCTTTTCTCTCTCTCTCTGTTTAGCCACCTGCTAAATACCTCTTGCCAGAATTGACTATAGCTGATTACAGGAAGAAATGTGTGGTCATTGATCTTGATGAAACATTAGTGCATAGTTCCTTTAAGGTACGTATGCTGTTAATAATATTTCTTCCAACTTTCTAATAAATTCATGAAAGAGGACAGGCATATCTTCTTTATTTGATGTCCTTTTTAGATCTTAGAATGTCTTCGTTGTCATGGTAACCTAACTCATGAATGGCCACAATAGTTAGTGGTTGATATAGCCATGTATATAAATATCCATAAGACCACCTCAAAACATGTAGCTTTTCCCTTAATCAAATGAAACAAATGCTAATTAAGAATCCAGGCAATATGTGTGCACGTATTAATTTCCAAGGAGGGCAGCAGGAGCAGCTTTGGTTAAATGAAAAATTTGGGTGTTGCATTAAATATTACATTTACTCATTTCCTTATTTCCTAAAACAATTGTGCTACTGCCAGTTTACAATTCTTATTGAAAAAAATACTTTTCTTGAATTAATTTCTGTGAAACAGTGTAATATAATTTATGTATCCGATTCACCAACATGACTGCACAACACAGCATTGTCATCATTTCAGATCAGTTGCTAAGCATCTGAATTGCGATTATATGACCTCAGGGGAACTGCAGTGGCCACAACTATGAGGACTGGTTGTTCTCGTAGAGAAGAGGAACAGAAATGATTAGTAGACGGGAGGCTAAAACATACAAAGTACAGTTGCAGGAACCGGGGGGCGGAGGGGAGGGGAAACAGCTGTGCTGCACGATTTAAATTCTCTAGAAAGCAGGATATTTCCTGCTTTCTAGCTAATATAGATCACACGGCACAGGTGATTGTCGCACAGCTGATCATTGGAACCTTTTTTAAAAACCTTTTTTTTAAGCATTTTTAGTTTAAAAAAAACCAACGTTTTTTTAAAAAGTTCTGACAATCAGCCACCCAATTGTCAGAACTATTTTAAAACTTTTTAAAACATTTTTTGTTTTATATTATTTTTTGTGATTTATATTATATGTCGGGGGGTAAAAAGGGGGAAAATTGGTTTGAATAAAACTTTTTCAATTAAAAAAAAACAAAAAAACATTTTTTTACTACCAGTTCAGGCCAATTGTTCTTTCCCAACCCAGAGGTGTCAAAGCATTGTTATAGTGAGGAAAAGAGAAGGAAGAAGGTGTGTTGGATATGTTTGCTACCTTGAGTTATTTGTAAACTCAATAAAGGCAGGATACAACTAAGTAAAAGAGACAATTTCTTCAGACTTTGGATAGTAAAACAACATGTCAGTTGGTAAAACCAATAAGAACAGGGAAAAAATTTAGATTTCTTTTTTTTCTGTCCCCTACGTTTTTACGTAGGGGATAGCAGTGATAGCAGTGTTCCAATATCCCAGAGGCTGCCACAAAGAAGAGGGAGTCAAACTATTCTCCAAGGCACCTGAGGGCAGGACAAGAAGCAATGGGTGGAAACTAATCAAGGAGAGAAGCAACTTAGAACTAAGGAGAAATTTCCTGACAGTTAGAACAATTAACCTCTGGAACAGCTTGCCTCCAGAAGTTGTGAATGCCCCAACCCAGGAAGTCTTTAAGAAGATGTTGGATAGCCATTTGTCTGAAATGGTGTAAGGTTCCTGCCCACGCAGGGGATTGGACTAGAAGACCTACAAGGTCCCTTCTAACTCTGCTATTGTATTATTGTATTCTTAAGGAAAAATTTGAAAATGACATTTTCCTGTTGTATTTTCCAATGTGCTGCGAACCATTCTTGCTGCAATCGGTTGTATGCAAATACAGGTAGTCCTTGACTTACAACAGTTCATTTAGTGACCGTTCAAAGTTACAACAGCACTGACAAGTGACTTATGACTGTTTTTCACACTTAACAACCATCGCAGCTTCCCCACAGTCATGTGATCAAAATTCAGAAGCTTGGCAACTGGTTCCTATGTATGACGGTCGCAGTGATCCCCTTTTGCGACCTTCTGACAAACAAAGTCAATGAGGGAAGCCAGATTCACTTAACAACCGTTTTACTGACTTAACAAGTGTGGCAAGAAAGATTGCAGAACGGGGCAAAGCTCACTTAACAACCGTCTCGCTTAGCAATGGAAATTCTGGGCTCAGTTGTGGTCGTAAGTCAAGGACTGCCAGCCTGGGATTGCATTTTTTTAGACTCACCATCTTTTTTTTTTAAACAGATGAATGTCAGAGCTGTTAAAAATCCTCCTGTGGGGAGAAAGGTTATATTCCTCTTTGAAACTCAGGGGGGGAAACCTTTTGAGATGGTTTCCAAAATATCCTTGTGCTCATGTAGAAAAGGAACACATAAAGTCAAAATCTGCCTATCCGCCAGCTGCTTTTTCTCTGGACAAGTCCCAGGAAGAGCTGATGCAATCTGCCTTTTTTTTCTCGTAGTGTTGCCAGTGAGTGCTGTCTGCTCTGAATTCCCTTTTTGAAAAGGGAAAGGAATCCTTGGCAGAGATTAAAAAAAAAAACACAGACATTAACCCCAAAGAGATCCATTAGCTCACTTTGAACTACTAAAGGCTGGAGTCTTTCTCTTAATGCCAGGATTCCCTATAGCAGGGATCTCCAACCTTTGCAACTTTAAGTCTTTAAGTCTGAAGGACTTCAGCTCCCAGCAAAGCTGGCTGGAGAAGTCTGGGAGCTGAAGTCCTTCAGACTTAAAGTTGCAAAGGTTGGAGACCCCTGCCCTATAGCAAAGGATTGGTTTTTTCCATTCTGTTGGGAGTGTAACAGGTATGAGATATGCCTTTTCTCAATTTATTCAGGACATGGGGGGGGGGGGAATCTCCCTTTAGCTTGAAAAGAAGGCACAGTCTGCTCCACTTTTTAATAACCCTTCTTTGTTGGTTTTTTAAAAAAAGAACATTTTGTCAGCTGTTACACCTATATTAAGGGGCGCGGTGGCTCAGTGGCTAAGACGCTGAGCTTGTCGATCAGAAAGGTCGGCAGTTTGGCAGTTCGAATCCCTACAGAGACGTCTTTGGACAGTGCTGGCTCTTCAGCTTTGAAACGGAGATGAGCACCACCTCTTAGAGTCTGTCTTCAATATATGAATAGGATAATCCCAGAGCCAGATCTCTGCCACCAGAGAAGTTACCAGAAGTATGCAGATTAATGCCACCTGGGCTGTGTTGCAATTTTGTTAAGTTTCTCCAGAATCTACAGACTACAAATAATCCTTTTTTTTTAAAAGATAATTTTGTTTTTACTTTTCTAGCCAATCAGCAATGCTGATTTCATTGTTCCCGTTGAAATTGATGGCACTATACATCAGGTAAGAACTACTATTTGCATTTTTATATGCAGGTGGCGAATTGCTTTGCACCTGTCTAGCATGGTCAGGTTAGCTTGGCAGAGGATGAAGTTTTGGAGTTAATGGACAGGTGAGATTGGGGAACTGCAGAGTTTCTAACTTGAAAGCTATTTCAGTTCAAACTGGCAATAAGATGGTAAAAATGTTACTTTAAAGAGTAACAATAATTGGTTCAATGCATAAGGATATTTTGCTGCCTAGTTTTCTTGTCACAGTCTTACCCAGATAACGTGCCTGCTGACCATGATATTTCTGGAGGTTCAGATGTCAGTCCTAGGTGCTAAAAGTCCAGTTTTTCAGATACCTGCATCTAAAAAGGTTGAATTCATAAAGAGGTAGTCTCCGACTTGCAACAGTTCATTTAGTGGCCATTCAAAGTTCAAAGCGGCCCTAAAAAAGATTTGACCATTTTTTGCATTTTTAACCCAGATTCACTTCACAACCGCGTTACTAGCTTAAAAACTGCAGTGATTCACTTAACAACTGTGGCAAGAAAGGTTGCAAAATGGGGCAAAACTCACTTAACAAATGTTTTATTGAGTAACAAAAATTTTCGGCCCATTTTTGGTTGTAAGTTGAGGACCACCTGTTTGGCTTCCTGACAGCCTTCTGAAGTAAAGGAAAATTATGGATTTCAGTTCAGTTCAAAAACCTGCTTTCCTTCTTGCTCCATTAAATATTTTTGGGTGGTACAATCTGAAATTCTTAGCCCTTCTTTTCAGCAATCATGATGGGTGCTTTTAAGCAGAGGGTCAAAGATGGGTCATGATTTAAAAAAAAATCAAAACATTAGCTTCTTCAAGGACAATGCATTGAATATATTTAGATACCATTAAAAATTGTATTTGGATAGAGCATCCTTCTGATTGAAAATGCTTTGAGATTCTAATTAGAGCAAGGATATATATAGAATAGAATGAATGAGCTGCAAGGGACCCTGGAGGTCTTCTAGTCCAGCCCCCTGCTTAAGCAGGAGAAACTACTACAGTTTCACTACTTGAGGTTGAATGAGAGTTGCATTTATTTAAACATTCAAATACATATGTGCATTATCTTACATTTAATGTAGATGGTGAGAAAAAGAAAATATAAGGTAATCCTCAACTTATGACCTTTAATGACCGTTCAAAGTTCCAACAGCCACCAAAAAAAAAGTCATTCATGACATGAGTTTACATTTGCAACCATCACAAACTGCCTCACAACTGGCATGGCCATGTGATCTCATTTGCGGCACTTGGCAACTGGTTCGCATTTAAAACCAGTTGCAGCATCCTGCAATCATGTGGTGCTTTGTTCCCAGCAAAATACACCAAGAAAATTTTTTTTTTGGGAGAATCTGAATTCGCTTAACCATTGTCGTAAAATCGGACCTGGTCCCATGGTTACTGAAACAACTGCAACAGCTTATGAAGGAAAGCAGTCCTCCACTTACAACCAAAATTGAGCCCAAAATTTATGTTATTAAGTGAGGCATTTGTTAAGTGAGTTTTGCCCCATTTTACGACATTTCTTGCCCTAGTTGTTAAGTGAACCCCTGCAGTTGTTAACTTAGTAACACATTTTGTAAGTGAACCTGGTTACCCCATTGACTTTGCTTGTCAGAAGGCAATCACGTAACCCCTGGACACTGTGAATGTCATAAATATAAACCAGTTGCCAAGTGTCTGAATAGGGGAATGCTGCAAAGGTTGTAACTGTGAAAAACAGTTATAAGTTACTTTTTTCAGTGCTGTTGTAACATGGAATGGTCACTAAATGAACTATTGTAGGTTGAGGACTTATCTGTACTTACAAACTGTTTAACTTTTTTCCCCATTTAGAAATGGCTGAGAGTGTGTGTGTAAAACGATGATAAAACTGTGAACAGTTGCGCATGGTTTTAATAGGTGGTGATGTTTTGCATCTAATCTGTTCTTTTTCTAAAGGACAGCCTTCTTGGCCTGCCTTTCCAGGAGCGGCTGTGGCCGGGTTCAAGTAATCCAGGATAGGCTGTGTTCAATATTAATGGCCTATCCTAGACTACTTGCACTGGGACGTAGCCACAACGCGATGAAGAGAAAGTCTCCTTCACACTTTTCTAAAAAGAAGAGCTGCAACAAAAGATGTACCTCAAGAGTAGATTACCTCCAGTTTAAAAAGTCAATTAAACATGTATGTGAAAAATAAAATAAAACAATGTAGCTCAACCTAATGATATTGGTGCCCTTGTCAAAATCAGACATTTTTTGCTTTGCACTGAAGTTATTAATCAGAGACTGTGGAGACTCTAGAAAGAGTGCAAAGAGCAACAAAGATCATTAAGGGACTAGAGACTAAAACATATAAAGAACATATGAAGAACGGTTGCAGGAACTGGGTATGTCTAGTTTAATAAAAAGAAGGGACCAGGGGAGACAGGATAGCAGTCTTCCAATATCTCAGGGGTTGCCACAAAGAAGAGGAAGTCAAACTATTCTCCAAAGCACCTGAGGGCAGAACAAGAAGCAATGGGTGGAAACTCATCAAGGAGAGAAGCATTAGAACTGAAGAGAAATTTCCTGACAGTTAGAACAATTAATCAGTGGAACAGCTTGCCACCAGAAGTTGTGAATGCCCCAACACTACAAGTATTCTCTTTTTGCAGACGAATACAATTCCTTGAGTTAGTATGACAGGTTAACAATCCTTTAATTTTAAAATTACATTCCTTTAAGTTTATATTGTCTTTCCTGGAGCGCTTTGCCAATTTATAAAGGAACAAAGCTAGGTGTTTGTAACAATCCAGCGGGACTTCACTTCGCCTCTTGTTTTTATCAAAATATAAATTGGTCCTCCAGCTTTGTGAACTTCCATGAACCATTTTCTCATTCTTGAATCTCAGTGCCCTCCTCCTTTCTCTACCTCCAGGTTTATGTGTTAAAACGGCCACATGTGGACAAATTTCTTCAGAGAATGGGAGACCTTTTTGAATGTGTGCTATTCACAGCCAGCCTAGCAAAAGTAAGTCTTGCAATCGGTGTGTCTCTTAGTCTCACAATCTCGTCTCATTTCAGGTATTCCAAAGTTGGACACAACACACTCTCACCCTGGTTAATTTTGTAACATTGGCTCAGCTGGGTCCAGCATGTCTGAAGACACGGGCATTTGGTGAACATTAACAATTTGAGTTTTCTTCCTTTACCCAAATCCCCTAGAAGGAAGGTTGGGGTTCTTTTTTTTTTTGTTTTTTTTGCATATCAAATAAGGAGAAAATAATTATCTTCATCTCCCTCCCACCCCCTTTTTTCCCCCCTTCTGCTTTCTTTATCTGGCAACGTGTACTTTTGCCTGCTAATGTGTGGGTAAGTGTTTCCATGGTAACCGTATCACATATGGGCTTGTCTCATAAACTCAGCCTTCCTGGATTGCTCCTGATGCCAATATGGGAGGCTTTTTTTTAGTTACCATGGTTATGTGTGTGTGGGGAGGGAGGGTGTTAGAGAGAAAAATAGCTTATTACATAATGTACTATCCTTAAACTGGGACAGATTAAGCAGATCTGCAGAACGGTTGGATCGATGTATGGGCAATTAGTAGTAGAGTCTTCAAGCAGGTCAAAACGTACACAGCGAATCCAATATATGCAAATTCTTGCTGACGTTACCTTTGTGGACTTGAGATGTTCCTAACCAGGGACACTTCATACTTCGTTGTACCCTTGAATTAGAAGTCATCGTGCTTTTAGTGACTTCCACCATAAATGTTTTAGTCTTGTGGTGTTTCCAGTGTTGTCTGTACCTGTGATAACACAAAAGCTCTTGTCTGCTGCTTTTGCAGAGGATAAAATCATTATTGTGCACACTTCGATAGCAGTGGAGAAATTAGGAAGGTTCTTTGGGGGTGGGGGAGTGGAGCGGTGGAGAAATTAGGCAGACGTGTTAAAACAGTGGAATATAGAATAACTTCACAAATAAGTTGGCCAGTGGCTCTTGTTTACAAGAGGGGCTTCCCTACCAGGCTGCTTCATCAAAATTATTCCTATTTTGGATTTTAAAAAGAATTGCAAGCAAGGCTAATACCTGCACAAAAGCAGCTTGGCAAAACAGCTGTGCGTGTATCCAAAGATAACTTTCCGAGCAGCCGCAAGAAACTTTACAGAACATCTTTTTACAAATTTCTCATCTAGATATGATATCGGTGTGTTCACTTCATGCCAGGTGTGGTGTTGGCAGAGAACCCAGGTATTTCAGGTATTTCAAGTGCAGGAAAACCCCACTTTTTAATGTTTCCGTGTTAAAGCAGCTGTAATATTCTTCCATTTTCCAGCAGACTTTCTTTTCTGGTTCTTGAGAAGGAAGACTGAAAATCAAGACAAGTTCATTAGTCTTTCACATTTTAATTGAAACCATCGTACACAGGGATTGCCACGAAACCAGAAGATTGTCTAATCTGTGCTCTGAAATTCTATGCAGTGCAGAAAGTTACAAGATACACACTTTTCAAATTAAAGCAGGATTATTATAAAATTACAATTTTATATGCATATCGACCGTTAATAGTTGAAGTCTTGGTTCATTCGATGTCTAGTCTAATACAGATAGTCCTCGACTTACGACCACAATAGAGCCCAAAATTTCTGATGCTAAGTGTGACATTGGTTAAGTGAGTTTGCCCCATTTTTTCTTGCCACAGTTGTTAAGTGAAGAATCACTGCAGTTGTTAAGTTATTAACAACTTGTCAGAAGATTGCAAAAGGAATCACATGACATCTACCCCAGACAATACAACCATCATAAATATATTCCAGTTGTCCAGCATTTTGATCTCATGACCATGGGGATACCCCAATGTGAAAAAGAGTCATAAGTAACTTTTTTCCAGTGCTATTGTAACTTTGCATGATCACTAAATGAACCATTGTAAATCAAGGACTATCTTTATAACCAGAATGTGTTTAGGAAAATGCAACATTATATACTCTCTTCCTTCATGAGGCATTGATCTAAAACCATGATGGCGAATCTATGGCACACATGCGCATGCTGGCCAGATGATTTCCGGCCATTTTTCTGCATCCCTGAAGCATCCAGAGGGCAAAACCCCACCCAACGCGCAACCCGGAAGTTCGGGAATGGAGGCTCCTAGAAAGCCTCTGGAGCCTGGGGAAGGTGAAAAATGGACCTTCCAGTCCCACCGGAAAACGGACCATTTCTGGCCTGGGGGTGGGGGGGGCGAGGAGGCTGTTTTCGCCTCTCCATGCTCCAAGGAAGTAGTACGCGCATGCGTGGGGCGGGGAGGGTTATGCGTGCATGGGCAGGGGGCACGGCACAGGGAGGGCATTAAATTATGGGGGTTGGCAGGCGAGCAAGCACTTTTGGTACATGAGGCGAAAAAGGTTCGCCATCACTGGTCTAAAGCAATACTTGCTACTTTTGTCAGGGTTTATTTCCTTTTCTAAAAATGAGACTTTACAATTGTACTTCATATCACACAGACAAAATGCCATTTTGATCTAGACGAGAAGCTAGTTCCTTTTGGTGATGCCTTTCGAGTTAGACTTGAACCAAATCCCAAAGATGCTTTTTGCAACCGTCTGACAAGCAAAGTCAAGGGGGAAGCCAGATTCATTTAATCCCCCGAGTTACTAACTTATCAAGCAGAGTGATTCACTTAACAACTGTTGGCTAGAAAGATTGTACAATAGGGCAAAACTCACTTAACAAATGTCTCACTTAACAACAGAAATTTTGGGCTCAATTTTGGTCATAATTTGAGGATGACTTGTATTTTTCTGTGTTTAATCCTCAATTTTCAGGGGCCCCTCTCAGCGCTTGGTTCCTAGGAAGACCTCTAACCTTAAGCTTGAATCATTTCTACAAGACTTCAAATTACACTTTAACCCAATATCATTTTTGACTTCTGGAAGCTTTACGTCACATTCTAGGAAAGCACTTGCCATATTTTTCAGAGTATAAGACGCACTGGAGTATAAGACACACTAAGGTTTTGAAGAGGCAATTTTTTAAAAAAGTAGGTAGGTAGATAGAGGGATAGAGAGGGAGAGAAAGCGAGAGAAATACAGTAGGTAGGAAGAGAGAGAGAGTAGGTAGGTAGGTAGATAAAGGGATATATATATATATAGAGAGAGAGAAACAGAGTAGATAGGTAGGTAAGTAGAGGGATAGAGAAATACAGTAGATAGGGAGAGAGTAGGTAAATAGGTAGGTAGGTAGGTACATAAAGGTAGGGAGAGATAAAAATACAGATAGGGAGAGAGTAGGTAGGTAGGTAGGTAGGTAGATGGAGGGAGAGAGAAATAGAGAGAAATATGGTAGGTAGGGACATAGTGTGTAGGTAGGTAGGTAGAAGGATAGAGAGAGAGGAGGAAATACAGTAGATAGGTGTTCCTGCTGGCACAGCACTTGATCAATGTAATGCTCGAGCTTTCCAAAAGGAAAAAAAGGTTTTTGCACTCTGCAAACCTCCCAAAAGCAGCCCATTTTTCACAAAAATGGGCCCGTTTCCCCTCCCTAAAAGGCATGAATAGCCATGGGGGGGGGGGGCAAAAGCGAGCAAAAACCAGCCCGTTTTTTCGCAAAAATTGGGCCCTTTTTTGTCAGAATAATTGCATACATAGCCTTATGGAGGCTTATAGGGCTGCTGGGAGGTTGGGGCTTATAGTGGGGCTGGGGGGGGGGGGGCAAAAAACCGGCCTGTTTTTTCCTTATTTCTGCCCTCCCCAGGAGCTCTCTGGAAGCCTCTATAAGGCTATTCATGGCCATTTTGGTGAAGGGGGTGGAGCTTTGGGAGGCAAAAAAATGCTGTATTCGGTGCATAAGACACACCCAGATTTTCAGCCTCTTTTTGAGAAAAAAAGGTGCGTCTTATACTCTGAAAAATACAGTAGCCACACTGGTTTTATCTTTATTTCTTCATTGGGGCTTATTTAATATTTGTATATATAAAAATATTTAGTTTTCACGGGGAGAGAAACATTTCCTTATTCCTTAACCATAACTTATTTTCTTTTATTAAAAAAAATATTCAAAAGTATGCAGACCCAGTGGCAGATTTGTTGGACCGTTGGGGTGTGTTTACGGCTCGACTCTTCCGGGAATCCTGCGTTTTTCATAGAGGAAATTATGTGAAAGATCTTAGCCGCCTTGGACGAGAATTGAGCAAAGTCGTCATCGTAGACAATTCTCCTGCGTCTTACATCTTTCATCCTGAAAATGCTGTAAGTAATTTTGATCTCAATTTTGTGGTTGTTCAGTCATTAGGTTGTGTTTGACTCTTCACGACCCCATGGACCACAGCATGTTAGGTCCCCCTTGCCTTTCAGGGCCTTCCCATTAACACTTGAAGTGTTAATTCCACTCTATAAGGCCTTGGTAAGGCCACACTTGAAATACAGCGTCCAGTTTTGGTTGCCACGATGTAGAAAAGATGCAGACACTCTAGAAAGAGTGCAGAGAAGAGCAACAAAAATGATTAGGGGCCTGGAGGCTGAAACATATGAAGAACGGTTGCAGGAACTGGGTATGTCTGGTTTAGTGAAAAGAAGGATTATGAGGGCTATGATAGCAGTGTTCCAGTATCCCAGGGGCTGCCCCAAAGAAGAGGCAGTCAGGCTATCCTCCAAAGCACCTGAGAAGCAATGGGTGGACACTAACCAAGGAGAGAAGCAACCTAGAATTAAGAAGAAATTTCCTGACAGCGAGAACAATTTACCAGTGGAACAGCTTGCCTCCAGAAGTTGTAAATGCTCCAACACTGGAAGTTTTTAAAGAAGAGATAGTACAGTCATTTCTCTGAAATGGTAGAGGGTTACCTGTCTGAGCAAGGGGTTGTATTAGATGACCTTCAAGGTCCCTTCCAATTCTGTTGTTCTATTCTGCCTCCTGGAGTTTCCCCAAATTGGTGTTCACTGTGTTGATGACACTATCTAACCATCTCCACAGTTCCCTTCTCCTTTTGCCTTCTATTTTCCCGAACATCACGATGTACTTTAGTGGCCAAAGTATTTGAGCTTCAGTTTCAAGATCTGTCTTTCTAAAGAGCAATCAAGGTTTACTTCCTTTACGATTGACTGTAACCCAAGGAACTCTCAAGACTCATCTTTAACAATGGTTGCAATATATGGAAGTATTTTTGCTTTTGGTTCTGTTTAGAGAGATACTTGTTGACTTTTTCTTTTTTTTAAAGACCCCAGAGGGTCAGTTTAGTAAGAAATTTGGGGATCTGCCATTAGAGAGTTATAACTCCGTTCATCTGCCAAAGAAACCATCAATTAATGAATTATAGAAGAGTGCCTTCTGTGTTGTTGCTCCCACCCTGTTGAACATTCTCCCCACAGAGATGAGGTGGGCACCCAATCTCCTGACTTTCTGGGAAGCTGTAAAAACTTGGCTCTTTGGCCTTATTTGGGTCTGGAGAGCACACAGCCCTAGGGCTGGTTAGCAGCTTGAAAGCCCTCTTAAAAGTCAACACATTTATTTTTAATTTATCCTTTCCTTTTAAAATTTTGCATCTTTTAATATTTTATTTGTGCCCTGCCCAGAGTCCTCCTGTGATATAGATAGGTGTGGTTTCAAAATTTAATAAAATAAAACCTGAAATGCCAAATTGTGACACACACACCCCCAAAAAAAAAGCATAACAAAACATCTGTTAACCAAAGGAAGAAAATCCAGCGATGCTGGGTAGATGCCCTCCCTGAAAGAAGCATCTCTCTAGAAAGGGACAGAAATAAGATAGTTGACGATGTTACCCCCGTTGGGAAATGAAAACTTTGCAAGCGAACAACCAAGCTCAGCGAGAACACACTCTTTGGCTGACCTTGTCCAAAATAACCCATGCAATGCGCAAACATCCACACTCCCATCGTGAGAGCCAGTTTCATCTATCTTTAAGGCAGCAGTTTACAAATCAGGAGACAGTGAGTTCTAGTCCCACCTTAGGCATGGAAGCCGGCTGGATAACATTTGGCCAATCACCAGGAGAGGGTGAATTCTAGTCCCACCTCATGCACAAAAGCCAGCTGGGTGGTACTGTGCGTCAATCACTAGGAGACAGTGAGTTCTAGTCCCACCTCTGGTTGGGTAACTTTTGGCCAGTCACCAGGAGACAATGAGTTCTAGTCCCACCTCATGCACAAATGCCAGCTGCATGACATTGCATCAATCACTAGGAGACAGTGAGTTCTAGTCTCGCCTTAGGCATGAGAACCAGGTGGGTGATTTTGGACCAATCACCAGGCGATGGTGAGTTCTAGTCCTGCCTTAGGCATGAAAGCCAGCTGGGTGACTTTGGGCCAGTCCCTTTCTTTCATCCCAACCCACCGCACAGGTTGGTGGTTGTTGTCGTGAGGAAATTCAGAGCAGGAGGGTGTTCTGGGTATGTTTGCCACCTTGAATTATTTCTAAAGTTAATAAAGGTGGGATAGGGGTAAATGAGTAAAATACAAAACCATCTCCTTGAATAATGCAAGTGACCCCATGGCTTTGTCTGGAGCTTCATGCCTGGAGGGGTTTGTGTGAGAGTCTTTCTTCAACATACAACCACAATCCAGCCCAAGTTTTCCATTGTTAAACAGGACAGTTTAACAGGAGCAAATGAATTATTTCTAAAACGAATAAAGGTGGGATAGGGGTAAATGAAGTTTCTTAAAGCTTCAGGCAACCTACAGCTGCAGAATTATTATTTTACGAATAATAATAATAATAATAATAATATTAAGATGTTGGGCTGTTGTTGCTTTTTCATTTCAGGTGCCTGTTCAGTCCTGGTTTGACGACATGACAGACACAGAATTGCTCGACCTTATTCCTTTCTTCGAAGGGTTAAGCAGAGAGGAGGAAGTCTACACCATGCTCCACAAGCTGTGTAACAGGTAGTCGACTCCTTGAACACCTGTCCTGTTGCATTACCTGAAACCTGTCCCAGAGACTGCTCTGGATAAACCTCCAATGCTCCTGATCTTCTTTTGCCATGCAAGACAGCCGCGACCCAGGGCTTCTAAATCATGAGGTTGACTAAACGCCGTGAAGTGAACGGGTGACGTCTTAAAAGAAATGATGATGAAAAAGAAGCTGCTTTGAATGGGACGCATTTCATAAGCAAAATTCTGCTCTCTCTTTTTTTTTTTCCTTCCTTAAAACATGCCAAAAAGAAAAAAAAAAATATGAACGCTCGGTGTTAACTCCACCAGTCAAGTCATCCCCCCCCCCCACTCCACCCACTTCCCAGCTCAACCTGCTATGCAGTGTGTCTTTCCCACCCTACCCTGTTTCATTAGAGCAGTTGACCTGACTCTGAACTTGATTTCTTCCAGGATGAAGTGC
Organism: Rhabdophis nuchalis; assembly: GCA_039707465.1. Classification (NCBI taxonomy): domain Eukaryota; kingdom Metazoa; phylum Chordata; class Lepidosauria; order Squamata; family Natricidae; genus Rhabdophis; species Rhabdophis nuchalis. The sequence continues at coordinate 8,288,641 of CM077647.1, read as the reverse complement.
CTTTTTGAATGTTGTTTTAAGATTTACAAACAAAAACAAAAATCACTTTTGTACAAGAGGTATTTCCAGAATCTTTTAGTCTTGTATTGTTTAAATGCTTGAAGAAGAAGAAGAAGAAGAAAAGACAAAAGAGTTGGGAGACCTTTTTATAGAGCAACTTAAAACTACGGAATCAAAGAAGAAATTTGGGAAAGGTGGTTACTGTCTTTAAAATATCAACGGCTATGTTTTGTATACCGCATTTGAAGCCGCCTAACCAATAGATAGAAGTAAAATGGGGTAACATCTAAGGTGGAGATGCAGCTCCCTTATTAATTTGGATGACGTTTTTGCACTTAGTTTAGGGCATATCTGCATTTGTTTTTGTTTTTTAACGGAATACAGCAAAATGGAAATGGGAAATGCCCTTCCTTGCAACTCCATATTCCCTTCAAGAAGAGTCTCCGATTGTGTTTGCGAACGCACAACTGCCCAGGTGTTTCTGAGGTCCAGGGATAAAATGGAGAGAAAGTGTAGAAGACAATGAGTGCATTTGTTCAGCGTGAAATATATTTATAGTGAGGTATTTTCAAACGATGCTCTAAAGTCCCAGGGGAAGAGAAGTTTCTTTCCATAGCCCTCCTTCCTTTCCATGGCCCTGGTGGGAGACATTTCCCTTTATATTTTTATTTTTTAAATTGTGCCCTGTGTTTTTGTTTTTCCTCTTTAAATTGCTGCTAACGAAGGCTCACCAAATGGAACTGAACCTTGGCTGTTATACTGTTCTTTGCCGCTGTGCCTGTGCTACTGGAATTTCAAAAGCCCTTCACATCCTTAGTTTCTGGCCCTCAGAGTCATGTGTTAATCAATTAATTATTATTATTATTATTATTTTTAATTTGGGGTTGTCACCAGTGTTTCCACAGTGGAATTTTTCTTCCCTTCATGCTTCTTCCATTTTTTTGTTTAAAACAAGGAAAAATAGGGATGTTCTGTGCTTTAATTATATAATGGAACATTTGATTTTTATTTTTCTTAGCAACTTTCTAACCTGATCTACCAGTCGGTGCGTGGAGATCCTTAGAATGAACAGCATTTAGGGAAAATCGGGTTGTTGGGAGTGAATTTTTTTTAGTATTTGATATCTGCTTATTCCTTAGTATAGAACAAGGTTTGATCTTTTTTGAAAACCACAACCCTGTTAAGTAAATTGGTCTGAGAGAAAGCACAATTGCACCATACTGGGGTGGGTTTTTTTTTGGCCAAGAGCGTCAAATTATTCTTTATTGTTTAGATGTATGCATATATTTTTTTGCATTCTTGGAGGGAAACATAGCATAAATATGAAGAATATTGGTCTTCTCTATGTCTCTCTCTCTCTCAACCTCTATAAGAGGGTGCATTTCAGTTGTATGTTTCCATCCTCCTTGTAAATTCATTTTTATTTTATTTTTTACACCAAATGAAGCCCTTTGAAATGCTCAAATTAGCCATAGTGGACAAGAACTATCTTTAAAACATTTGGTGCTTATCCCAGTTTAAAAAAAACAAAACCTCTCAGATGCTAAGATTACAGGTTCTTGCTCCTTGCCTTTGCCCAATTTTAGTTGGATTTGTTTAAAGGGTTTTTTTTTTTTTAAAAAAGAATCAGCTAAGAAGCAGATGGGCCCATCTTTTTGGAGTGAACATTCAAGGCCAACATCCATAGGCAGAAAACAGGTGATCGGACGCACAGTAAAACGAAAAAAAGCCAAAAACCAGACTTTTGACTCCCATCGAAGGGATTTCTAATCAGTGTTTGGAGAGCTCTACCAGTATTGTGTAAGGAGGACAGTCCTATATGAACCCCAAAGGATAACCTCTGCACATACCTTCATTTGACTTATGGAAAGTTCTTCTTTTAATTTTACGTCTTGTTTGCCAAGAATCTGATATATTCAGAATAATAACATCTGGAGTGTTAGTGGGTTCCTTTGCTTTTTTTTCTTCCTTCCTTTCTTTTGTTTGAAGTTTTATTTGAGTGCTGGTTAAGTCCACGAAGCTTAATTTCAGCGAGATCTTTAATTTGGGTATTTGAGTTCAAAATAGTGAAGCATTTATACTGCCAAAACGTGTTCTCTAAGCAGTATTTTTTTTTCTACTGTACTTTTGGCTTTCTGAGCCTCAGATACAGTCTGCAGGGAAAAAGAATTCAGGTTGTAACGGGGGGGGGCAAATACGATGGCAACGGTTGGTATTAAGTTGAAGTAAAATTGCAGTGTTTTTTTTTCTGGCTCGTCTTGAATCTTTTGATCTTCCCAACAACCAGTTTCCATCCTATCTTGCCCTTTCTAATAATGTGTGTCTTTGACAGATTTATGCGATCCGTTTGTGCATAATGCAGGCCATTTTGTTTTACTTTGCTTTTTTATCAAATCAGTGGATTGGTTTTGTTTTTTTGTCTTTCTCTATCCAGTTGCCTTAAATGTCTGTGAATGAATGTTGATTATGAAAAGCGTCTTGTGACATGATGGGGAATCCCACATTCAGCAGACAACAGAACTTCCAGTGGGGGGGATCCCAATTCTGATAAATTCTGGGAAGTGGAAATTGATCAATTTTTGGGAAATCGCGTATAACAACCACGTGCCTTTTCCTTACTTGGGCACGATTTTATTCTGGATCTCCTCGGATTAATGTAGTCCTGAGAATACAGGATGTTGCTCGTAGAAGCCTGAAGAAAACCTATTTTAAAATTCAGGCATTATTTCTGTTTGCACTGGATTTTCTGAGACAATACATTTTTGGGGAATTGTTTAGGAAGCATCTTACCAGCCATATTCAAGGTGCTTAGAAATCCCTCAGGAATATTGTCCTGGTGTTGAGGTTGATCTGTGATCAGTCGCACACAAGAGAAACAAAACCAGCTTTTGTCCACTTCAGTGAGCCATTAATTAACCTGCCCAATCAGTTACTTTTCAAACTCTTTTATAACACAAGGCAGGGGATGCCTTGTATGGAATATGCAATCCTGCTTGGCTGTAAACTAACATTCTATTGACACCTACACAATTTTTCAGGCACACACTCACCAGTTGCTTTTGCCCTGGGTTGAACACAACATGTTGTTGGCCAAGATGCTGCCCTTGATCGGAAGGGGATGAGTCAGCAACGTCTACTGCCTTCCGCCACATAGCTTGAAGGGTGGCATTTTGAATACCTGGTGAATGCAAGCAGCCCAGGGAGCAGGTGGGGGCCGGGTCAAAAAAAGTCGATAATGCAAGTAAAAAGGAGCAGGGCTTCAGTCCTATGATTCTCTCATCCCCTATCCCTGATCCAGTAATCCTGAGCTTTAAACTTCTTCTTGCCACTTGAGAAGTTCTGTTGTCACTTGTATGTTGGGAGGTTATATTTTTGTGTGTGTGTGGGGGGGGTGGGGGGTGATTTAGAAATTGGCATGATGCAGCACCAGCACTTGAAGGGTTCCTAGAATATGACGTTCCCTTCCTTCTTTCCTTCCTTCCTTCCTTTCATACCCTTTCCTTTCCCACTCCTCCCTTCCCCTTCCCTCCTTTATTGCTCTCTCCCTCCCTTTTCCTTCCTCTCACCCCCTTCCTTTCCTACTTTCCCTTCCTTCCTTTATTCCTCTCTCCCTCCCTTTTCCTCTCTCCCTCTCTCACCCCCTTCCTTTCCTTTCCCACTCCTCCTTTCCCCTTCCCTCCTTTATTGCTCTCTCCCTCCCTTTTCCTCTCTCTCTCACCCTCTTCCCTTTGCCCCCTTTCCTTCCTTCCTCCTCCCTTCTGTTTTCTTTGCACACATAAACATTACGGAGTCATTGGGTATCATGGGAGAATTATGTCCACTTGGCCTTTCCTCTTGCTTGATAAAAGTTACTCAGGTCTTTCCACTGTGAGTAACTTACACAGGACGGAAAAGGAGGAATGAGAGGCCTGACGCACATCTTCTAAACGCTTGACAGCTCTGCAAAGTTGTTAAACGTCCATTATGTATTTCATTGTACTTAATTCACTTAATCTTCTAATTTTGATCTCAAGTTGGGAAGCAGAATGCCCTGGATACCAATAAATAAATATCCACAATAGTTAAACAGACAAATACTGGCTGTGTCCAGAAATATATTTTACCAAAACTGGAAAGGGATGGGAGGGAAACAGTCAAGAAAATAAGGTGCACAGTTGTTCCTTCTTGCTCAATTTTTTGTACTGTAACTTAAAAAAAAAACACAGTAAGGAAAGCTTTTAATTGACAAATCGCTCCACCTCTAGAGTTGTTTAATTTGTGGTGTGTGCAGTCTCTATTCCTGGCATAATTGATGAACTAGAATGAAAATGTGGAAATTCCAATCTCAAAAGAACATGGAAATATCAGTGTGTAAAAAAAACAACCTGTAGTCTATATATATATATATATATTTTCCAAAATGAAAAATAATTGCTCTATAGATCTGTTTTTTAAAAACAATAATAAAACACCAAACCGCACAGTCCTATTGTAAATCGAATGTTTTTGCCTCTGATTTAAAGGTGCTGCAACAATTACTTTGACTGGGAAGGTAAATTGGGATTGAAAAATGGCTTGAAATCCTATCAGCTACCTATGCAAAATAAATAAAAGCTGACTGTTTTTTCCCCCCATTTTATTTCTGGAAACGATGACAAGATCACGAGCAATGGGTGAACTGTTTGTTAATCCAATAAAGGAACTGTTTACACACTTCCCTGCGTTGAACAATGCCACAGTTCTTGAAAAAAAAAACAGATTTAACCATGGGAGGATTTAGGGAGGGAAGCAAAGAAATTAATAATCAGATTTAATGGAGGGTGGGGATATTAAGGTTTTTTAAAATAGGTTTTTTTTAAAGGAAATATGGACAGCTATGCATGGGGGACATTGAGGAGGATATTCTGAAGTTTTGCAAAAGCCACTTTACTCTTTAAAAGGACAAAACAGTTTCCCACTGATTAGATCAAAGTTTCTCCAAACTGGGCCACTTCCCAGTGTGTGGACTTCAACTCCCAGAATTCTCTGCAAAGGCGTGTTAATTGAAGAATTCTGGGAGATAAAATCTGCCCACATTCACAAAGGCCTGGGATGGTGAACCTATGGCATGTGTGCTATACAGGTGGCCCTTGGAGCCATTTGTTAGGGCACGCATGGTGTTGCCCTGTCAGCTAGCCAGGGCCCATGCGTGCGCTGGCCAGCTGAGTTCAGCCATTTTTAAAGCCATTTTTCATCTTCCCCAGCCTCCAGAGTCTTTATAGCAGCCTGGGGAGGGTGAAAACAGCCTCCTCCCTCCAGAGGCTTCAAAAGCTTTTCTAAAGCCTCCAGAGCACAAAAAAACGGGCCTACAGGCAATGTGGAAGTTCAGGAACGGACTCCCAGTTTGCTCGTAGGGCCAGTTTAAGCACTCTGGAGCCTTCAGGGACCATCAGGAGGCTCCCCTGAAGGCTCCAGGGCATGGAAAATGACCCAATGGACAAAAGTGACTTCTGGTTTGCTTGTAGGGGTGTTTTTAGTCCTCCGGAACCTTCAAGGAAGCTTCTGAAACCTCAGGAGGGCCTCCAAGGTGGGGGGAATGCTGTTTTCACCCTCCCAGGCTCCTATAAAGCCTCTGGAGCCTGGGGAGGGCAAAAAAAGCATGTAAAAATGGGGAGCACCTGTCATACGCGCTGGGGGGGGAGCACATTGCATTATGGGTGTGGCACACCCATGCATGACCCCCCCCCCCGCCTTCTCCCCCTTATGGCACGCGAGCCAAAAAAGGTTCGTCACTGCTGCCTTAGGCTATTCTAAATTCTGCCACAAGTTTTCTGAACATCCTTAAATAAGACCAACAAAAAAACTCCCAGGCTACTGATTTTTTAGACATAACCACAATTTTAACAGCTGTCGTTTTAAAACCACAAAACAATGTTGCCCAAAATGCTCCTTATTTTAGCAAAACCTAAAGCCAGAGCACCTTTTGAGTGTTTAAATTAATTCAGGATGGGTTAAATAAGATTCTAAAGAAAGCTCAGCTTTCTAAAAGGATTGTGAACAAAAACATTAAAAAAAACCCTACCCCAGAATATGCCTAATTTGCATGGAATTTTTCATGCAAATACGATTTCATCCTGAAAAAGGATCCTCCAGAATTTGCATCCACCAGAGGAGGAGTGTTGCAGTGAAATAAACCTGTCCAGAAAACTATATCCCAATATCATTGGTAGGCTTCAGCCAGTTGGCACCACTTCCGGAGAACCGGTTGTTAACTTTCTGAGCAGTTTGGTGGTTGTTGGAAGAAATTGTTAGGGCAGAGAACCAGTTGTTTAATTATTTGAATCCCACCATTGCCCAATATGTTATGTTAGACCACTGATGGCTAACCTTTTTTGCCTCGGATGCCAAAAGCACACACACGCAATATCCATTTTTTGCCCGCCAGAGGCTTTCTAGGAACCTGGGGAGCGTGAAAAACGGCCCAACACACAAACCAGAAGTTTGGGAACGGACTTCTGGTTTGCCCGTTGGGCCATTTTTCTCCCTCCAGAGGCTTCAGGAGGGCGAAAAACGGTTGAAAATCAAGGTCGAAAATAAGCACTCTCGCCTGCCTGCAACAATGGCTTGTGCAGTGGTAGGTTCTGGATCCCATTGCAATGGATATGGTGCAACGGGGCCCGACGTCCACCATATGAACGTGCGCAGCACATGTGTGCATCCTTCCTGCGATGCCTCCACGATGCTCCAGCTGCTTGGCGGAGTGTCGTGTAGGCACCGTACGCTCCATGCACATGCCAAAGAGTTCAAATACAGGTAAGGCCGGGGGGGGGGGGGCAAGACGGCCCTCTGGAGGACTGTACTGGAACAGTACCCGGTGCTTCCGGGAGGCACTGGTACCGCCGTACTGGGGCATACCGCCTGCAACCCACCACTTCACCTGTAGCACACTTGCCACAGGTTTGCCATCAGGGTATTAGACCAAGGGTGTCCAAACTCGGCAACTTTATGACTTGTGGACTTCAACTCCAAGGATTCCTCAGCCAGCAGGGAGGAATTCTGGGAGTTGAAGTTCACAAGTCTACTCTTAAAAATTGCCAAGTCTGGAGACCCAGGAGGGTGGAGGGAATGGTTTTTTGGGGAAAATGAGGCTTGATGAGGTCACTAAATTCTCATTCATGTTCCTATTTTTCTGGCCACAAGATGGCAGAGTCGAGCTAGTAATTTCTGAACAGGAAATGCAACCTCAGTGGGTTGAAGGTAGAATTCCACTGAATTAGCATCCATCTAAGTCAATTTTCCAGCCATTGCTAAACCTGTATAACGACATCCCTGTATATATGTCACCAGTATACAGTTTTCTAGCGAAGTATTTGCCTTTAGCCTACTCATTCTGCAACCTTTGATCTTGAAAGCACTTAAAACAGAAGAAAACCAGGAAGTAGCAAAGCAGATAATTTCAAATGTTAACAGAAATGTATTAATGCTTGTTTCTAACATACAACGCTTCAAGAGACAGCCTGATATTGGACTTATTCCTGATTTTTGCACTGAATTTGCTTTATTTAGTCAGAATAAAGGGTGCAAATCAATTTAATATTTTTTTTAATTGCAATATACTAAAACATTTGGGTGGTTTCCTGTAGAAATATTATCACGTACTACATTTAGTCTTGGACTGACCTTAAGTGCTTAGTAGAATCAGGTAAAAGAATTAGGTGGCACTGATAGACATAGAATCATAGGTCTGGAAGGGACCTTGGAAGTCTTCCTAGTCCAACCCCCTGGCCAAGACATGAGCCCTTTTACCTCCAAATCCACTTTGACTTAATTCCATTTTACGGGTAATTCTTGACCTACAACTATTTTATTAGTTACTCTTCAAAGTTGCATCACTGAAAAAAGTGTCATGGCTTGTTTTTCACATTTTAACAACCTTTGCACCATCCCCATGTTCATGTGACCGAAATCCATGCAACTGGCTTGTTTTTCACATTTTAACAACCTTTATGACGGTTGCAGCATCCCCTTTTACGACTTTTTGACAAGGGCAGTCAATGGGGAAGCCTGATTCGCTTAGCAACCGTGTTCCTAATTTAATGGCTGCAGCGATTCACTAAGCCAGGGGTCCCCAACCTTTGCAACTTTAAGTCTGAAGGACTTCAGCTCCCAGACTTCTCCAGCCAGCTTTGCTGGCTGGAGAAGTCTGGGAGCTGAAGTCCTTCAGACTTAAAGTTGCAAAGGTTGGGGACCCCTGCACTAAGCAACAAAAGAGTTGTAAGATGAGATAAAACCCAGCAACTGTATTTCTTAGCAGCTGTATTGCTCTCGGCTTGCTTAATTTTGAGCTCAATTGTTGTCATATGCAAAAGTAAAATCCATTCACTTTTAAGGATCAAGACAACAGCTCTTATGTCAGACAATAAGTCTTTTGGGGCTAATGTCTTTAAACTGCAAGCTCTCTTTGTAGAACTTACAACCCCATACAACTAGCAAAAAGTGCCAAGGTTTCTTAAACTGGTTGAACACCAGAATCTGATGGGATTGTGGGAGGGGGGGGGGGGGTTGGTCTCATTGGTTAAGTGCCATCAGGTCAACTTAAGCTGTGTAGGAAGTCAACACCCACTCTCTCCTAGGAAATATCCTGGGAAATATTGAAAAGGCAGAATATTATATTCCCCTGGATCAGAAATGGAGTAACATGCATTTTTAGGCAGGAAACAGACTCACTCTTAATAGCCCCCACCTTTGTCAACGGGCCACTAAAAGGCTTGAGCCAGTCTATTCTACATAACAAAGACCCCCTTCAACTCCAGGGTGATGGGATTAAGGCATGATAGTGTTAGACCTTTATTCATTTGACCACAGGGCACCTGGGAAGAAGCAAGGCTCAACCAAACTTGGGCTCAAAGCACAGCCTAGAGAGTTGCCCCTGCATGGCCCCCTGGGAGTCTGACAACCAATCAGAAGACAAGCTCAAGATCAAAGGCCAGAGAGGGTATAAAAACAGGGACTTTCAGCATCTCTGCCTCTTTTTCTTCTTCACCCAACATCTGGGAGCATCTGATCCCCCTTCTCTGTTCAGGACCTCAAGCCACGTGGTCCTGTCCACCATTAAATCATCTTTCCAAGCAGCCTCCGTGTTTCCAGTGTCTTTTCCTCCACTTGGAACTGAACCCAGAAGGACGTTTCTTCCAACCACTGTAAGGGGCAATCTCAGGAATGACCAGGCCCAAAGTTAGTCTTTCAGGTGCTCCAGCACTGCCCCCAAATGCCACTATGATTTGAGTTATCTACCTGGCTGTTGGCCATCTTTCTCTCCTCTCCACTTTTCTCATTATTGGGCACTTCTCCAGAAAGCTGGCTCTTGACCTACGTAACGTGTCCGTACGCTCCTTGGAGGAGAAAACCTGAAATGATTGATACCTTGCTCAATAGTAGCAACTGTGAGAGGGATCTAGGAATCTTAGTGGACAACCATTTAAATATGAGCCAGTTGTGTGTAGCAGCTGCCAAAAAAGCCAACACAGTTCTAGGCTGCATAAACAGAGGGATAGAATCTAGATCACGTGAAGTGTTAATGCCACTGTATAATGCCTTGGTAAGGCCACACTTGGAATACTGCATACAGTTTTGGTCGCCACGATGTAGAAAAGACGTGGAGACTCTGGAAAGAGTGCAGAGAAGAGCAACCAAGATGATTAGGGGACTGGAGACTAAAACATATGAAGAACGGTTGCAGGAGCTGGGTATGTCTAGCTTGATGAAGAGAAGGACCAGGGGAGACATGATAGCAGTCTTCCAATATCTCAGAGGGTGCCACAAAGAAGAGGGAGTCAAACTATTCTCCAAGGCACCTGGGGGCAGAACAAGAAGCAATGGGTGGAAAATAATCAAGGAGAGAAGCAACTTAGAACTAAGGAGAAATTTCCTGACATTTAGAACAATTAACCTCTGGAACAGCTTGCCTCCAGAAGTTGTGAATGCCCCAACCCTGGATGTCTTTAAAAAGATGTTAGATAGCCATTTGTCTGAAATGGTATAAGGTTCCTGCCCACGCAGGGGGTTGGACTAGAAGACCTACAAGGTCCCTTCCAACTCTGCTATTGTATTGTATTGTATTGATTTGTTCTTTTGAGCCACTTGTTTTGTTTTCTTGGCCGTCCATAGTATTCTCAAGAGTCTTCTCCAGCACCTGAGTCTAACAGTCTTTCCACCCTGCTTCTTCAAAGACCAATTTCTTACTTCCATTGAGCGTTGCAAGGGAAGTTGTCTTAAAGTTTTCTGGCTTGTGAAGCAGAGCTCTGGAGATAGAATATTATTTGCACCTACCCAACTTTTATCTTCCAATCTGATTCATCAGCTCAATGAGAATATGACATCGATGGGATCGTTCAATCCATTGGTTCAAAATCATGCAAAGCCTTTCTTGGATTTTCTATTTTTAGCCCAGTATTTGCAGAGCTTAATAGTTTTCTACCCGTCCCCATTTCTGACGGGGCAGCTGCACTCCAGAACGTAATTCTTTCGATAAATGCCTTCTTTCCTTCCCCACCCTATTTGCAAATACAGTAACCAGGAAGTATTTCTGCAACGAAACCTCTAGCAAAAACCTGGCATGGTTTTTGTAAAAGCTCCTGCCAATGTTTTTTTTTTCCTCTTGTCTTTCCACCCTCCATTGATTCGTAAACATTTCCTGTACAGAGTATCAGCTTTTAATAGGACACCACCCCAAGAGGGACAAACAGGTAAATCTGCAATTCTACCCTACTGGAAAAAATCCCAAGGTTCATAATGATGTGCATTGTCCTTAATTGTGAGAGGCCTGACCACAGCCAGCATCATACAATAAAAGATTAGATCTGGCTTGAGAATCCAACTCACCTTTGACCTTCTCCAGGTGCCAATCAGGGGCTGAATGAAGAATGGAAACAGATGTGAAGCAATCAAAACAGCAATAGCACTTATTATTTTATTTATATTTTATTTTATTTTATTCGAATTTATACCCCTTCTCCTTGTTAGGACCTAGGGCGGCGCACAGACATTATTAAAACCATAACAAAAGAACAGTATACATTATTAAAAATATATTAAATTATAAATCCTGTGCTTAAAAAAACCCATTTAAAACCCTGCAAAGTAACAATTTATAGATAAAAGTCAGAAACGGGGGGCTACGCTAGGCCGGCTTGTTGGAATAGATACGTCTTAAGACGTTGGCGGAAGAGGCGGAGGTCCGAGGTGGTGCGTAGGTCGGGGGGTAGGTCGTTCCAGAGGGCCGGGCCCGTCACAGAGAAGGCCCTTCCCCTGGGCATCGCCAACCGGCATTGCCCGGCCGACGGTACCCAGAGAAGGCCCTCTCTGTGGGAGCGGATCGGACGAAGGGATGTATGGGACAGGAGGCGGTCTCGTATATAGCTAGGCCCCGAGCCATGGAGCGATTTGAAGATGATCGTCAACACCTTGAAGCGCAGCACCTTGAAACTTAGACTTATATACTGCTTCCTAGTGCTTTGCAGCCTTTTCTAAGCGGTTTACAGAGTCAGCCTCTTTTGCCCCCAACAATTTGGGCCCTCATTTGACCCACCTCGGAAGGACGGAAAGCTGAGTCGACCTTGAGCCAGTCAGGATCGAACGGCTGGCAGTGGGCAGAGTCAGCCTGCAAATACTGCATTCTAACCACAGCGCTCAACCCTAGAGATTTGCCCACAGGTTAGTCCTTGACTTACGACTTCAGCTGAACCCACTATATTTCTTAAGTGAGTTTTGCTCCATCTTACGCCTTCCTTGCCACAGTTGTTAAGTTAATCACTGCAATTCTTAAATTAGTTGTTAGGTGAATCTGGTTTTCCCATTGACTTTCCTCGTCACAAAAGATGATCACGCAACTCTGAGATGCAGCAACCGTCATAAATATGAGCCAGCTGCCAAGCGTCTGAATTTTGATTACGTGACCATGGGGATGCTGCAACAGTCGTAAGTGTGAAAAACTGTAATAAATCCTTTTTTTCAGTGCCATTGTCAGTTTGAATGGACGCTAAATGAACTGTTGTAAGTCGAGAACAATCTGTACAGAACTTATCAATGCCAACAATGTGTTGTTGTACATGTAGTCCTTGAATTACAACCAAATTGTTAGCCACCATTCAAAGTTGCAGTGGTACTGAAAAAAGTGGCATGAGCATTTTTCACATTTATGACTAGCAGCCCCCCTGTGGTCACATGATCAAAATCCAGAGGCTTGGCAACTGGCATGTACTTATGACGGTCGCAGAGACCCCGAGGTTATGTGATCCCCCTTTAATAATAATAATAATAATAATAATAATAATAATAATAATAATAATAATAATAATAATAATAATAATAATAATAATAATTATTATTATTATTATTATTGTTGTTGTTGTTGTTGTTGTTGTTATTATTATTATTATTATTATTATTATTATTATTATTATTATTATTATTATTATTATTATTATTTAATTTCTAGACCGCTCCCTCTCCCCAAGGGGACTCGGAGCGGTGCACAGGGAAGTTAAAACAATAAATATACATGAATATACAAACAATTAAATAAAAACAAATTAAACAGTAAACCCTGCGCTAAGCAAAGTCAACGGGGAAGCCAGATCCGCTTAAAAACCATGTTACTAATTCAACAACCAAAGTGATTCACTTAACAACCGTGGCAAGAAAGGTCGTGAGCCACCCAGGGTCACTTACATGAGCTGGATGTCCATATAAGTTGAAATAACAATAATGATAAAAATAATACTGACAAAACTTGAGATGTGACCTTTTGTAAGGCTTCTACTCGCACACCAAGTACTTTCTGCAAGGACAATGTAAGGAGGGCCCTGTGAGAACTTTCGCTACAAACACTATCCCTTAACCAGGGGTGGGCTGCTACAGGTTCGCCCGGGTTCGGGAGAACCCATAGCTAATGTTATGGCCAGTTCAGAGAACCTCCAAATCCCACCCCTGCCTTGCCTCGCCCACCCTGCCCATACCGCTCCTCCCCTCCCAGGCGTTTTCACGCACCCCGTTTTGGATGTAAGGTAAGTGCAGGGCCCGTGCGGAGGCTCGGGGAGTGGGGAAAACTGGATTCCCAGAAGTTCCCAGAGGCTGGGAAACCCAGAGGGCTTCCGGAGCCTGGGGGAGGCAGTTTTCACCGTCCCGTAAGCTCAAGGAAAGCCTCCGGAGCCTGGGGAAGATAAGAACGCCCTTCCCACCATGATGCAGGAGGCCGACTATTGGAAGCTAAGAAGGAGATCTTCTCAGTCAGAGCTGGAACAGCATCTCCACCAAGATCCATAGGGCTCCCAACTTTGATCACGCTTAAGATGTTTATGAAAACCTCGTGGTTCCATCAAAGTCAGGATCACAAAAGATCCTATTCTTTATAGACAGACTCCCACGCATGCCTTAGGAGCCACTTTGGTTTAGTGGTTAGGGTATCAGACCAGAAACTGAGAAACGGTGACTTCTAGTCCAGCTTTAGGCATGCAAGACAGCTGGGTGGTTTTGGGACAAATAAATGAACTAAAAATAAATAAATCAGACATGATTGAATGACATGTTTAAAAATTGCTTTCCTGTTTCATGCCTTTTTAATACTGTGAGCCACCCAGCTGTTTATGGAGCTGGATGGGGGAAGACTCTAAATCTCATACATAAATAAACTAAAGAAATATTGGCTTTTCCCCATCCATAGACTGGGAGAGACAGAAGAGATGGGAGGAAGGGGTGAAAAAGGGAAGAGAAGGAGAAGAAAGGAGGGAGCGAGATCATTTTGTGTGCCTTGCCCAACTCTAAAACCTCAACCTCTCAATTACAGCCTTAAAATATCCTAAATTATAATGTGTCAGGAGCCAGGAGTTGGAGACCTCCATGGAGACAAGAATTAGATTTGGGGAAGGAGAGAGATGGGAGGGAGGGAGAGTTCTTTTTAAAAAAAATAGCAATGAAAGTACTGGACTAGAAATCAGGAAGCTGTGAGTTCTACTCTTGCCTCTATCTATCTATCTATCTATCTATCTATCTATCTATCTATCTATCTATCTATCTATCTATCTATCTATCTATCCATCCATCCATCCATCCATCCATCCATCCATCCATCCATCCATCCATCCATCATCTATTTCTTTATCAGCTACCTATTATCTCTTTATTATCTATCTATCTATCTATCTATCTATCTATCTATCTATCTATCTATCTATCTATCTATCTATCTATCTATTTCTTTATCAGCTATCTATTATCTCTATTGTCTGTATGTCTGTCTGTCTGTCTATCTATCTATCTATCTATATCAGCTATTCTCTTTATTGTCTGTCTGTCTGTCTGTCTGTCTATCTATCTATCATCTATTTCTTTATCAGCTATTATCTCTTTATTGTCTATCTCTATCTATCTATCTATCTATCTATCTATCTATCTATCTATCTATCTTCTATTTCTTTATCAGCTATCTATTATCTTTATTGTCTGTCTGTCTGTCTGTCTGTCTGTCTATCTATCTATCTATCTATCTATCTATCTATCTATCTATCTATCTATCTATCTATCTATCTAAAATAGAAAATCTATCTATCTATCTATCTATCTATCTATCTATCTATCTATCTATCTAAAATAGAAAATCTATCTATCTATCTATCTATCTATCTATCTATCTATCTATCTATCTATCTATCTATCTATCTAAAATAGAAAATCTATCTATCTATCTATCTATCTATCTATCTATTTAAAATAGAAAATCTATCTATCTATCAATCAATCTATCTAAAATAGAAAATCTATCTATACGGTGAAATAATCAAGAAGAGAAGCAAACTAGAATGAAGGAGAAACTTTCTGACAGTGAGGAAAATTAACCAGTGGAACTGCTTGCCACCAGAAGTTGTGGCTGCTCCATCACTGGAGGCTTTTAAGAAGAGTCACTTGTCTAAAATGGTACGAGATCTCCTACTGGTGCAGGGGGTTGGACTAGAAGACCTTCAAGGCCCCTTCCAGCTCTATTCTGATCAACCAGGAGTCATAAATGATCTGATGGCATATAATCAATCAATCAATCCTACATTGAAATGTCACCAGGTTCACTTTTTTTCCAATCTGATATCCATCCTTCACTTCTTACAATCTGGTGTATAGGGCAGGTGTGTCAACACAGCATTTCTCTGGGTTCCACGTCTCTGGTGTCTGTTTGTTTCTTTGACGTTGGGGACATCTGGGCATATAAATCACAAATAAATATTATTCTCTGTTACACCCATTTACAGGAAGAAATGCAGGCAGTCCTCGACACAATTGGACCCCCAAAAAGTTTTGTTGCTAAGTGAGAAATATGTTAAGAGGGTTTTGCCCCATTTTGCGACTTTTCTTGTCACCGTTGTTAAGTGAATCATTGCCGGTGTTAAGTTAGGAACACGGTTGTTAAGTGAATCTGGTTTCCCACTGACTTGTCTTGTTAGGAGGTCGCAAAAGGGGGTCGCATGATCCAGGGACACTGCAACCGTCATAAATATGAGTCACTTGTCCGAATATAAACCGCATTACCATGGGGATGCTGCAATGGTCATAGGTGTGAAAAATGGTCAAAAGTCACCTTTTTTTCAGTGCCATTGTAACTTTGGACGGTCACTAAACGAACTTCTGTTAAGTCCAGGACTATCTGTATGTTCTTTTTCCTGAAAAGTGGCATTGTAGATATAGTATCTCTGTCTTTTTGGCATTTTTGCCTTACTCCCATCAAGGAAAATAAGAGGAGAAAGGAGTATTAGGTATGTTTATTGCATTAATTGTCTACAAAAATAATAAAGATGTTAGAATAGAATAGAGCAGGAAGGGATCTTGGAGGTCTTCTAGTCCAGCCCCCTGTTCAAGCAGGAGAAGTTATACTATTTCAGATAAGTGGCTGTCTAGTCTCTTCTTAAAAACCTCCAGTGATGGATCGCCCACGATTTCTGGTGGCAATCGTTTCCCCTGGTTAATTGTCCTTACTGTTAGGAAGTTCCTCTTTAATTCCAGGTTGCTTCTCTCTTTGGTTAGTTTCCATCCATTATTTCTTGTCCCGCCCTCAGGTGCTTTGGAAAATAATTTGACCCCTTCTTCTTCGTGGCAGCCCCTCAAATACTAAAGGAAAGGTACACATTTAACAAGTAATTTAAAAAGGTAAAGTACACCATTAAAGCATACACACAGGTGAGAAATGAACAAATGAAAAATTCTGAATGTGCCAAGTCCTGCGATATGCAGCTCTAGATTAGGGATGCCGAACAATTGTAACTTTAAGATTTGTGGACTTCAATTCCCAGAATTCCCCAGCCAGCCGTGCTGGGATTCTGGGAGTTGAAGTCCACAGGACTTTAAATTGTCAAGGGGAGGCAGCCCTGATCTAGGTATTTCTTTGTAAGGCTGTTTTGTCTCTCAATATGATGCATGGGGGAGGAACAACTTCGACTTTGAAACATTCATTAACAGTGAAAGGTAAAGGTTCCCCTCCCACGACTCTAGGGGGCGCTGCTCATCTCCGTTTCAAAGCCGAAGAGCCAGTGCTGTCCGAAGACGTCTCCGTGGTCATGTGGCCGGCATGACTCAATGCCGAAGGCGCACGGAACGCTGTTCCCTTCCCACCAAAGGTAGTCCCTGTTCTTCTACTTGCCTTTTTACATGCTTTCAATGTGCTAGGTTGGCAGAAGCTGGGACAAGTAACGGGGGTTCACTCCATTACGCAGCGCTAGGGATTCGAACCGCCGAACTGCCAACCTTTCTGATCGACAAGCTCAGCGTCTTAGCCCCTGAGCCACCGCGTGCCTATCATTAACAGTTACAACACTGAAAAAAAAGTGGCTTATGGCTGTTTCTCTCTCTTACAATCATTTGCAGCTTCCCCACGCGGTCAAAGTTCAGAGGCTTAATAACTGGTTCCTATTTAACGACCGTGGCCGACTCCTGAGAGGGACACATGTTTCACACCCCACACCCCTTTGCAAACTTCTCGCAAACAAAGTCGATGGTTCATCCAACAGCCTTGTTAATGCAACAACTGCGAGGATTAATTTAACAACCGTGGCCATGCAAGTCGTAAAGTGGAACAAACCTCACTTAGCAACTGTCTCGCTCAGCAACGTACGTTTTGCGGCTCTCGGGGGTGGTTGTAGGGTCGAGGACTACCTGTGAATCGGAACCTCTGGCCCAGTTTGGACCAGACCTGCAGGTTTTCACATGAGAAGCTGTTTCCTGATCTTTCCCCCTTGCTGCAAGCAAGCAACAGATCCAGCGACGACAAGCCAATTCTAGCTGCTTCGTCTAACTCTCCAGTGAGTTTGCACTGGCAAAGCTGGGCGTAGCCGGTTAAGGGAGGTTTCCACGTTAGCAACCACCTCTGGACATGCCCCCCCTTTTTTTGCTAGAGATTAACGCCAGCTGCTGTCAGCCACAAACTCAAAAAGACAGCTTGCAGAGTGGTTTGGAAGCAGGTGGGCAGGAAATTCCAGAAACCCAGAATAATCTGGACTGTAAAGTAAGCTAAATTTCCTAGATCGTTTTTTAAAGAAGGAAGGGGGGGGAGAAAAAACCAGAAACCTTAACTGGCTTTGATTCTCTTGATGTATTGCTTGATCGATTTTGCTGCGTGCCCGGATCACCGGATTGCGTAGTAGGAGAAATTTGAAATTCTTTTCTATATCTCTTAAAAGTCACTCCGCTCAGGAATTAGGGGTTTTGCCCAGCCTCTCCCCTAGAGGGGCGGTGGGTGTGTTTGACTATCCAGGCAATTGAAAGGGGAACAAATGCAGATTATTTAAAATTGGTTTTTTTCCTGTAGAATTTAGGACTGGCATGTTTTATGGCATGGTCATGTTCTTATTTCAGGCTGGCATTGGGGATGCAAATCAGTATTGGTCTCTTCGTTAAAGGATTGGTGTTCCTTTAATTGTGTAAATGTTTTTTTTGCTT
The DNA here is from genome assembly GCA_039707465.1 of Rhabdophis nuchalis. Lineage (NCBI taxonomy): Eukaryota > Metazoa > Chordata > Lepidosauria > Squamata > Natricidae > Rhabdophis > Rhabdophis nuchalis. Next base: position 8,270,710 of record CM077647.1, on the reverse strand, counting down.
GAGGGAGGCAAAATAGTGGGTGAAGAATTGCCTTCCGAAGCATTTGCACAGTGAGATAAAATGAAAATTGGGTTGGCTGGTTTTGTGATTAGCTGTTGGGTATGAAGCGAGCACCACTGAGGCTTCAATTTATGGTCAAACCCAGAGAGTTGGATTAACTGAATAACTGGGTATGTTTCATTTAATCATTTATTTATTTATTTTATTTTATTAAATTTATACCCCGCCCTTCTCCTTGTTAGGACCCAGGGCGGCACACAGGCATTATTAAAACCACAAAATACAATATCAATTAAAATATATTAAATTACTAGACCCGTGTTAAAAACCCATGTTAAAACCATACCAAATTAATTTATTTTTAAAAAGTCAGAAGTAGGGGCTATCCTAGGCCGGCTTGTTGGAATAGATACGTCTTAAGACGTTGGCGGAAGAGGCGGAGGTCCGAGATAGTGCGAAGGTCGGGGGGTAGGTCGTTCCAGAAGGCCGGGCCCGCCACAGAGCAGGCCCTTCCCCTGGGTGTCGCCAACCGGCATTGCCCCGCTGACGGCACCCGGAGAAGACCCTCTCTGTGGGAGCGGAGCGGACGAAGGGATTTATGGGGCAGGAGACGGTCTCGTATGATATGCAAACCTAAATTAAAAATCTTTCTTTCTTTCTCTTTCTCTCTCTTCCTCCCCCCTCCTTTTCTTTCTTTCTTTCTTTCTTTCTTTCTTTCTTTCTTTCTTTCTTTCTTTCTTTCTTTCTTTCTCATCTGTCTTCCTTCATTCCTTTCTCTCCCTTTCTTTCCTGTCTTTCTTTCTCTCTCACTCTCTCTCTCCCCCTTTTTCTTTCTTTCTTTTTTCTTTCTTTTTTCTTTCTTTCTTTTTCTTTCTTGTCTTCCTTCCTTTCTCTCTCTCCCTTTCATTCTTTGCTGTTTGTCAATCTTTCTTTTTTTTCCTGTCTGTCTTTCTATCTGCCTTTCTTATGTTTTCTTTCTTTCTCTCTCTCTCTCCCTCTCTTTCTCTTTCTTTCTTTCTTTCTTTCTTGTCAGTCTTCATTCCATTCTCTCCCTTTTTTCCTGTCTTTCTTTCTTTCTTTCTTTCTTTCTTTTTCTTTCTTTCTTTCTTTCTTTCTTTCTTTCTTTCTTTCTTTCTTTCTTTCTTTCTGTCTTGTGTTTTCTTTCTTTCTCTTTCTGTCTGTCCGTCTTTCTCCCTCCCTCCCTCATTCCCTTTCTTTCTTGTCCGTCTTTCTTCTTCCTTCCTTCCTTTCTCTCTCCTTTTCTTTCTTTGTCTCTTTCTTCTTCCTTTCTGTCTGTCTTTCTTTCTGTCTGTCTCCCTCATTCTCTCTCTTTCTTTTTTCTTCCTTCCTTCCTGTTTGTCTTCCTTCCTTCCGTTCTCCCTCTGCCTCTTTCTTTTCTGTCTGTCTGTCTTTCTATCTGTCTTTCTTCTGTTTTCTTTCCTTCCTTCCTTCCTTCCTTCCTTCCTTCCTTCCTTCCTTCCTTCCTTTCTTATCTGTCTGACTTCCCTCCTTCCTTCCTTCCATCCTTCCTTCCTTCCTTCCTTCCTTCCTTCCTTCCTTCCTTCCTTCCTTCCTTCCTTTCTTTCTTTCTTTCTTTCTTATCTGTCTGACTTCCTTCCTTCCATCCTTCCATCCTTCCTTCCTTCCTTCCTTCCTTCCTTTCTTTCTTTCTTTCTTTCTTTCTTTCTTTCTTTCTTTCTTTCTTTCTTTCTTTCTTTCTTTCTTATCTGTCTGACTTCCTTCCTTCCTTCCTTCCTTCCTTCCTTCCTTCCTTCCTTCCTTTCTTTCTTTCTTTCTTTCTTTCTTTCTTTCTTTCTTTCTTTCTTATCTGTCTGACTTCCTTCCTTCCATCCTTCCTTCCTTCCTTCCTTCCTTCCTTCCTTCCTTCCTTCCTTCCTTCCTTCCTTTCTTTCTTTCTTTCTTTCTTTCTTTCTTTCTTTCTTTCTTATCTGTCTGACTTCCTTCCTTCCTTCCTTCCATCCTTCCTTTTGCATTTGAGGAATATTATTTCCAAGGCTTGAGTTGGGGTGCTTGTCCAACCCAGCATTAGATATGGGCACAATTTTTTCTGGTGAATTCAGTACAAAATTGCTCTTTCACCTACTGAGTGATTATCTCTTGTGCCATTCATTGTGAATGACTCATTTGACTTGTGGCAGGAGGTGAATTTGATTTAAAGTTTTAGGTTCCCGCAAGATTTTAAAAAAATCTCAGATGTAAAGGAGAAGCAATGGTGCTTTGGTTCAATCCCCCCCCCCCTCCTTAATTGATTAACGGGGTATTAGAGGTGAGGTTTCTTGGGTCTTCTAACCCAGAGGTCTCCAACCTTTGCAACTTTAAGTCTGAAGGACTTCAGCTCCCAGAATTCTCCAGCATGCTTTGCTGGCTGGAGAATTCTGAGAGCTGAAGTCCTTCAGACTTAAAGTTGCAAAGGTTGGAGACCGCTGTTCTAACCACACAAAACAGATTAGGTGCAGAACTGCAATTCTAGCAGATCTAAAATCAGCTGTAATTTTTATGTAGCTGTTTCTCTCTTACGCATCATATTAACACTTGAGAGACAAAACAGCCTCATAAGGAGAACCTTGAGTTTACCTTTGTGATTTTCCTGAATTAGTTTTCCCCAACCAGACAAGCCCCAATGGCACTGAGATCCCAAAATTAATGAAAGTCGTAAGCAGTGGCTATCAGAACACCTGCACTTGATTTAACAGAATAACAAGAGTTGGAAGGGACCTTGGAGGTCTTCTAGTCCGACCCCCTTCTTAGGCAGGAAACCCTAAACTACTTCAGACAAATGGCTGTCCAGTCTGTTCTTAAAAACTTCCAGTGTTGGGGCATTCACAACTTCTGGAGGCAAATTCTGTTCCACTGGTTAATTGTTCTAACTGTCAGGAAATTTCTTTTTAATTCCAGATTGCTTCTCTCCTTGATTCGTTTCCACCCATTGCTTCTTGTCCTGCCTTCAGGTGCTTTGGAGAATAGCTTGACTCCCTCTTCTTTGGGGCAGCCCCTCAAATATTGGAAGACGGCTATTTAAACCAAACCAATCTACAGCGGCTTTCTGCTAAAAAGAGGAAGTCAGGTGCATTTATTGCTAACAAAGGAAAAGCTCTTTTGTTAAAGATAATATTGACCAAATGCAAATGGAGCTGATTTCTCCTACTATGTTTTTACAGCAGGGCTGGCTGAGCACCTCTTCGTAAACTATGCCTTTTTATCAGCAGAAAATTCTCTGGAGAAATGACAACATTGTCCATCTATTTTTCATCAGTTTCATTGCTGGAAGAGAAATGAAGGCTACAGTCCTCAACTTATAACCATTTGTTTAGTAGAACATTCGATGTTACAATGGTGCTTAAAAAAAAATCTTACAACCGGTCCTTGCACTTATGACATTTGCCATATCCCTGTGACCATAGAATCAAGATTACGTGAAGTGTTTGCAATGACTTGTTAAGGCCACGCTTGGAATTCTGCACTCAGTTTTGGTCACCACAATGTAGAAAAGATGTGGAGACTCTAGAAAGAGTGCAGAGAAGAGCAACAAAGAGGATTAGGAGACTGGAGGCTGAAACATATGAGGAACGGTTGCAGGAGCTGGGTATGTCTAGTTTAATGAGAAGAAGGATCAGGGGAGACATGATAGCAGCCTTCCAATATCTCAGAGGGTGCCACAAAGAAGAGGGAGTCAAACTATTATCTAAAGCACCTGAGGACAGGAGAAGAAGCAATGGGTGGAAACTAATCAAGGAGAGAAGCAACTTAGAACTGAGGAGAAATTTCCTGACAGTGAGAACAATTAATCAGTGGAACAGAAATTGCCTCCAGAAGTTGTGAATGCCCCAACACTGGAAGACTTTAAGAAGATGTTGGATGGCCATTGGTCTGAAGTGGTGTAGGGTTTTTTGCCTAAGCAGAGGGTTGGACTAGAAGACCTCCAAGGTCCCATCCAACACCATTATCCTATATTCTGTCACATGATCAAAATTTGGCAAGTTTATTTATTGCCACATGCATTGTCCTAGTGACCATTCAAAGTTACAGAAGCACTGGAAAAAAAGTGACTTATGACCCCTTTTCAGACTTATGACCTTTGCAGCATCCCCCTGGTTGTGGGATTTACATTCGGATGCTTGACAACTGATTCACATTTATGACGGCTGCAATGTTCCCATTGTCACATCATCCCCTTTGGTGATCTTCTGACAGGCAATGTCAATGGGGAATTCAGATTCACTTAACAACCGTGTGACTAATTTAACAACTGCAGGGATTCACTTAAGCACAGCTGGCTGAGAAATTCTGGGAGTTGACGTCCACAAGTCTTAAAGTTGCCAAGGTTGGAGACCCCTGGTTTAGAAGGAGCCACAAACAAGTCCCGAAGAACCTCTGGCCCTGCAAACTCACCTAGATGGTCTTCTAAGGTGGTTTCCATGATTCCTTCTTCATATCCTCCTCTACTCCTTGGATTCAGCTGATCAACAAGAATTGGTCCTGTAGATCAGCCAGCAAGTAGCAACAAGGTGGAGCTATTGCCTCACAAGCAGGAGGTTGTGAGTTCGATCCTAGGTAGAGGCAGATGTAGGGTCTCCTGCTTGGGCAAGGGGTTGGACTAGATGACCTGCAACGTCCCTTCCAACTCTGTTAATCTGTTAAACCATAATTTAATTCCTCTCCCATCTTTACCTGTTGAAAAATAACTCCCGGCCCCAGCTATCTATTGCTTACTATTCCCAACATTTCAAATTAAATTTAAAAAAAAACAAAGATCTAAGCCCCAGAGCTCATTGTAACAGCGTTGCCAAAAAGGCATTAAGAATTGTTAACCTAATTTTGCAAAGCTTCTTCTCCTGTAACATTGCTCTGCTAACTAGGGCATACAAAACCTTTGCCAGACCAATTCTCGAATACAGCTCGTCTGCCTGGAATCCACACTGTATATCGGACATTAATACAATCTAGCGAGTCCAGAGGTATTTCACGAGAAGAGTCCTCCATTCCTCTGCTCACAACAGAATACAGTAATCCCTCGTTTTTCACGGCTAATCGGGACCGGACCCTTCCGCGGAAACTGAAAAACCGCGAAGTAGGATTCTGTATATCTATACCGGAAACTTGAGTTGGTGGGCATCGTTTAAAGCAAGCACTAGGGGGCGCTTGCCTCCTACCGATGCATTTTTTTGCTATTGAAAACCCGCGAAGCACTGAAGCCGCGGAAAATGAAGCCACGGAAAACGAGGGATTACTGTAACTTACTCCACCAGGGTTGAAATTTTGGGCTTGGACACCCTACAACTGCGCTGCCTATGGTTTAACCCAGGGGTGGGCAAACATTGCAACTTTAAGTCTGAAGGACTTCAGCTCCCAACTTTAAGTCTGAAGGACTTCAGCTCCCAGAATTCTCCAGCCAGCAAAGCTGGCTGGAGAAGTCTGGGAGCTGAAGTCCTTCAGACTTAAAGTTGCAAAGTTTGCCCACCCCTGGTCTAACCTAAGCGTAATACACAAAATTGCCCGCTACATCGTCCTGCCTGTCAATGATTACTTCAGCTTCAAGCACAATAATACACGAGCGAACAATCAATACAAACTCAAGGTAAACTGCTCCAAACTTGATTGTAGAAAATACGGCCTCAGCAACAGAGTGCTCAACACCTGGAATGCTCTACCTGATTCCGTTGTTACTTCCTCAAACCCCCCAAAACTTTAACCTTAAACTGTCTACTGTTGACCTCACCCCATTCCCAAGAGGTCCGTAAAGGGAGCATGCATAAGCGCACCAGCATTGCCTACCGTCCCTGCCCTGCTGTTCCCATTCATTTCCTGTGTTCACGTCCATGCTTATCCTTATACCTGTCATCTCGTACATGTTTAACCAACTAAATAAATAAATACAATTGCAAATTCCTCCACTTCCTACAGTGAGAATATCCAAATTGTATCAGGCCTTACATTAATAACAACAACAACACCAGTGGAACTGCAAAAAAACGGCGCTCCTTGGAACATCTTACATTCTACGAAGATCCTTGGTTGATACCTAGGATGCTGGCAGCAAACCGTATCAACCATTAGCACCAGTCAATAGTATTTGCAATGCATTTTTAAATGTTCAGTTGGCTGAGTTTCATGTTTCATGAATAAAGTAAATAATAATAATACAATAATAATACAATAATACAATAGCAGAGTTGGAAGGGACCTTGTAGGTCTTCTAGTCCAACCCCCTGCGTGGGCAGGAACCTTATACCATTTCAGACAAATGGCTATCTAACATCTTCTTAAAGACTTCCAGGGTTGGGGCATTCACAACTTCTGGAGGCAACTTCTGTTCCACTGACTAATTGTTCTAACTGTCAGGAAATTTCTCCTTAGTTCTAAGTTGCTTCTCTCCTTGATTAGTTTCCACCCATTGCTTCTTGTCCTGCCCCCAGGTGCCTTGGAGAATAGTTTGACTCCCTCTTCTTTGTGGCACCCTCTGAGATATCGGAACACTGCTATCATGTCTCCCCTGGTCCTTCTCTTTTTCAAACTAATCTTTATTGTCATTGTACTAAAAATACAATGAAATTGGTTTTAACTTCACTGGTGTAAAATTATAACAGAAACAAAAAAAAGAGAGAAAAGAAAAAAGAAAAAAAAAACCTAACATGTGCATGGAGTGATTATGGTTGAATTTAAAAGTCTCACAGCCCAAGGATAGAAGCTATCTTTAAACCTGTTTGTTCGGCTGGCTATACTTTGATGTCTTCTGCCTGATGGTAGAAGGGCAAAGAGATACCAACCAGGGTGTGAAGTATTCCTCTGTGTTGTGACTTCTGTATCTGCTCTGCATACAGACAGTCCTCAACTTACAACCATTTGCTCAGTGACCGTTCAAAGTTACACAGCACTAAAAAAGTGCTTGCAAATATTTTTCACACCACCGTTGCCACATCCTTATTGTCATTTGATCCATACAGATAGTCTTCGACTTACAGCAGTCCGCTGTGACCATTCAAAGTTACAAAATCACGGGGGAGGGTGGGGAAACGGTGACTTATGACCCCTTTTCAGACTTATGACCCTTGCAGCATCCCCATGGTGGTGTGATTTGCATCCGGATGCTTGACAACCGCTTCACATTTATGACGGTTGTAGTGTCCCTCGGTCATGTGATCTCGTTTTGCGACCTTCTGACGAGAAAAGTCAATGCGGAAGCCGGATTCACTTAACAACCAGGTTACTAATTAAACAACTGCAGGGATTCTGTTAATGTGGCAGGAAAAGTCATACAATGGGGCAAAATTCACTTAACAAATTCCTGACTGAGCAACATAAATTTTGGGCTCAATTGTGGTCGTAAGTTGAGGACTACCTGTATTTGAATGCTTGGCAAGGGGTTCATATTTATGCAGTCAATGGGAAAACCAGATTCATTTAACAACCGTGTTACTAATTTAATTAATTTAATTTAATTTATTTAGATTTATAGAACCGCCCTTCTCCATCGAAATGGACCCAGGGCGGTGCACAGGGAGTTAAAATCAATAAATAACAATAAATACAGAAAAGTTAAGAATAAATTAAACTAAAAGCCTGTGCTAAAAATCCCAATTAAAATTCTAAAATGCATTTACTCATTGGCTAAGCTAGGCCGGCTTGATGGAACAGATAAGTCTTAAGTGATCATCGGAAAAGGGGAAGATCTGTGATGGTCCGAAGTTCAGGGGGCAGGTCGTTCCAGAGGGATGGCCCAGCCACTGAGAAGGCCCTCCCCTTGGGCACCGCTAGCCGGCATTCAAAAAATGCAGTGGTTCCCTTCACAATCGTGGCAAGAAAAGTTGTAAAAGGGGGGGAAATTCATTTAACAACTGTCTCCTTTGGCAACAGAAATTTTGGGCTCAATTGTGGTTATAAGTTGAGGATCACTTGTATCACAGTCAGTGTCCCCCTCTGTTGGGACTTCTCCTCTTTCTGATCCATATATATCTCATTTCTCATCTCTTCTTCCATTGGGGAAGCCAATATTCCCACTTTACAACTGTGTTTTCCTGAATCTCAAAGGTCTCCAGTTTCCAGGCAGAGTTTTCTACAGTCTTCGTGGTCCTCCTTCAGATGTCTTTCTCTGCAGCCCTCTGACGATAATACAATAATACAATACAATAGCAGAGTTGGAAGGGACCTTGGAGGTCTTCTAGTCCAACTCCCTGTCCAGGCAGGAAGCCCTATACCGTTTTAGACAAATGGCTATCCGACAACTTCTTAAAGACTTCCAGTGTTGGGGCATTTATAACTTCTGGATGTAAGTTGTTCCATTCTCCCTGTCAGGAAATTTCTCCTCAGTTCTAAGTTGCTTCTCTCCTTGATTAGTTTCCACCCATTGCTTCTTGTTCTACCCTCAGGTGCCTTGGAGAATAGCTTGACTCCCTCTTCTTTGTGGCACCCTCTGAGATATTGGAAGACTGCTATCCTGTCTCCCCTGGTCCTTCTTTTCATTAAACTAGACATTTGTATTTGTATTTTTTATTTATTAAATTTATATACCGCACCTTCTCCCTACTGGGACTCAGGGCGGTGTACAGGCAGATAAAAATTGATAATATAAAACATAAAATACATTAAAAATACATTAAATAGTTGGCCTGTCCTAAAACCCCTACTAAAACCCCTACTAAAACCCCTACTAAAACCCCTACTAAAACCCCTACTAAAACCCCTGCTAAAACAAATTAAAAACTACCCCAGGCCGGCCGCACGAAATAAATAGGTCTTGCAACATACCTGATTCCGTTGTTACAACATACCCAGTTCTTGCAACCGTTCTTCATGTTTTATTCTCCAGTTCTGTCAGGCCTGCTTCTTCGTTGGCTTAGGAAAGACCACACTTAGACATTGTTTTGAAATGAATAAGGCTCCTTTTACTAAGTAACAATAGCTTACAGACCAAATAAAGCTGAGAGTGAATAGTTTAGGCGCGAACAGAAAGTATTAAGCTTAAGCCCATCCCAATCCCCAAACCCCCCCTTTGCATTGTCCAATATGCTTTCGTCTCCACCATCAGGTGGGCAGGTCTTCACCATCCTGGAATGCAGGTCCGTTAACCAAGAGATAACACCAACCATCAACATTGTCCACCAGCAGAACATACTCATCCCAACGCCCCCCACCCTCCCCGTTTCCATGGCAGCTAAGCAGATACTAGCGAGGCTGACAAGTTCCCTAATCCACTTTGTTGCTCTTCTCTGCACTCTTTCCAGAGTCTCCACGTCTTTTCTACGTCATGGCAACCAAAACTGGATGCTGTATCCCAAGTGTGGCCTTCCCAAGGCCTTATAAAGTGGCATTAACCCTTCATGCGATGATCTTGATTCTTTGATGCAGCCTAGATAATGTCTGACTTTCATCCACGGTGAATGAAACTGGTCACTGCAGCTTTCTTTTCACCTTTCCCTCTGATTCACCTTGTAAACAGTGCCTTACACCCAAAACACCCCTTTTTCTAGTCCAAACAATCACATTCGAGCTGGAAGGGGACTTGGTGGTTTTCTAGTCCAACCTCTTCCTTAAGCAGGAGACCCTATACCAGTGATGGCGAACCTTTTTAATCTTAGGTGCCTAAAGCACACACACTCCAGGGGAAGGATATTGCAAAATCCCCATTCCTTCCCCACTCCAGTGGAAGGATACTGCAAAATCTCCATTCCCTCCCCACTCCAGGGGAAGGATACTGCAAAATCCCCATTCCCTCCCCACTCCAGTGGAAGGATACTGCAAAATCTCAATTCCCTCCCACTCCAGGGGAAGGATACTGCAAAATCCCCATTCCCTCCCCACTCCAGGGGAAGGATACTGAAAAATCCCCATTCTCTTCCCACTCTGGGCCAGCCAGAGATAGCATTTGCCAGTTCTCCAAACTACTCAAAATCTTCGCTACCGGTTCTCCAGAACCTGTCAGAACCTGCTGAATTTCACCCCTGCTCCAGGCCTTTAATCGTCTTATTTGCTCTTCTCTGCATTGTTTCCAAAGTCTCAACATCTTTTTCGTAATGGGAAAATCCCACAGGATTCCCCTCCCCACCCATAACCGACATCCAAGCAGAATAGGGGTGAAGTGAGGATTGTGGTGTGGTGCACCATCTTTACGGAATTAGATTGCGATAACTCCTAATCTGTGTTTCCATCACATCTAACAAGCATAGGCACGGATTCTCAAGGAGTGAAATCCGGCTGGGTTTTGGTATTGTTCAGCCAGAGGGATGTTATTTTCAGTGGTTGAGTTGGCCTGTTTTGGCTGGTGCCAGGTAGAGCAAGCTGAATTTTCCTTACTCGGTTAAAAATAACCACTGCCTCTAGAAGCAAGTCCTGTTAGAAACTTGTCAAAAAAATTTCAGTTGTGGATCCTCAAGGATGGAATATTTCCCACTTTAATCCAGCGTTACTCAATGTTGGCAAGTTTAAGATGGGTGGACTTCAACCCCCAGAATTCCCCAGCTAGCATAGCTGGCCGGGGAATTCTGGGAGTTGATGCCCACCCATCTTAAACTTAAGAAAGCTGAGACATACCGATTTAAATTGCATATCTTCTTTCCAAACTATCCTTCTTCAAATGACTTTGAAGTTTGCATCAACTGTGAGCAGAGGCTCATAGGTTCTGTAGTCCAGCACTTCTACAGGGAGAAAAAGGACTATAGTCCTATTCCTGATTCAAAGTTTGCTCCTAGTCTTTAACTACTAGGACTCTCTCCCTCCCCCAATATCACAGATTTTTCCAAGCATGAATATCGGTCAAAGGTGTATTTTTCCCTTTTTCTTCTTTGGACTTTTGAGTTCATAATTTTGAAGGATTGTTCCTTGTCCAAAAACCTGACAGGCCCTTGATGTACTCTTGAGGACATTTGGCGTTACACACCCGAGTTATTTATTAATTAAAAACCTTTCAGTCACTGGAATATGGTAATCTCTGGAGTATTATTATTATTTTTGCAGCGAGGGAGATCAAGTGATTCAGCATCAAAGAAAAGGTATTTGGCTGTTTATTTCGCCAACACGCTTATATTATTATTATTTTTTGAAGTTGCAAATGCTAAAAAGAGAAGCCAAACAAAAGCAGATGATAGATCGTCCCATTGCAAAATCCGGTTTTGAGATATACCCTCGTCCCTAGGGATTAAATCTGGGGAAATGATGTCGACCAGGATTTGCTTGTTTGCCTTTTTATTTATTTTTATCCTGCCTTTTTAAAAAAGAAATAAATCAAGAGGGGATAAATGGGGAACTCATCAAATTTGCAGACGACACCAAGCTGGCAGGAATAGCCAACACTCCAGAAGATAGGCTTAAGATACAGAAGGATCTAGACAAACTTGAACATTGGGCACTATCTAATAAAATGAAATTCAATGGCGAAAAAAGTAAGGTTCTACATATAGGCAAGAAAAACAAAATGCACAAGTATAGTATAGGTGGTACCTTGCTCAATAGTAGCAACTGTGAGAGGGATTTAGGAATCCTAGTGGACAACCATTTAAATATGAGCCAGCAATGTGCAGCAGCTGCCAAAAAAGCCAACACAGTTCTAGGCTGCATAAACAGAGGGAGAGAATCAAGATTGCCTGAAGGCTTAATAGCACTTTATAGTGCCTTGGTAAGGCCACACTTGAAATACTGCATACAGTTTTGGTCGCCACGATGTAGAAAAGACGTGGAGACTCTGGAAAGAGTGCAGAGAAGAGCAACCAAGATGATTAGGGGACTGGAGGCTAAAACATATGAAGAATGGTTGCAGGAACTGGGTATGTCTAGTTTGATGAAGAGAAGGACCAGGGGAGACATGATAGCAGTCTTCCAATATCTCAGGGGTTGCCACAAAGAAGAGGGAGTCAAACTATTCTCCAAGGCACCTGGGGGCAGGACAAGAAACAATGGGTGGAAACTAATCAAGGAGAGAAGCAACTTAGAACTAAGGAGAAATTTCCTGACAGTGAGAACAATTAACCAGTGGAACAGAAGTTGCCTCCAGAAGTTGTGAATGCCCCAACCCTGGATGTCTTTAAAAAGATGTTAGACAGCCATTTGTCTGAAATGGTATAAGGTTCCTGCCCACGCAGGGAGTTGGACTAGAAGACCTACAAGGCCCCTTCCAACTCTGCTATTGTATTATTGTAAGGTGGTGAACATACCTAATGCTCCTTCGTTTTCCTATTTTCCACACAACAACCAGGGGTAGGTTCTGGCTTCTATTACTGCTGGTTTGCTCAGGGGCGTGCTGCGGGCGTGCATGTGCTTCACGCATGTGTGTGCTCTATGGGCGTATGTGCTTGATGCGCGCTATGCGTGCATAGGCAGTAGTAAAAAAGTTGCTTCTCCGCTAGCACAGAAGCAAAAAAACAATATGGCGGACCCTAGGGCCCCACCAATAGAACCGGTTTGGGGGGGTGTCCAGATGAGTTACTACTTACTTGGGTGAACTGGTAGGAACTCACCTTGACAACAACACTGTGAGACGGGTCATGCTTAAGGCGGGACTAGAACTCAATGTATGCTGGTGATTGGCCCAAAGCCACCTAGCCAACTTTCACACCAGAGGCAGGAATAGAACTCACCCTCCCTTCTAAACCAGCCATTCCACCACTACACCAAACAGGCTTTCCGACAATACACGTTCCCAAGAGATCTCAACAACACTGGAAATTGCCACCATGCACAACTTACAAGGAGTTCTCCATTTATTACCACAAAATCCCCTCGGGGAGAGAGAGCGGGATATAAATTAAATTATTATTATTATTATTATTAAAAGACAGGCAAAAGATGGATTCCTTCCAGGCTTAGTGAGATAGACAAAGATGATCCCAGGATGCAGTCAAAAAAGACAAGATGGCTGCCACACCAAGTAATCAATTCTCTTCACATTTTTGATATGTGATGCACATCAAGCTCTCTACATGGGGCTTTCCTTGAGGTGCACCCGAAAGCTACAGCTAGTCCAAAACCCAGCCGCGCGGGTGATTATGGGAGCCACTAGATGCTCCCACATAACACCGATCCTGCGCATTGGCTTCCTGTGGCCTTTCGGGTTCGCTTCAAGGTTTTGACGACCATCTTTAAAGCGCTCCATGGCTCGGGGCCTAGTTATATGCGAGACCGCCTCCTGCCCCATACATCCCTTAGACCGATACGCTCCCACAGAGAGGGCCTTCTCAGGGTGCCATCGGCCGGACAATGCCGACTGGTGGCACCCAGGGGAAGGGCCTTCTCTGTGGCGGGCCCAGCCCTCTGGAATGACCTATCCCCTGAATTACGTACCATCACCGACCTCCGCCTCTTCCGCCAATGTCTAAAGACATATTTGTTCCAACAAGCCGGCCTAGCCTAACCTCCCGTGGGGACTTATAGGAAGTTTTTAAATTGGGTATTTTAAATTTGGTTTTAGTACAGGATAGGACTGTTTAATATTTATTTTAAATTATATATTTATCTTTATATTGGTATGTTTTTAAATTTCCTGTACGCCGCCCTGGATCTTCTGTGGAGAAGGGCGGGATATAAATTTAAATAAATGAAATGAAGTGCGAGGTTCATAAAAAACAAGAAACAGATTAACAAAATAACAGTGTTGGAAGGAACTTTGGAGGTCTTCTAGTCCAATCCTGTGGTCAAGCAGGAAACTACCATTTCAATTGGTTGTTCTACAGACTTCCAGTGTTGGGTCATTCACAACTTCTGGAGGCAACTTCTGTTCCACTGATTAATTGTTCCCACTGTCAGGAAATTTCTCCTCAGTTCTAAGTTGCTTCTCTCCTTGATTAGTTTCCACCCATTGCTTCTTGTTCTGCCCTCAGGTGCTTTGGAGAATAGCTTGACTCCTTCTTCTTTGGGGCAACCCCTGAGAGATTGGAAGGCTGCTATCATGTCTCCCCTGGTCCTTCTTCTCATTAAACTACCTTGTCCATTTTGACTTTTTTGCCTCCTCCCCTGAAGGAAGATATTGGATTCTCTGACTCTGAAAATAGATTTCCCTGCAGGATGGAGGAAGGATTGCTGCCCCTGGAAGCAATGAAGCAGAAAACCAGTTTTGTCTCAAGGCGAAATTTTCCTTGAGAGGGTGACATTCCACTTAAGCCACAATAATCACCTTTTCTTTGCCTTTCAGCCCCACCCAGTTAACTTACATTTCTTGAGAAGGTGTGTGTTTGTTTTTGGCGTGAATTTTGGAAAGCTTTTAATTAGGGCGAACATATTGCAATTCCTCTGCTCCAGTTACTTGTTTGTTATCTGGCATGTAGGTGCCAGTTTCTAACTATTAGTAACCTTGATATTATTATTATTCCAATGTGGCATTTGTAGCTACCACTTCCTCCGCAATCAGAAAAATTAATCAGTGGAACGACTTGCCTCCAGAAGTTGTGTGTGCTTCAACACTGGAAGTTTTAAAAAAGAGATTGCACAACCATTTATCGAAAATAGTGTATCGAAGACCTCAAAGGCCCCTTCCAACTCTGTTATTGTTTTATTCTACTACAACTATTTATTTAGTAGCCATTCCAAGTTATAACGCAACGGGGAAAAGCGACCATTTCCCACATTTATAACCCTTTCAGCATCCCCCAGGGATATAGGATCAGAATTGGGATGCTTGTCAACTGACTCAGACTTATGACAGTTGCAGTGTTCTGGGGTCATGTGCAGTGGTGGGTTGCTAACCGGTTGATTACTGCTTCTGCGCAGAATTCTCACCCGTGAGGGATGTCGGCCTCCCCACTCCTTTTAGGAAAGATCCCGGTATCAAGAAAAGACCATGTAGCCTCAATCCCAGCTGAACGAAAGTTTCTGAAGTCATTCAGCTGGCCATGATTATTACTGTCGGTCACCTCCGCCAAGAACTTCCATTCGGAAAGGACCGTGTGTCTCTGTAAAAATATAGTTTTCTCTAAAAATAATTAGAAGTTAGTTATTTGAACGGACTGGGTGCCAAGTGGAAATCATGAGGCGGGACATCAAATAAGCTCCTATTTTAGCCCTTCGTCTGGTAGTAATTGAATGTTACTCTCCCAAAACATGGTGCTCTAACCTTCTTTTTTTTCTCAAAGTGTTTAGGAAAAGCAATATTTTTTTCAAGAAAAAAAAAACCAGTATCTATATCATGTTTTTGGCAGGTTTTTTGCCTTCTCTTCTCTAGCTTTGGAAATTGTCTTCTTTTCTATATTCCCGTTACGTGTGTGTGTGTGTGTGTGTGTGTGTGTGTGTGTGTGTGGCAGTTTTGCAAACTGAGGACTCTGTCTCTCCCCACTGGGTGGTTCTTCAAATATTCTTTGCCTGCAGAAATGGATTTTTTCTTAGCTTCTTGGAAGGAAAATGGGCTGGAAAGCTCTGATTAGAGATATATTCATTCTTGATGCCAATTCGTTTGAAGCTGGGAAAAAGAGTGTCTTGTCATTGCCACTAGGTGGTGCTAACACAACTTTAAGACTTGTGGACTTCAACTCCCAGAATTCTCCAGCCAGCATAGCTGGCTGGAGAATTCTGGGAATTGAAGTCCACAAGTCTTAAAATTGCCAAGTTTTAAGACCTCTGTGTAAGGGGAACTCCAATACAGCTGCGTAGTCCTGGACTTGCAACAGTTTGTTTAGTGACCGTTCAAACTTACAACGGCACTGAAAAAAGTGACTTACGACCATTTTTCACAGTTACGACCTTTGCACCCTCTCCACCATCATGTTATCAAAACTCAGAATGCTTACCAAACGGGTTCATACTTGTGACAGTTGTAATGTCGTGTGTGTGTGTGTGTGTGTGTGTGTGTGTGTATCCCCTTTTGCGACCTTCTGACAAGCGAAGTCAGTAGGAAGGGGGATAGGGATTCACTTTACAATCGTGTTAGTAATTTAACCCCTGCAATGATTCACTTTAACAACTGGGGCCAGGAAGGTTGTAAAATGAGGCAACACTTAAACGTCCCACTTAACAACTGAAATGTTAGGCTCGATTGTGGGCGTTAAGTCGAGGACTACCTTTTACCTGTATTTCATTCTCTTTCCCGTCCCCTCACCCCCATCCCCAAAATCCCCACAATATGCAAAGACATTATCATAAAAGGTGGTATGATAAAAGATCAACTACCTGGGGCAGTCACATGACAGCCCTGGTCAAAAGGGCCCAGCAGAGGTTATACTACCTGAGACTTCTCAGGAGACAACAACTGAATGGAAAACTGCTGGTAACCTTCTGTTGCTGCACCACAGAGAGTATTTTAACTTACTGCCCCTGTGTCTGGTTTGCCAATTGCAGATAGAGCAGCGTTCCAGAGGGTCAACGTCATTGCCCAGAGGGTCATGGATTGCCCTCTCCCCTCCTTAGAAAAGCTTTATAGCTCCCTCTGCCTTGAGAAAGTTCAAAACATCCTCAAAGATCCATCTCATCCTGGGCATCCCCCTTTTTTTTTTTTGAACTATTACCACCTGGCAGCCGGTACAGGACAATAAAAACAAGGACAAACAATCTGAAAAAGAACTTCTATCCCAGGATAGTAACCATATTGAATTCGGGTTTTCAATTTCAATTACTGTATATAAAAAACAAAGAATGTACAGTATGTTTGTGTTTTTATTTTTATAATTGTACTGCACACTGAAGCAGTGGTGAAATTCTTTTTTTTTTTTTTTTTGCTACCAGTTCTGTGGGTGTTGCTTGGTGGGGGTGGCTTGGTGGGGGTGGCAGGGGAAAGATACTGCAAAATCCCCATTCCCTCCCCACTCTGGGGCCAGCCAATGGTGGTATTTGCCGGTTCTCCAAACTACTCAAAATTTCCTCTACCGGTTCTCCAGAACCTATCAGAACCGGCTGGATTTCACCCCTGCACCAAAGATGGCATTTAATTTCGTTGTATGAGATGCAATGACAATAAACTAAATTAAACATTAGCATTCTAGGTTT
This sequence comes from Rhabdophis nuchalis, assembly GCA_039707465.1. Taxonomy (NCBI): domain Eukaryota; kingdom Metazoa; phylum Chordata; class Lepidosauria; order Squamata; family Natricidae; genus Rhabdophis; species Rhabdophis nuchalis. The sequence goes on along the minus strand of CM077647.1, from coordinate 8,253,796 downwards.
GGGCTACGTGCTAAGCCCATCTGTGTTCTCACACCTTTGAAGGGCAGGGCACAGCTGAGCCCGTGACCATGTTCAGAAGGATTTCATCAGCCGACATTTGAAACCCTTCAGCTGAAATAGGAGAAACGAGTACAATTGGAAGGATTTATTGCAAATGTCAATTTTCAGGAAGAAGGGGGATAAAATACAGGAGTTGTTTAGTTTGAGGTTTAGTGTGCACAATGCCCTGGGTCCGTTTGGAGAAGGGCGGGGTATAAATTCAATAAATAAATAAATAAATAAATGACAACTCCCACGGTGGAGCAGAATAAAACAATAGATGACAGAGAATCAAAATGTTTTTTTGATGCAGTTCTGCTTCAAGGAAAATAATCAACAAAGGGCCCAAATCTGAATTTAAAATCTGAAGTCCATCCTCTCCTTTTTGAAGTTGATTGATTATGGGCAGATACACCCAAGATTTACAGGATCAGTTACAGGTCCTGTGAGCAAAGATAGGAATTCGCCAGGTTCTTATAGTCTGTGGAATTTACATCTAAAGCGGAAGGTCGCTAGTCCTCATTAAGGTAGTGCATGATGGGAAAGAGGGTGCTGATGATTCAGCTTTGATAGCTTGCCAGCGGATGCAATTTAAACATCAAACTCAGTAGTGAAATTCAAACTTTTTTTACTACATGTTCTGTGGGCGTGGCTTGGTGGGCGTGGCAGGGGAAGGATCCTGCAAAATCCCCATTCCCTTCCAATTAGCTGGGGCTCGGGAGGCAGAGAATAGATGGGGGCGTGGCCAGCCAGAAGTGGCATTTGCCGGTTCTCCGAAGTACTCAAAATTTCTGCTACCGGTTCTCCAGAACTGGTCAGAACCTGCTGAATCTCACCGCTGAATCAATTATTATTATTTAAATGCTATACATATGACGTACACTTGTGTAAATTGTACAAGAAACACTTAAAGATACTGTTCCTTTTCTTTATTTTTTCTTCTGCTTCCCATTTATATTTTCTGTTGTGTCTTGTTTTTCTCTTGGTCTTTTAATTAGATATATTATTTCATCTCTCTCTCTCTCTCTCTCTCTCTCTCTCTCTCTCCCTCCCTCCCTCCCTCCCTCCCTCTCTAGTCTTTTCACTCTCTCTCTTTCTTCTCTCTTTCTTCTCTGTCTCTCTGTGGGTGTGGGTGTCTGTCTGTCTGTCTGTCTGTCTGTCTGTCTGTCTCTCTCTCTCTCTCTCTCTCTCTCTCTCTCTCTCTCTCTCGGCAGGTCTTGAGATTGTTATCTGGGAGGAGTTTGACCCTGTGACTCCCGAGGACGTAGACAGACTTTGGGTAAGCTTAGTGCTGCCACATGTTTATTGGACCCGTGTCCCTCCTGGTTGGTGCTGGCCACCTGGGAGGTTACACGAGGCTGGCTCCAGGGTATTATCAATGCTTCTTTGAGAGAGGGTTTCTTCCCCACCACAAGAGGCGGTGGTGAGGCCCCTCCTCAAGAAGCCTTCCCTGGACCTGGCGCTTTGGCAAACTATCGTCCAGTCTCCAACCTTCGCTTTGTGGCAAAGGTTGTTGAGAGTGTGGTGGCGCAACAGCTTCCCAGGTACCTGGATGAAGCTGTCTATCTTGATCCATACCAGTCGGGTTTCAGGCCTGGGTACAGCACGGAAACGGCATTGGTCGCATTGGTCGATGATCTCTGGAGGGCTCGGGACAGGGGTTGTTCCTCTGTCCTGGTTCTATTAGACCTCTCAGCGGCTTTTGATACCATCGACCATGATATCATGCTGCGGCTGTTGGAGGAGTTAGGGGTGGGGGGGCACTGTACTTCGGTGGTTCTCCTCCTTCCTCTCTGACCGTTCGCAGTTTGTGTTGACGGGGGGGGCAGAGGTCGTCCTCAAGGTGCCTCACTTGTGGAGTGCCCCAGGGGGTCGGTCCTCTCGCCCCTTCTGTTCAACATTTATGTAAAGCCGCTGGGCAAGATCATCCGGGGTTTGGGGGTAAAGTTCCATCAGTACGCTGATGATACACAGCTGTACATTTTGTCCCCACACCCCAATGTTGCCCTTGAAGTGGTGTCCCAGTGCCTGGAGGCCATACGGATCTGGATGGGGAGGAGCAGGCTCAGGCTCAACCCCTCCAAGACCGAGTGGCTGTGGTTCCCGGCATCCCGTTAAAGTCAGCTGGTTCCATCGGTGGCTATGGGGGGTGAGACCTTAGCCCCCACAGGAAGGGTTCGCAACTTGGATGTCCTCCTGGATGCACGGCTGTCCTTAGAAGATCATATGACGGCTGTCACCAGGGGGACTTTTTATCAGGTTCGCCTGATTTACCAGTTGCGTCCCTTCCTAGATCGGGATGCCCTACGCACAGTCACTCAGGCCCTTGTCTCTTCCCGTCTGGACTACTGCAATGCTCTCTACATGGGGCTCCCCTTGAAGAGAACCCGGAGGCTTCAACTGGTCCAGAATGCGGCCGTACGGGTAATTATGGGGGCGACGTGACACTCCCATGTAACACCCCTCCTGCATGAACTGCACTGGCTTCCGATGGTTTTCCGGGTGCGATTCAAGGTGTTGGTTACCATCTTTAAAGCGCTCCATGATTTATTACCTGGGTACCTACAAGATCGCCTTCTGCCACCGAGAGCCTCCCACCAGCCCGTACGCTCCCATAGAGAGGGTCTCCTTATGGTGCCGTCGGCTAGACAATGTCGACTGGCGACACCCAGGGGGAGAGCCTTCTCTGTGGGAGCCCCTGTCCTCTGGAATGAATTGCCCCCGGAATTAAGAACTATCCCTGATTTACGCACCTTCCGCTGTGCTCTCAAAACCTTTCTTCTTTCAACAAGCCGGGCTGGCATAAAGCATGATTTAAAAATTTTTAAATTTAAACTTTTAAATTTAAATTTCTATTATTTTAATCAGGGTTAGTTTGGGTTTTTTCCACGTTTCGGCCAATATTTTAATTATATCTTTTAAAAGCTTTTAAAATATATAACTTTTATATATTTGTTTTTATATATTTATATATCTGTTTTTATTTTGGCTGTACACCGCTCTGAGTCCTTCGGGAGTAGGGCGGTATAAAAAACCAATAAACTCTAAACTCTTCTCTCTTTCCCTACCCCCTCTCTTTTTCTCTCTCTTCTCTCTCTCCCTCCCTCCCTCTCTCTTGTTTCATTCCTGTACCAGGGAAATGCTTTGTCCAGCAGTTGTGCTGAACACACAAATTTTTCTCTGACCCAAAAAAAAGGTGCCTAACTTTCCTTTTTCATCTCTCCTTTTCCTCTTTGAATAGGATTGTTCACCACTTTAGAGGGAGTTATTTTATATTTTGTTCTTTTTCTGAGTGGTAGCTGCTTTGAGCGAGTACAAAGGAGAGATATAAATTGAGATAATAAAGTAATTAGGCCTCCAGGGATCTCTACTAAGGTGTTGTAGTTTCCACAGTGGAAAGGAAAAAAATATAAAAAGTTGCAGGATTCTTTTTTTAAAATATATATATATTTACCACTTGTTTGTTTTTGCAGCTTCATCTAATTAAGGATGACAGATGCTGAAAGAGAAATGGGCCTTCCTCCGATTGAGCAGAAACCAGGGCTCCAAATATGGACCATCAAGGTAAAATATCATTGCTGTTTTCCACAAAAATTAAATTTATTCCAACTGGGACCATTGCTTCCTTTAAATCAGGGGTCACCAACCTTTGCAACTTTAAGTCTGAAGGACTTCAGCTCCCAGACTTCTCCAGCCAGCAAAGCAAAGCTGGCTGGAGAAGTCTGGGAGCTGAAGTCCTTCAGACTTAAAGTTGCAAAGGTTGGGGACTCCTGCTTTAAATCATGTCTGTATTGATTGACACATCAATGCATTACCTAGTTTCTACAGGTAGTCCTTGACTTATGACTGTTGTCTTAGCAACTGGAGTTAAGTTACAATTTACCCAGAAAAATGGAAGTGCTTTGGACATCCACAATACAGCTGTGTTTATGGTCATTTATAGCATCTGACAGTCACATGTCTGTGCTATAGGATGGTTTTGCCAAAAACTGGACGTTTTCCCCCCCTTATCGACTGCAGCATTCATTTAATGTCCAGGGCATTCACTTAATGGCCACCACAAAAAGGCCATAAAATTGGATCGATCAATTAACGACTGTGACAACATAAGACCTTAATGAGTTTCCTCCATTAAATTTGTATGTCACAGACTACCTGTATGGAAGAGATAAACTACAGCAGATACAGATTCAAATATAAGAATATTTGCATCCAGTTTTGGTCACCAGGAGGTAGAAAAGATGTGGAGACTCTAGAAAGAGTGCAGAGAAGAGCAACAAAGAGGATGAGGGGACTGGAGGCTAAAACACATGAAGAACGTTTGCAGGAACTGGGGATGTCTACTTTAATGAAAAGAAGGTTTAGGGATGACATGATAGCAATCTTTCAAATATTTGAGTGGCTGCTACAAAAGTAGAGGGGATCAACCTATTCTCCAGCGCAGGACAAGAAACAATGGATGGAAACTAATCAAGGAGAGAGGCAACCTGGAATTAAGGAAAAATTTCCTAAGAGAACAATTGATCCATGGAACAACTTGCCTCCAGAAGTTGTGAATGGTTCAACACTGGATGCTTTTAAGAAGAAATTGGACAGCCATTGGTCTGAAATGGGATAGGGTCTCCTGCTTGAGCAGGGGGTTGGACAAGGTCCATTCCAGCACTGTTATTATGGGAAGAAGGGTTGCATTTGTACGAAGATGAATGACTGAAAAAAATACAGCTTGTAGTTTCTTTAGTAGTTAACAAATGCAAATGGTTTTTATACAACGCTTGTCAGCTAAGCAAACATTCTTCATTTTGTTTTAAGTCATGCTGCACAGGATTAACTTTAATTTAATTTAATGAATCATAGCATTGGGAAAGATGGAAGGGAAAAGGAGAAGGGGATGGCAGAGGATGAGCTGCCTACATCAGGGGTCTCCAAACCTTTCGGATCTCAGGGGCCACTAAATTCATAATTTTAAATCCGATGGACAACTAATATGATCTGCCTAATGAATGACTGGGTGGGTGTGGCTAGGTAGTCATGTGACTGGGCGGGTGTGGCCAACTTGATGTCACTCACGTCGAGGGGCGTTTCGCCAACCTCTCCTCGCCCCTCCCCTCCCAGCCCCTCCTCGCCTGCCCTCCCGGGCTCCTTAGGGCCCCAACAGGAAGCCGTTGCTGGAGCTAAGCAGCCCCCAGGAGAAAGAGTCGGCAAAACAGCTCAGTTCACATTGGATCTGGGCGAGAAGGAGGCTCAGCAGAAGCACCTCACTGAGGACTAGGAGCATGGGCTTTCCAAACAGGGGAGGGTGGCTGTTGTGTTGTAGTCCATGGATTTGCAAGGAGTGAGGCACAACGTAGCAAATGAACTACCACAACAACAACCTGGAAGGGCCTACCTTTTAGCACCAGATCCAAAATCTTGCTGATCCACGTTTCAGTGACTGGTTTCATCCAAGGCTTGGTGAAAATTAACTTTTTAAAATAAATGATATCGGTTTTATTTTACCTCCTTTCTTATCTTACAGGGGATGATTGCAATGGGTTGTTTTTTTTTAGTGTTTTCATGATGTAAACAATACTCAGAGTGGTTTGACATGAGGGGCAAAATAAAGTTCATAATAAATAATACATTTTTTTTAAAATGTTTTTTGCTGGGTTGGCATCCATCCAACTGTAGCTTACTCCACAAATCATGAACAAGCACACCTGGCTGCTGGGGCTACTCAGGGGTTTGGGGAGAACCTCTAGCTAAGATTCTGTGCAGTTCGGAGAACCCACAAATTCTACTCACCGCTCCTGCGCGAGCTGCACTGGCTGCCTGTGGCCTTTCGGGTGCGCTTCAAGGTGTTGGTTACCATCTTCAAAGCGCTCCATGGCACGGGACCTAGTTATCTGCGGGATCGTATCCTACCCCACACATCCCTTCGGCCGATTTGCTCTCACAGAGAGGGACTTCTCCGGGTGCCGTCCACTAGGCAATGCCAGCGGGTGACGCCCAGGGGAAAGGCCTTCTCTGTGATGGGCCCGACCCTCTGGAACGACCTTCCCCCCGAACTTAGATCTACCATGGACCTCTGCTCCTTCTGCCAGCAACTAAAAACCTATCTTTTCCAACAGGCCGGCCTGGCCTAACCTACCGTACCTAGCCTTAGTTTTTAGTAGAGAAATTTTTACATTGGCTTTACGGGTTAGTTTTAATGGGGTAGATTTTAGCACAGGGTGGTAATTTAATATAGTTTTAAGTATTTATATATTTATTTTGTGATATATTATGTTTTTTACATTTCCTGTGCACCGCCCCGAGTCTCTTCGGGGAGAGGGGGCGGTTAATAAGTCGAATAAATAATAATAAATAATAATAATAATACTCCTGGCTGGCCCTGCCCACCCTCTCATCCCAGGAATCTCCACGCGGCCCGTTTTGAATGCAGATAGGTGCAGGGCGCGCATGGAGGCTCAGGGAGGGCAAAAAAATAGGCTTACCAGAAGTTTGGGTCTCCAGAGGGCCTCCGGAGGCTGGGGAGGTCGTTTTCGCCCTCCCGGAGGCTTGGCAAAAACCTCCGGAGCCCAGGGAGGACAAAAACACACACCGACTAGGCCATGCCCACCATAGCCACACCCACCCAGCAACCAGACAGAGAATCCTTTGCTAAAACCTTTGAGGCCCACCTCTGACACCTGGGTTGTGTGAACCAGTGGCTTTGGCAATGCAATTTCTCCAAAACAAGGAAGAGATGTTTGGGGTTGATTAAGATAGGACTGCCTGTTCTTTGTCCCAACCGGTCAACAATGACCTTGACGAACCGGGGGGGGGAGGGAATTCAACATTTGCAACCTTCTGAGACAAAGTTTACAGATGCTGCCAACCTTTAGCCAACAATCGTGTGGCCTTTTAAGAAGCAGCTGATCTTTAGTGCTCTCTGTTGAACAACACGCTTATCCAGTTCAGCAAGTCCTGCGTGAGGTGAAGCAGAAAACCTCACCGGGTTAATGAATGAAGCCAAATATATATATGTGTGTGTGTGTGTGTGTGTGTGTGTGTTAGTTTTTATGAGCTGATCAATAAATTTAAATTTGAGAGACCAAGATAGATCTATTTCGAGCTTATTAGCTCTCATCAGTTGGCCACAGTTGGCCACACTGGGATTCGAACCGGGGCTGTAATGAATCCAAGGCAGAAGCCTAGCACTCCAGCCTAATCGGTTCTACCCAATTTCATCAGCTAATCCAGGAGTATTTAGTATAAATAATTGTTTCCACAACTTCCTGTAAGGGCCCCATTAAGGGAGGAGTATGTCTCCTCCCTTAATGGGGCCCTTACCGGAAGTTGTGGAAACAATTATCTATCTATCTATCTATCTATCTATCTATCTATCTATCTATCTATCTATCTATCTATCTATCTATCTATCTATCTATCTATCTATCTATCTATCTATGCATGCATGCATGCATACACATATATACATATATATCCCCGGATTTTGAAATAAGACGATGCAGCCATGCATGGAAGTTCCAGGAATGTTTAGATATCTGAGAAATTTTCATAGGGAAAAACGGGGCCGGAGTGAGGAATTCTCAGCAAGAGTGAAGGCAAGAATGCGTGTCCCAGGGTAATGTTGCAGGGTCCAATCTGAGTCAATCATGAGGACTAGAGGTTTAGTCTTCCAAGATTTCGGACTCGTGCAGGAACCCATCCTCAGGGAACTTTTCTCTCACCAGAATCAGAGGTGGTATTCAGCTGGTTCAGATCGGTTCGGGCAAACTGGCAGTAGCGACCTACCCACCTGCCCGTCTATTCGCCCCGGCTCTATGCCGTTCCATTTAGTTACGTTTTCTAAGCCGTGCGCATGCATACAAGCTGCAAGCACACCACACGCATGGAAGGCCCAGCACACAGTCACAAAGCAAGCGTGTGTGGTGAACTGTGGGTAAACCTATGTGAAATCCGCCTCTGACCAGAAAGTGCGCTTTGGGCTACTCTCTGTCTGGCATTTGTATGATGTTCGGTGTGTGTGGCTTTTTAGATGTTGATTGCGCTTTTGATGGCTGATTATTAAGTTTTGGCTGTTGTTTCCTTGTGCTGCCAAGACCTTACCTCCTAAGTATTTGATAAGCTGGTGGCAAATCAGCATTCTTGTTGATTGATGAAGGGTCCCTTTTCCCAGACTTCAGTCGCTTCCCTGGCTGTTTTTGTGCCTGCTCGTCCAACAATCTTAATAGCTGCAAAATTGAATGTAGGTTCTTGTTCATTGCAGTGTGAGTTTGGGTCTCCTCCTCCTCTGACTTGCATTCCCAACAAGGTCTAATGGTTTAGCTCTACCTCGGGACACGAATAGATTTGTATTCTTTATTTGCAATGCTTGCCTTCAAGTGTTGCATGAAAAGAAGACCATGCACACACTCCTGTCCCTTGTGTAGTTATGCAGATCAGAGAAGTTTCTTGCAATAACAGAATGACCAAATTGGAAGGGACCTTGGAGGTACATTGTTCCCTCTAATTAATTGTCCAAATTGGAAGGAAATTTCCTCCTTAGTTCTAGGTTGGTCCCCTCCCTGATTATTTTCTCATAGAATCTCATATCCTGGACATAATCTGTTTCAACAGGATGCTGCTATAGGACACTGCATGCCAAAACAACTAGTCACAAAAGTAGTTTTTTCCCTCGTGCCATTACTCTGCTGAAACCCTAATTCCCACAGCACTGTCTTATGCCTAAAGATATTTACCCATGTTGTATGGCTGTGTCCTTCTCATTTTCTCATCTTCTCTACCATGTTTCCTACTATTTTCTCCTATTGGCATCTTTCGATTTATGACTTGTTGTTTGTATTTTATGATTAATTATGTAGCTATGATTTATAATCTATGACCTATCACTTTGTTGTTCTATGTGTGTACCACTGATAGCTTATACAACAGAGACGAATTCCTTGTCTGTTTAATCACACTTGACCAATAAAATATTCTCTTCTCTTTTCTTCCCTTCTTTTCCCTTCCTTCCATCTTCTCTTCCCTTCCCTTCCATCTTCTCTTCTCTTCCATCTTCTCTTCTCTTCCATCTTCCCTTCCCTTCCATCTTCTTTTCTCTGCCCCTCCCTTTCATCTTTTCTTCTCTTTCATCTTCCCTTCCATCTTCCCTTCCCTTCCATCTTCCCTTCCCTCCCATCTTCTCTTCTCTTCAATTTTCTCTTCTCTTTTCCATCTTCTCTTCTCTTCCATCTTCTCTTTTCTATCTTCTCTTCCATCTTCCCTTCCCTTCCATCTTTTCTTCTCTTTCATCTTCTCTTCCATCTTCTCTTCCCTTCCATCTTTTCTTCCATCTTCTCATCTCTTCTTTTTTCCATCTTCTCTTCCACCTTCTCTTCTCTTCCATCTTTTCTTCTCTTCCATCTTCCCTTCCATCTTCTCTTCTCTTTTCCACCTTCTCTTCCATCTCTTCTCTTCCATCTTCTCTTCTCTTTTCCATCTTCTCTTCCATCTTCTCTTCTCTTTTCCATCTTCCCTTCCATCTTTTCTTCCATCTTCTCATCTCTTCTTTTTTCCATCTTCTCTTCCATCTTCTCTTCTCTTCCATCTTCTCTTCCATCTTCTCTTCTCTTCCATCTTCTCTTCTCTTTTCCATCTTCTCTTCCATCTTCTCTTCCATCTTCTTTTCCATCTCTTCTCTTCCATCTTCCCTTCCCATCTTTTCTTCTCTTTCATCTTCCCTCCCATCTTCCCTCCTCTTCCATTCTGTTCTATATATACAGCACATATATGTGTTTATAGGGGAATATATATTTTGAGAGCAGGCATCAGAATTTTTTTTTCTGTGCTATTGTGTACACAGAATAAGTGATGTTAAAGGTTATATTATCTTATTAATGTAATTATTCAAATTATTTATGCAGCTGTCCATCCCTTTGGAGCAGTCTGGGTGTGTTTGTTCTTTTTTAATTATGATTACGTTCTTTTTTTCTCACAAAAACATTTCTGGTTCTACCGCCCTACGCTAAACATCATTTACATTTGCTTATGGGACCTCTCTGCCACCTTTGAAAGCATCTTGCAAGGACTTTTTGCTTAGCATATGATTTCTTCTCTTTCAGAATATGAAGATGGAGCCTATTCCTGCAAAGGCTTATGGGAGTTTCTTTGAAGGAGACTGCTACATCATATTAAATGTAAACTTCCATGGAGGAAGGATAATTGTACAAAATACGTTATTCACTAGAGCAGAGGTCTCCAAACTTGGAAGCTTTATGACTTGTGGACTTCCATTCCCAGAATTCCCTGCCCCAACAGGGCTGGCTGAGGAATTCTGGGAACTGAAGTCTACAAGTCTTAAAGTTACCAAATTGGAGATTCCATCTTCCATCCTTCTGAGGTCGGTAAAATGAGGACCAGATTGTTAAGGGGCAATATGCTTTGTAAACTTCTTAGAGAGCGCTGTAAAGTACTATGAGGCGGTATATAAGTAAGTGCTATTGCTATGTTTAGAAAATAAATGTGTTCTGGGTTGCTTTTCCTTTTCTCTCTGTCTCCTTTAAAGCATAGCAATTAAAGTATTGAAGCGAGCAAGAGGCATGGATAGATGATTTTTTTCTTTTTTGCTGTTCTGATTTGTTTTTCCTTCTCTCTTTCGCTCTTTTCTTTTTGTAGGTGGGTGACATGATTAGAAATTAGACAGAATAGAAAGAAAAGGCCTTTCAATAAGGGGTGACAAGACTAACACTAGAATAAGTGATAGAGATAAGAGAAGGGGGAATATTAGTGTAAAGATTTTTATATAATAAAAGTAATAACAGGAGAAATGGAATAATTGAATAACAATAGATTGCAACCTAATATAAATGTTTATTATTATTATTAATAATTATCATTCCAATAACATGGAATAATTGAATAACAATAGATTGCAACCTAATATAAATGTGTATTATTATTATTATTAATAATCATTCCAATAACATGGAATAATTGAATAACAATAGATTGCAACCTAATATAAATGTGTATTATTAATAATAATCATTCCAATAACATGAAATAATTGAATAACAATAGATTGCAACCTAATATAAATGTGTACTATTATTATTATTATTATTATTATTATTATTATTATTATTATTATTATTATTATTATTATTATTATTATTATCTTTATTCATAAAACATGAAACTCAGCCAACTGAGCATTTAAAAATGCATTGCAAATATTATTGACTGGTGCTAATGGTTGATACAGTTTGCTGCCAGATCCTAGGTATCAACCATTAGCACCAGTCAATAATATTTGCTGCTGCTGCTGCTATTATTATTATTATTATTATTATTATTATTATTATTATTATTATTATTATTATTATTATTATTATTATTATTATTATTATTATTATTATTATTATTATTAAAACATACGTATGTTTTTCTACATACGAATGTAATAATTACCATATTTTTGGGGAGTATAAGATGCACCAAGGTTTTGAAGACGCAAATTTTAAAAAAAGGTTTTGCAGTATGCAAACCTCTCCAAAATGGCTTTTTTTTCGTGAAAACGAGCCCATTTTTTAAAAAAGGGCATGAATAGCCTTTAGGAGGCTTGTAGAGTGCCCTTGGGAGTGAAGGGGACCAAAAACGAACAAAAAACGGCCTGTTTTTCGCAAAAGTATCCCCATTTTGTGTCAAAAAATGGGCATGGACAGCTTTTAGGAGACTTATAGAGTGCTCCTGGAGGCCTGGAGGACAAAACTGAGGAAAAACCAGCCCATTTTTCGCTCATTTCTGCCCTCCCCAGCTCCCAAGAGTCCTCTGGAAGTCTCCTAAGGCTATGCACAGCCATTTTGCAAAGGGGGTGGAGTTTCAGGAGGCCACAAATGCTGTATTCAGTATATAAGATGCGCCCCAGATTTTCACGTCTCTTTTTTGAGGGAAACAGGTACGTCTTATACTCCGAAAAATATGGTATCCTGTTTTCCAGAAAATAAAATCACCCCGGATAATAAGGCCAATTGGGCTTTTTAGCGCATGTGCTAAAATCAGCCTTCCCCTGAAAATTAGCCCTTTCTGAAAATATTGCCACACAGCAGCAGCCATGAGGTGCCTTCTGCATCTCAAAAATAATAAGATCGCCCCGAAAATAAGGCCAAGCACTTATTTCGGGGGTCAAAAGAAAATAAGACCCTCTCTTATTTCTGGGGGAATACATACATATATGACTTTATCAGTTTTACTTATATTAGAATGTATGACACCCAGGTACCACACTGTTCATGCATTGATTTGAATTATTTGTAAAAAAAAAAAAAACTTGAAAAAGAAGAACAAATGAATAAATAAAAGTGATTCTCTCTTTTTTTTTTTTTTAAATGCCTCTTCTGGATTAAAAGCCATTTATGAGTGGGAAAAGGGATGTTTTCCAACATTTTTAGAAGTCCCCAAGTCTGTCACCTCCTCTTGTTTTTCTGTTTCAAAACTTAACTGTGAGAGGGATCTTGGAGTCCTAGTGGAGAACCATTTAAATAGGAGCCAGCCGTGGGCAGCAGCTGCCAAAAAAGCCAACCCAGTTCTAGGCTGCATAAACAGAGGGAGAGAATCAAGATCATCGCATTACCACTTTGTAATGCCTTGGTAAGGCCACACTTGGAATATTTGCATTCAGTTTTGGTCGCCACGATGTAGAAAAGACGTGGAGACTCTTAGAAAGAGTGCAGAGAAGAGACACAAAGAGGATTAGGAGACTGGAGGTTAAAACATATGAGGAACGGTTGCAGGAACTGGGTAGGTCTAGTTTAATGAAAGGAAGGACCAGGGGAGACATGATAGCAGCCTTCCAATATCTCAGAGGGTGCCACAAAGAAGAGGGAGTCAAGCTATTCTCCAAGGCGCCTGAGGGCAGGACAAGAAGCAATGGGTGGAAACTAATCAAGGAGAGAAGCAACTTAGAACTGAGGAGAAATTTCCTGATAATTAGAACAATTAAACAGTGGAACTGAAGTTGCCTCCAGAAGTTGTAAATGCTCCAACGCTGGAAGTTTTCAAGAAGATGTTGGACAACCATTTGTCTGAAGTAGTTTAGGGTTTCCTGCCTAGGCAGGGGGTTGGACTAGATGACCTCCAAGGTCCCTTCAAACTCTTGTTATTCTATTCTATTCTATTCTATTCTATTCTATTTCTGACCTGTCCTTCTGGCGACGTGGGTTGGAAAATAATTTTAACGCCATGCTTGTTCCTTTCCAGAACATAAAGATGCAGCATGGCTTTGCCACTGATCTCCACTATTGGATCGGGCGCGATGCCACTCAGGATGAGCAAGGGGCCGCTGCTTTCTACGTCACTCAGATGGATGATTCCCTGGGAGGCCGAGCCATTCAGCACCGCGAGGTTCAAGGACACGAATCGGCTGCTTTCAAAAGTTATTTCAAGAAAGGCATCATGTGAGTGTTGGGGAAACTTATCTATGCGATGAACGGGGGGAAAAAATCTAACCACCTCCTATTTCTTTTATTTTAGTCTCGTTCACTTGTACAATCACACGTATTCGGGTAGTCCTCGACTTACGACCAATTGTTTAGTGACTGTTCAGAGTCACGACTGACCTTCCCGGGGTGGGGAATGTACTTATGGCCCAGTTGCAAAGTTTCAACAACTGCCCCCCTCCCTCTGTGGTCATGGGACCACATGACAGGTACTCAGCAACCCATCATCCACAATCATAGCATTGGCTGCCTCCTACAATCACACCAACATTTTTTTGTTAAAAAGTGGCATTTACCTTTGGTTTTGAGCAAAAAAATAAAAGTCTTCATGACCACTGCAAAGAAGAAAAGATTGTAAAATCGGGTGAGTCACTGTTTTGTGTCCATGGCGACTTGGTGGTAGGTCGAGGACTACTTGTAACAATGAGATCTAGTAACTTGTTATTGTTTTTAAAAAAAATAAAATAAAGTAAGATTCTAACTAGCTCTGTGACCCCAGCTCTTTAGAGTAGCCAAGTATTTTTTCCCCCCAAACCCTCCCGTTTAGTAATTAAATATGAAGTCTTGTTTTCAACAGCTACAAGAAGGGAGGAATGGCTTCAGGGTTCAAGCATGTTGAGACCAACATGTATAACATCAAAAGGCTCCTTCATGTTAAGGGCAAGAAGCATGTGTCAGCGACAGAGGTAAGGACAGCCCCTCCTCTGATATATATATATTTAATATATTTGCATTCTCAAAAGCTAAACTAAAGTTCAGATGCAACTGTCCAGACCAGGAGATTAATTCAGAAAAGCTAAAGCTATTTTTTTTAAGGACATTAGCAGACATAACAGAATTGGAAGAGACCTTGGAGGTTTTTTTTTAAAGAGATTAACAGAGTTGGAAGGGACCTTGTAGGTCATCTAGTCTAACCCCCCCGCCCCAGCAGGAGACCCTACACCATTTCTGACAGATGGCAGTCAGGTCTCTTCTTGAAAGCTTGGTAGAGTTGATTGCCATGCCTCAGTTGTTTTCCTCCCCAGCACTAATCCAGAAGGTAAGTTTTCTCTAATTCTTTAAGTGAACATGCATGTGCAAAGCACATACTCAATGAAACGGTTGTTGAACTGGTAGCATCAGAGGTGGGTTGCTACCGGTTCGGCCGGGTAGGTAGCAACTCAGCCTGCCATGCCCCCAAACTGGTTCTATTGTCGTCATCGCCGCCACCTTGATTTTCGGTTCTGCACATGCGCAGTACAATCTTCATGGCAAAAAATTATTTTTTTCTCTTTTCTAACGTTGTGCGCATGCGCAAACCTGTTAGATGCAAATGTGCACATGAACCAGCAGTAATGTTCTGTCCCGGCTGGGTTCACTTGGGTAGCTAGTTAACTCCATACGTAGGAATCTTTCAAATTAAATTTATTATCAGGCATCCTTAATATCAACACTCACAGTTGATTGTTAAGGGTCTTCTGATGGCTTTAATCTTTCCCATCGCGTAGGTAAAAAGACATTAATTTGCCTAACCCATTCTGAGCGGAGATTTAACGCGGCTGTCTGATACGGCTGTATCAGTTTTACAAAGGCTTGTAAAATTGACTGGCTATAACTTTTCCCATGGCAAGGTACCCCCAGTGGCCAATCAGGTAACACAGATGTGATCACATGGTATGGAACTACATTTCCCACCAGGCAGTTCTCCCTACATTTCCTGGATGGAGGATAGCTATAAAGACACTGAGTTTCATTGCCTTTTGAACATGTTGGACCTGGGCAGAGCAGCTGCTGAATCACACCATACTCCCCAGGAACATTGATATATATCATAAATTATGCCACGTAATTACCAGTCGAATTTATATGCTGCTACAATCAGGACGTTTGGTGGTTAGGAGATATTATAGAAATACCATCATAAATGCAATAAATTCCGATCGGAATCATCTCCAAATATGTCAGCCCTGTAAGAAGAAGCAAAATAAAAAACAATGACTTTTTTTCAGTAGTTGTTAACTCCGTGCTGTAACTCGGGGCCTAGCTACCAGTAGTGGGTTTCTGCAGGCTCAAACCTACTCGCGAGAGCTGGTTGGCGAAATTTAGAGAACCGGTGAGAGGGGGTTCCACCGGCGTACCTGGAAGTAAATCTGGCCCGCCGCTGCCAGTAACCCAACGGAAAGGAAAGGAAGGAAGGAAGGAAGGAAGGAAGGAAGGAAAGAAAGAAAGAAAGAAAGAAAGAAAGAAAGAAAGAAAGAAAGAAAGAAAGAAAGAAAGAAAGAAAGAAAGAAAGAAAGAAAGAAAGAAAGAATTTATTATCACAATTGAGTCCCAAATTTTGGTTGCTAAGCAAGAGCGTTGTTAAATGAGTTTCACCACATTTTAAAAGGTGGCCACTCCCACCCTGTCACATGACTACCAAGTCACGCCCACAAAATAGGCCACACCTACAGAGTAGATTCTAAAAATTTGAAACCCACCACTGCTAGCTACATACATGGCTCGGGGCCTAGCTACATACGAGACCGCCTCCTGTCCCATACATCCCTTCGACCGATCCGCTCCCACAGAGAGGGCCTTCTCCGGGTACCGTCGGCCAGGCAATGCCAGTTGGCGACGCCCAGGGGAAGGGCCTTCTCTGTGGCGGGCCCAGCCCTCTGGACCGACTTACTCCCTGATCTATGCACTACCTCGGACCTCCGCCTCTTCCGCCAGGGTCTCAAAACGTATTTATTCCAACAAGCTGGCCTAGCATAACCCCCCGTTTCTGACTTTTATTCAGATAAAATTTATTTAATAGGGTTTTATAAGTGTTTTTAGCACGGGATATAATTTAATAGTTTTTAATAATGTATTTTTGTATATGTATGGTTTTTAATATTGCCTGTGCGCCGCCCTGGGTCCTTGTTAGGAGAAGGGCGGGGTATAAATTTGAAAAATAAATAAATAAACTGTTGAGCCAATCCATATTCCCCAATGCATGTTTTTCCTTTTGCTTGGAACCATAAATAAACGCTAGAAACCAGAAACCAGTCACAAATTGCAGCCACATCATCACAGGGGACTGCAAATGGCCATCAAGTTGGCTCTGTTGCCAAGCAGCCAAAATCACGTGACGGCAGGACTGTGTGACCATTATAAATGACAATGTTGGAAGTCGCAGCACTGAAAAGCGTGACTTATGACTGCTTTCCACCCTTATCACCATTGCAATGCCCCTACCGTCACGTGATCAAAACTCAAAGCCTTAGGAACTGATTCACATTTATAACGGTTGCACTGTCCTGGGGTCCCATGATCCCCTTTTGCGACCCATACTTGTAAGCGGATCCCAAGCTTCCTAACAGACAGGAAGCAGCAGGTGAAGCTAGACAAAATCACATCAGATACCTGTACAATTAGCACAGGAGGCTGTGGGCTCTCTCTACTTCTCTCTCTATACCAAGGACTGCCTCTCAAGCGACCTACCTGTTAAACTGCTGAAGTTTGCAGATGACACAACAGTGATCGGTCTCATTCGAGACAACGATGAATCCGCATACAGACGGGAGTTTGAACAACTAGCCTCATGGTGCGACTGGAACAATCTGTGAACACGCTCCTAACCGTGGATTTTAGGAGACACCCTCCCCTACTACCACCTCTTACGATACTAGACAACACAGCATCAAAAGTAGAGACCTTCACATTTCTAGGTCCAGTCACATCTCAAGACCTGAAATGGACACCTGACATCAAAGACGTCATCCCAAAAGCACCACAAAGAAGGTTCTTTCTGCGCCAACTCAGGAAGCTCAAACTGTCCCAGGAGCTGCTGATTCAGTTCTACAGGGGAATCATGGAGTCTGTCATCTGCACCTCCATCACTGTCTGGTTTGGCTCTGCAACCCAACAAGACAGACATGGACTTCAACGGATAATTAGAAAAAACAATTACTGCCAACCTGACTTCCGTTGAAGTCCATTGTACATTGCAGGGGTCAAAAAGAGGGCCTTGAAAATATCTACAGACCCCTCGCATCCTGGACATAAATTGTTTCAACTCCTACCCTCAAAACGATGCTATAGGGCACTGCACGCCAGAACAACTAGACACAAGGATAGTTTTTTCCCGAATGCCATCGCTCTGCTAAACAAATAATTCCCTCACCACTGTCTTAACTATTCACTAAGGCTGCCTTACGATTACTATTAGTCTTCTCATCGTTCCTATCACCCATCTCCTCCCACTTATGACTGCGGGACTGTAACTTTGTGGCTTGTATCCTTACAATTGATATTGATATTGATGGTTTCCTGATTGCTTATTTGCACCCTATGACTATCATTAAGTGTTGTACCTTATGATTCTTGATGAATGTATCTTGTCTTTTTATGTACACTGAGAGCATCTGCACCAAAGACAAATTCCTTGTGTGTCCAATCACACTTGGCCAATAAAGAATTATATTCCATTCCATTCCATTCTATTCTATTCTATTCTATTCTATTCTATTCTATTCTATTCTGCAACCTTCGCATAACAATGGAGAAGCTGGATTCACTTAACTGTGTTTCTAAATTAACGACTGCAGTGATTTGCTTAACAACTGTGGCAAGAAAGGTCACATAATGGGGCAAATGTCCTTAACAAATGTCTCTTAAATGTTGGGCTCTGTTGTGGTCGTAAGTCGAGGATTGCACTCTGCCTGTGCTGAACTTTTTCACGTTGTTTTGATGGCAGCATTTTTCTGTTACCTCCAAACAGGTGGATCTTTCTTGGGACAACTTCAACAAAGGTGACGTCTTTCTCTTGGATCTTGGCAAAGTGTTAATCCAGTGGAATGGACCTTCCTGCAACATTGCTGAGAAAGCGAAGGTCAGCCATGGGGAATAATATCTTGATGTAGTTTCGGAGACTTATATTGTGGCCCGCCGGCGGACAGCAGAGCTGGTAGCAGAGTCAAACAGTGAGGAGGTTGGGGAGGAACATGGGCCAGTCCTGGGGGCTGAGGAAAACTCAGACGAGGGGTCTGCGTCAGAGGCCGAGAAGGAGCTAGACAGCAGTGAGGCAGAGGAACAGCTGGAGCCTGTTCCCAGTGTGTACATGCGCAGAGCTGCCAGAAGACAAGAGCAACTAAGAAAGCAGGGTCGACTTGGGAGTAAAGCCACACCTTGGAGGTGATTGGCCCCTCCCATAGGAAACAAAAGAGGAAGGAATGGGGAAGGGGCTTTTGCAGGAAACAATTTGTCATTTCAAGAGTGGAAAGTTCTGTTTGTGACTATAAGAGATTCTGTGCCAAGTGTTGCCTTGCCCAGGGTTTGGAAACGAGTTATCTGGCAGCTCTCCAAACGAGATAAGGTTCGTGTTGATAAATATTCCTTGGAAAGATTGTTTGCTAAGCCTTGCAGACCGTGAATGAAAGGAATTCACAGTCATGTAAATAAAAGGGGTTTTGCCGGGATCAAGACTCTTCTTCATGCTTGTTAAGGAAGCCTAGGTCAGAACAACTTAAAACACTAAGCCAGGTTAAAAGAACATAAGCATGAATCTAGTCTGCTAGATCTAGTCCAGCCATCTCTTGGTTGTTGTTTTTTAAGAATTTTTATTGGTTTTAAAACATTTATGGGGAAAAGGGAACATAGAAACTTTTGGTAGCTCCCATGTTAGTAATAGAAATCCCTTCAGATCTCACAGTTTTATCATTTTAAAAATAACGTATAAAAGATAAGCATAAACAGAGTTCTTACTTTATATCAACCGTATGTTCAATCCTCTCTTTCTTTGCCACTTTCTATTATATCAACAATTACAATAATATTTCAAATACAGTTATTTTTGTGATCTGAGCCTTTTCGATATTGCTCCCTCCCCCCTGCCCCCAGGTGGAGTCATGCCCCCTCCCTTTCCCATATCTTGCTGCCTTTTCACCCACCTCCGCTATCTTCGTCCTCTAGGACAGGGGTCCCCAACCTTTTTGGCACCAGGGACCGGTTTCATGTTAAAAAAATTCCGCGGACCGGTGGCCATGGCTCAGCCGGCCTAGAGGGGGAGCAGGGAGGGAGGGGGAACAGGCGGCGAATGCGCGCGCGGAGGGGTGAGTTGGCTCACTCGCCCCTCTCGGGCCCCCAACGTCGTGAGCAGCCGTGCCTGTGCTCTCCCGCCCCTGGTGCGCGCTCTGCCCAGGGGGCTGCCCCCTCCTCCCTCCTCCTCCTCTCCGGCCCTTTCTAAGAGTTGCGCTGCTCACTGCGGTCCGGTTCCTAGCAAGCTACGGACCGGTCCCGGTCCACGGCCCGGTGGTTGGGGACCCCTGCTCTAGGAGAGAAGAATGTTTTTTTAATAAAGGAAGCCATCTCTTGTTATGATGGCCCACAAGTGCCCTAGAAGATGATCTTTAGAGGAGTCCCGCTACCATCAAGGTTAAGAACCATGGGTCCTCAGGACCTCCATGAATGGGTCCAATTCATTTCTTGAACCAACAAAGGTAGTAGCCAGCATTATATCTCAGGGTAGTGAATTGAGAGATTCTCAATCCTCCAAGTCGTGGTTGCCCCAAAGGTGCTTTTTCAGGAAGCAACTGGATTTACTTGTTTTGGGAGGGGGGGGGGGGTTATAAGACTTTTCTCATTCAAGAAGCTTCTTCAGCTCTGACAGAATAGTGGGGAACGGAAGGATTTATATTCCTTGCAGACAGCTGGTCATTTGCCTCCTTTCAGAGGGTCATTGAGGTCACTTGGAGGTTTATCCATGTCCTCAGTTGTCCCAAAGATATTTTTTCAAGAGGCAACTGTACTTTCTTGTTTTTTCTTTTGAAGACATTTCACTTCTCATCCAAGAAGCTTCTTCAGCTCTGACTGGATGGTGGGAAATGGAAGGATGTATATTCCTTGCAGGCAGCTGGTCACTTGCATCCTTTTAGAGCAGGGGTCTCCAACCTTTGCAACTTTAAGTCTGAAGGACTTCAGCTCCCAGACTTCTCCAGCCAGCAAAGCTGGCTGGAGAAGTCTGGGAGCTGAAGTCCTTCAGACTTAAAGTTGCAAAGGTTGGAGACCCCTGTTTTAGAGGGAGTAGGAATGGATTTCCAGAGGGAAAAAATTGCAGACTTACAGGAACCAGGAACCCCACTAAGGTGACTCTGAAGACACAGGTAAACCCCCAAGAGCTTCAACGATCCTCTAAAACAGGGGTCACCAACCCCCGGGCCACGGACCGGTGCCGGTCCATGGCTTGATAGTAACCAGGCCAGAGTGAGCGGTGGAGAGAGTAGCGCAACTCTTAGGAAAGTGTAGCAAATATTCCGCTATCCTGGCGGCTGGCCGGGGCGCTCCCCAGGGGCAGGACGGGGGCAACGGCCTGCATTGGGGGGGTTCGGGGCACCACCCGGCCCTCCACAGGGGGAACGGGCTGCCAGGCCCTCCTTCCCGGGACGCAGCCTGTCCTTCCCTGCCCCAGCCGAGGATCCTTCGCCCGGGACCCCTGGCAGCTTTCCCGCCCGGTTGCACATGACTGCCGAATGCGTGCGCGGCCCACGTAACTCAACTCACCCGCTGGGGGCTTCCACCGGTCCGCGGAATTTTTTTTACATGAAACCAGTCCCTGGTGCCAAAAAGGCTGGGGACCCCTGCTCTAAAAGGATGCAAACGTCCAGCTGCCTACGAGGAATTTAAATCCTGCCATTCCCCACCATCCAGTCAGAGCTGAAGAAGCTTCTTGAATGAGAAGCGAAACGTCTTCAAAAGAAAAAACAAGGGAAGTCCAGTTGCCTCCTGAAAAAGCACCTTCGGGACATGGCATTGAACGGTGCGTTGTATAAAAGAAACATTTGTGGAATTGGCCATAAAGTTAGAAAACCCCAGAAGTCTCCAGGAAAGGGTGAGAAAGAGAAGGCTGGCTCAGGAATTCTGGGAGTTGAAGTCCACAGGTTATAAAGAGAGCCTAGCTGCCCATCGCTGCTCTTGAGAATGAGCATAAACCTTCATTGATGGACGATTATAGACTGTAGGTTTTTAAACGAGAATATTGGTCAATCGGGCTTGAAACGAAGGATCCTTGTTATTTTCTGAGCTTGGTGGTTTTCTTGCAGGCATTTCATTACTCAAACTAGGTATAACATCATCAGGGCTAGTAAGAAATATGGCATGCTTTCTCTTTATATTCGAGTGGCTTCACTTCTCCAGGATATAAATTGAGAGCAAACCCCTCTCCCTACTCGCACTGATGATATTACCTAGTTGGGTAATGAAACATCTGCAAGGAAACCGCCAAGCTCAGAGAGCACCTCTCTCTGCCCTAGCCCTAAATTATTGGTATAATGTAGAGGCGGTATTCTGCCAGTTCGCCCCGGATTGGGTGAGCTGGTAGTGGCAGCGGTGGGAGGCTCCACCTACCTGCCCAGATGTTATCATGGACGCGTTGCATGTGAGCAAAGCAAGCTCTCACTCTCTCTCTCTCTCTCTCTCTCTCTCTCACACACACACACACACACACACACACACACTCCCGGTTCTGAATCGGTAGCAAAGTTAAGATGATTTCATGCCTGATATAATGCGTATTTTGTACAACTTTTGTAAGTTAGAAAGAGTTCCAACGAATTATCCGAGGCAACAAGCCTTTGTAAAAAAAATAATAAAAACGAAGACTAAAAAGACTTGAATTGAACTTGATGCCTCAAAAAAGGATCCCAAATCTTTATTAGAATCTTAAACCGCTATTAAAGCTTGCCAAGCATCTGAAGTTCGATCACCCTGACTATGAGGATGTTGGGACAATGGTAAGCTTGAAAAACAACCGTCAGTTCATTTTCTCAGGGCCCTCCTAGCTCCGAACAGTCATTAAACACATCGTTCATAAGTCAAGGACTAACTGTAATCATGCTGGATGGTTTGTGGTTTGTAATGTTTGGGCTTATCGCCATTGACCAGGGAATGATCTTGGCACGAAGCATCCGGGATGGCGAGAGAGGCGGACGGGCCCAAATTGCCGTCATCGACAACGAGAAGGATTGCCCGGAGCTTATGCAGATCATGAAGGCGACGCTGGGCGAGAGGAGCCGCGAGATCAGAGAACCGTTACCGGATGAAAAGGCAGAGGAACACCAAAAAGGCAACGTCCGCCTTTACCAGTAAGTTCCCATTGTTCACAAACTTAGAGAGGTGGTTTTTTTTTAAACTCCAGCATTTGAAGAGGGGGAGTCCACTTATTTTCCAAAGCACCAGAAGGCAAGAGAAGAAGCAACGGATGGAAACTAATCCAAGAGAGAAGCAACCTGGAATGGAAGAGACACTTCCTAACTATGAGGACAATTTAGCAGTGGAACCGCTTGCCAGCAGAAGTTGTGGTTCTCTTCCAGTGGTGGGATTCAAATAATTTAACAACCGGTTCTCTGCTGTAATGACCAGCTGGGTAGGTGTAGCTCAGTGGTCATGTGACTGGGTGGGTGTGGCCAATTCAATGTCACTCACGCTGATGGGCGCTTGACCTTAGCTGTGACAATGCCATAAGGGTTAACGGGAAAGGCCGTTTCTGTAAGCAGGGCAATAAAAATGAGGCTAGAAACAACACCAAGGATGTTTCCTTCCTGCCTTCCTTACGGGATTAGCCCTGTAAAGTGGGGAAAAAACAGAAGGAGATTTCTTCCAAGAACCGGTTCTCTGAACTGCTTAGAAAGTTAACAACCGGTTCTCCCAGATAGGTGCCTGAATCCCACCACTGTTCTGTTCCATTATCAGAGGTTTTTAAGAAGAGATTGGACAGCCATTTGTCTGAAATTGATTGAACAGGGGGCTGGACTAGAAGACCTCCAAAGTCCCTTCCCGCTCTATTCTGATTAATTGCTTGCTCCTTAATGTGGTGAGGTAGAAATATATGCAGAAAAGGTTGGTTTAAAAAAAAAAAACTTAAATATTTACAATTGCCCATTTCTACCCGCAGTGTGTATGAAAATGGCAAAGATCTTGTGGTTCAAGAAATTGCAACCCGGCCTCTCACACAAGACCTCCTGAGCCACGAGGTAAGATATGCAACTGTTGAGAAGATATTGTTTGGTTTGGGTGCTCCACCAAAGGGACATTCCAATGTAAAAGAGATCAGTTCTGATCTGGGAATGTTTGGTTGAAATCCTGTGTTATTTTTCTTCTTTTTCCTTCCCCTCCTTCTCCTTTCCCTTCTCCTTGTCTGTTTTTTTCTTTTCTTTCTCCTCCTTCTCCTCATTGTCTTGTTTGCCTTGTCTATGTCCTCCTCCTCCTCCTCCTCCTCCTCCTCCTCCTCCTCCTCCTCACCCTTGTTCTCCTGCTCAATCTTCCTTGTCTATCTCCTTCTTTTTCTCCTCCTTGTCCATCTCCTCCTTCCCTGTTTTCTTCTACTCATTGTCTATCTACTTCTCCTTGTTCGCTTTGTCAATCTTCTCCTCCTCCTCCTCTTTATCTACCTTCTCCTCATTTTTGTCGTTATCCTCCTCCTCCTTATTTATCTTCTCCTCCTTGTCCATCTTCTCCTTCCCTGTTTTCTTCTACTCATTGTCTATCTACTTCTCCTTGTTCGCTTTGCCAATCTTCTCCTCCTCCTTCTCCTCTTTATCTACCTTCTCCTCATTTTCGTCGTTGTCCTCCTCCTCCACCTCCTTCTTTATTTTCTCCTCCTTGTCCATCTTCTCCTTCCCTGTTTTCTTCTACACATTGTCTATCACCTTTTCCTTGTTCACTTTGTCAATCTTCTTCTCCTTCTCTTTATCTATCTTCTCCTCATTTTCTTTTTCCTCCTCCTCCTCTTCTCCTTCCTGTCTATCTTTTTCTTCTTACTTTCCTCATTGTTTATCTTGTCCTTCTCCTTCTTCTCATTGACTATCTCCTTCTCCTCCATGTCCATCTTCTCTTATCTCTTCCTGTCTCCCTTCTTCCCCTTCTCCTTCTCCAGGACTGTCACATTATAGACCAGGGAGGTTTGAAAATCTACGTCTGGAGAGGAAAAGAGTCCAGCAAGGAAGAAAAAAATGCCGCTTTTAGTCGGGCAGTGGTAAGTGAAATACTCTTAAGAAACATATTAATTTATATTCTGCATTTTTAAAAAAAGCACGTGAATCAGCAGAAATATGCAGGTAGAAATCAGACAAATGCAATTACTGGAGATTTGTCAGGGAGAGGATGGAAATACCTTTATGCTTGTAACATGGAGCACTGAATTTGAATTTCTGTTCATGAAAATAAGTATTCTCTCCTGGGGCCTACCTCTCAGGGTTGAGAGGAGGATAAGAGCATAGCAAATTACAGATAGTCTTATGACCTTACGACTTACGACCACAATTGAGCCTAAATTCTGTTGTAAGTTCATTTGTTAAGTGAATTTTGCCACATTTTATTACCATTCTTGCCACAGTTGTTAAGTGAATCACTGCAGTTAATAAATTAGTAACTCTCTCTTTTTCCTCTCTTCTCTTCTTTTCTCTTTCTCTCTCTTTCTTTTCTCTCTTTCTCTCCACTCTTTTCTTTTTCTCACCCTCTTTTTTTAATCTCTTTCTTTTATCTCTTTCTCTTTCCCCTCCCTCCATCTCTCTTTTCTCTCTCTCTTTTCTTTATTCTTTTTCTCTTTTCTCTTTCTCTCCCTCTCTCTCTCCTTTCTCTCCTTTCTCTCTTTCTCTCCCTCTCTCTCTCCTTTCTCTCTTTTTTCTCTTTCTCTCACTCTCTCTCTCCTTTCTCTCTTTTCTCTCTCTCTCTCCCTCACTCTCTTTCTTCTCTCTCTCGCTCCACTCTCTTTCTTTCTCTTTCTTCTCTCTCCCATTCCCACACTTTCTCTCTCCCTCTCTTTCTTTTCTCTCTCTTTCTCCTCTCTCTCCCCTCTCTCTTTTCTCTTTCCCCCTCCCTCCCTTCCTCTTTCTTCTCTCTCTCTTCTCTCTCTCTTTTTTCTTTATTCTCTCTCTTTTCTCTTTCTCCCTTTCTCTCTTCTCTCTCTCTTTTCTCTTTCTCTCTCCCTCTCTCTCCTCTTTTCTCTTTCATCTCTCTCCTCTCTCTTTCTCTTTATCTCCACTCTCTCTTTTCTCTTTCTCTCTCCCTTTCTCTCTTCTCTCTCTCTCTTTTCTCTTTCATCTCTCTCTTTCTCCACTCTCTCTCTTCTCTTTCTCTCTCCCTCCCTCTCTCTCTCCTCTCTTTTCTCTTTCATCTCTCTCTTTCTCCACTCTCTCTTTTCTCTCTCTCTCTCTCTCCCCCCCCCCCCTCTCTGTTGGAATCTTCCTAGGGCTTCATCCAAGCCAAAGGTTACTCTCCGTCTACGAACGTAGAAGTTGTAAATGATGGAGCAGAATCTGCCATGTTTAAACAGCTTTTCCAGAAGTGGACGGACAAATACGCCACCCAAGGCCTTGGCAAAGCCTACTCTCTCGGCAAAATTGGTGAGATGGGGGTGGGGCTCCGAACCCTCTCCACACCCCACATTTATTTTAACCCCGGTGGGGGAGAGAAGGGGATTTTCTCCCAATGCCATGGTTTTGCTCTAACAAATCCTAGCAGCTAGCCAATCTGGGCTGATCTTGCAAAAACCCATCAGGATCTAGTTAATATTGGGAGGGGATGACCAGGAAATCCCACAGAAAGGGGTTCCCCAACCCTCTGGCTTTGTCCCCTTAGTGGGCTGTGGTCACTTCAGAACCGTACCACGAAAGAGGTTGGCAGATGTATATGCACAGCTCCACTTGCACGAGTAACACCCCAAAGTCTTCTATTCCCTCTTCTGTGATTGGAGCTGTAACACACACACACGCACACACATACACACACGTGCCAGTCTGTCACTCACGCAGCCCAAAGTCCCTCTCCCCCACCCCTGAAAGCTGGACCGCCAATCCACAAAGGTTCAACTGAAATTGAAAAGCAAAACCATTGCAGAAAAGAACATGGCCACCTCCCAATTTTTAAAGAGTCAACCCAGGAGAGAGAAACAGGAAGGGGAACATCAAAACAGCCATTTGGTGCCACTCCCCCCCCCCCCCCCGCCCGAGCCTTATGGAAGGAGATCTTGATAGAGATAGACGGATCCATGGCCAAGGGGGAAAGGGGAAAAACATGGTTAGGTCCAAAACTAAGAAAAGATGTAGATGATAGCGATAGATAGATAGATAGATAGATAGATAGATAGATAGATAGATAGATAGATAGATAGATAGATAGATAGATAGATAGATAGATAGATAGATAGATAGATAGATAGATATGAATGGATAGATAGATAGATAGATAGATAGATAGATAGATAGATAGATAGATAGATAGATAGATAGATAGATAGATAGATATGAATGGATAGAAAGATATGATAGAGAGAGGGGAGTGGGGGGTGGGGTAGACAGATAATAGATAGCTGAGAGAGAGAGAGAGAGAGAGAGAGAGAGAGAGAGAGAGAGAGAGAGAGAGAGAGAGAGAGAGAAACAGACTGACTGACAGACAGATAGATGATGGCTAGATCGTAGGTAGGTAGGTAGGTATAAATAATAACTTTATTGTCGTTTTGAATGTACACATTTAAATGAAAGTCTGTTGCATACAGTTCCCAAAGGGCCACCACCTCCAATATACACTACATAAACAGCGGTGAAAAATGCATTCAAAATTAAAATAATAAATCAACTTATTGTGGAGTTGACTTTTTGATTTGGCCTGCAGAGTAGGGCTATGGAGTAACACTCTATGCCATAACAACTAGATTTGGGTGACATTGTGCACAATTCAACTAAGGTTCCCCTTCCCTTAAAACAATGCAGAAACGCATGAGCGAACACAGCTGTGAATCACCCACTAGACTAGCAAACGTGTATAAAAATAAATATGTTAAATGTTGGAAATGCAACCAAATACCAGGTTCATATGATCATTTGTGGTGGACCTGTCACAAAGCCTCACCCCCAAAAAATACTGGGGGGAAAATACACAGAGGGCTGCAAATTATGACAAAACAACACATAAGACTTGAAACCTGAAATATTCTTGTTGGGCATGCTTCCAGGAAATTATAATAAATGTATATATTTACATTATATTTATTAAATTTCTATCCCGCCCTATCTCCCAAAAGAGGGACTCAGGGCGGCGCACAGGGACTTAAAAACCAACAATACAAATAGTACAAATTCTACAAAATTTAAAACTACTATTAAACAATTTAACCCGTGCTAAAAAGGAGACAGTTAATTTAAAACCCAGATCTAATAAAACATGGTTGTAGCAGCTATGCCAGGCCGGCCATATGGAAGGTTTTTAAAGTCCGTCGGAAGAGGCGAAGGTTGGTGATAGTACGGAGGTCTGGGGGGAGGTCATTCCAGAGGGCGGGACCTGCCACAGAGAAGGCTCTTCCCCTGGGCGTCGCCAGCCGGCATTGTCCAGCGGACGGCACCCTAAGGAGGTAACACATAGGTAACACATATTTAATTTTGCATATTCTAACAATAGCCATGGTTGTATATGCACAACACTGGAAAAACGTAGAAACTCTTACATATAATAATATAGTAATAATAATAAAATTCTGGAATGTGCATAAATGGATAGGCTAACTCTAAAAATCAAAGTAAAATAAGATTCAGGATATTTTGTGACATGGGAACTTTTCTACCAATGGTTACTGACAGATACAGAGGTTAGACGAGGGGATTCATGTGAAATGTGGACTAAGTGAGAAAGAAGAAATGATTAGTAAATATTTTGATGGTTATATAATTGATGTTATAATGGAAGATAGTATGCTTTTATTTTATTTTATTAAATTTATATCCCGCCCTTCTCCTACAAAAGGACCCTTTTCAATGAAGGGACGTGGTGACTCAGTGGCTAAGATGCTGAGCTTGTCAATTAGAAAGTTTGGCAGTTCAGCGGTTCGAATCCCTAACATCGCATAACGGAGTGAGCTCCTGTTACTTGCCCCAGCTTCTGCCAACCTAGCTGTTCAAAAGCACGTAAAAAAAATGCAAGTAGAAAAACAGGGACCACCTTTGGCGGGAAGGGAACATCGTTCCATGCGCCTTTGGCGTTTAGTCATGCCGGCCACATGACCACGGAGACGTCTTCGGACAGTGCTCACTGTTCGGCTTTGAAACGGAGATGAGCACCGCCCCCTAGAGTCAGGGATGACTAGCACATATGTGCAAGGGGAATCTTTACCTTATACTTTTCAATCATGATTGATATTATCGCATATATGTTTACCGGTACATGATTATAATGATTATGATGATGTTTGTATTTTAACAGGTTGGGCACCTAGAAAACACACCGTTCAATATAGAAATTGAATTTGTGATATAAAACAATAAAAATGTTTAATTTTTTTAAAAAAAGATAATTTTCCAAGGGCCTCCTTTATTGAAGTTGTGTATTCTTGTCTTACGTGCAGCCAAAGTGGACCAAGCGAAATTTGACATCACTCAGTTATACATGACACCAGAAGTGGCTGCTGAAGAGAGAATGGCCGATGATGCCTCTGGTAAAGTTGAGGTGGGATATTTAAAGTCCTTGACTTATAACCATGACAGCAGAATTTCAGTTGTTAAGCCAGGCCTTCGCTAAATGAGTTACACCCCATTTTATGACCTTTTTGGCCACAGTTGCTAAGCGAATCACTGCAGTTGTTATGTAAACCATGTGGTCTTTAAGTGAATCCTGCTTTCCCTACAGTAAATGCAAGGAGTGGTTGTTAGTCCCATTTTTTCAATATGCAACAGTCACTAAATGAACAGTCACTAACTGAAATGCTGTAAGTCAAGGATCACTTATAATGTTTTTGCCTCTTAGAAGAAATATCTGCTCTGTTCCATTAGCTTAAAAAAATTGTGATCATTTATTTATTAGGGAATATGAATAACAAGAATAACAGAATAAAATAACAATTAGAACAGTAGTCTATTGTAATTAATTATGACAACCTTCTGTATAAAATAAGCGTTTAAACAAAAAGATTCGGGACACAGAATATTAATCTGTAGCGAGTACATTCTAAACCTCAAACCTTGGCAGCTTTAAGCCTGGTGGACTTCAACTCCCAGAATTCCCCAGCCCCTGCAACCGTCAAACATATGGTCACACCGAGTGGTAAAATTAAATTGTTTTATTACCAGTTCTGTGGCTGTGGCTTGGTGGCCATGACAGGGGAAGGATACTGCAAAATCCCCATTCCTTCCCCACTCCAGAGGGAAGGATATTGCAAAGTCCCCATTCCCTCCCCACTCCAGAGGGAAGGATACTGCAAAATCCCCATTCCTTCCCCACTCCAGAGGGAAGGATATTGCAAAGTCCCCATTCCCTCCCAACTCCAGAGGGAAGGATACTGCAAAATCCACATTCCCTCCCCACTCCAGAGGGAAGTATATTGCAAAATCCCCATTCCCTCCCTACTCCAGGGGAAGGATACTGCAAAATTCCCATTCCCTCCCTACTCCAGGGGAAGGATACTGCAAAATCCCCATTCCCTCCCCACTCCAGAGGGAAGGATACTGCAAAATTCCCATTCCCTCCCCACTCCAGGGGAAGGATACTGCAAAATCCCCATTCCTTCCCCACTCCAGAGGGAAGGATACTGCAAAATCCCCATTTCCTCCCCACTCCAGGGGAAGGATACTGCAAAATCCCCATTCCTTCCCCACTCCAGGGGAACGATACTGCAAAATCCCCATTCCCTCCCCACTCCAGGGGAAGGATACTGCAAAATCCCCATTCCCTCCCCACTCCAGAGGGAAGGATACTGCAAAATCCCCATTCCCTCCCCACTCCAGGGGAAGGATACTGCAAAATCCCCATTTCCTCCCCACTCCAGGGGAAGGATACTGCAAAATCCCCATTCCCTCCCCACTCCAGGGGAAGGATACTGCAAAATCCCCATTCCCTCCCCACTCCAGGGGAAGGATACTGCAAAATCCCCATTCCCTCCCCACTCCAGGGGAAGGATACTGCAAAATCCCCATTCCCTCCCCACTCCAGGGGAAGGATACTGCAAAATCTCCATTCCCTCCCCACTCCAGAGGGAAGGATACTGCAAAATCCCCATTTGCTCCCCACTCCAGAGGGAAGGATACTGCAAAATCCCCATTCCCTCCCCACTCCAGGGGAAGGATACTGCAAAATCTCCATTCCCTCCCCACTCCAGAGGGAAGGATACTGCAAAATCCCCATTTGCTCCCCACTCCAGAGGGAAGGATACTGCAAAATCCCCATTCCCTCCCCACTCCAGAAGGAAGGATACTGCAAAATCCCCATTTCCTCCCCACTCCAGAGGGAAGGATACTGCAAAATCCCCATTTCCTCCCCAATCCAGGGGAAGGATACTGCAAAATCCCCATTCCCTCCCCACTCCAGAGGGAAGGATACTGCAAAATCCCCATTTCCTCCCCACTCCAGAGGGAAGGATACTGCAAAATCCCCATTTCCTCCCCACTCCAGGGGAAGGATACTGCAAAATCCCCATTCCCTCCCCACTCCAGGGGAAGGATACTGCAAAATCCCCATTCCCTCCCCACTCCAGGGGAAGGATACTGCAAAATCTCCATTCCCTCCCCACTCCAGAGGGAAGGATACTGCAAAATCCCCATTTGCTCCCCACTCCAGAGGGAAGGATACTGCAAAATCCCCATTCCCTCCCCACTCCAGGGGAAGGATACTGCAAAATCTCCATTCCCTCCCCACTCCAGAGGGAAGGATACTGCAAAATCCCCATTTGCTCCCCACTCCAGAGGGAAGGATACTGCAAAATCCCCATTCCCTCCCCACTCCAGAGGGAAGGATACTGCAAAATCCCCATTTCCTCCCCACTCCAGAGGGAAGGATACTGCAAAATCCCCATTTCCTCCCCAATCCAGGGGAAGGATACTGCAAAATCCCCATTCCCTCCCCACTCCAGAGGGAAGGATACTGCAAAATCCCCATTTCCTCCCCACTCCAGAGGGAAGGATACTGCAAAATCCCCATTTCCTCCCCACTCCAGGGGAAGGATACTGCAAAATCCCCATTCCCTCCCCACTCCAGAGGGAAGGATACTGCAAAATCCCCATTTCCTCCCCACTCCAGGGGAAGGATACTGCAAAATCCCCATTTCCTCCCCACTCCAGAGGGAAGGATACTGCAAAATCCCCATTTCCTCCCCACTCCAGAGGGAAGGATACTGCAAAATCCCCATTCCCTCCCCACTCCAGAGGGAAGGATACTGCAAAATCCCCATTTCCTCCCCACTCAAGAGGGAAGGATACTGCAAAATCCCCATTTCCTCCCCACTCCAGGGGAAGGATACTGCAAAATCCCCATTCCCTCCCCACTCCAGAGGGAAGGATACTTCAAAATCCCCATTTCCTCCCCACTCCAGGGGAAGGATACTGCAAAATCCCCATTCCCTCCCCACTCCAGAGGGAAGGATACTGCAAAATCCCCATTTCCTCCCCACTCCAGGGAAAGGATACTGCAAAATCCCCATTCCCTCCCCACTCCAGGGGAAGGATACTGCAAACTCTCCATTTCCTCCCCACTCCAGAGGGGAGGATACTGCAAAATCTCCATTCCCTCCCCACTCCAGAGGGAAGGATACTGCAAAATCCCCATTTCCTCCACATTCCAGAGTGAAGGATACTGCAAAATCCCCATTCCCTCCCCACTCCAGAGGGAAGGATACTGCAAAATCCCCATTTCCTCCCCACTCCAGGGGAAGGATACTGCAAAATCCCCATTCCCTCCCCACTCCAGGGGAAGGATACTGCAAACTCTCCATTTCCTCCCCACTCCAGAGGGAAGGATACTGCAAAATCTCCATTCCCTCCCCACTCCAGAGGGAAGGATACTGCAAAATCCCCATTTCCTCCCCATTCCAGAGGGAAGGATACTGCAAAATCCCCATTTCCTCCCCACTCCAGAGGGAAGGATACTGCAAAATCCCCATTTCCTCCGCACTCCAGAGGGAAGGATACTGCAAAATCCCCATTTCCTCCCCACTCCAGGGGAAGGATACTGCAAAATCCCCATTCCCTCCCCACTCCAGGGGAAGGATACTGCAAAATCCCCATTTCCTCCCTACTCCAGAGGGAAGGATACTGCAAAATCCACATTCCCTCCCCTCTCCAGAGGGAAGGATACTGCAAAATGCACATTCCCTCCCCTCTCCAGAGGGAAGGATACTGCAAAATCCAAATTCCCTCCCCATTCTGGGGCCAGCCAGAGGTGGTATTTGTTGGTTCTCCAAACTACTCAAAATTCCCGCTACCGGTTCTCCAGAACCTGTCAGAACCTGCTGAATTCCACCCTTGGTCATATATATGAAAAACAGTCATAAAACACTTTTTTTCAGTGCCGTTTGCAACTTCAAAGGGTCCCTAAACAAACTGTTGTCAGTCAAGGACTAGCCATAAGGGGGGGTGCTAGAAAGGGTGACCCATATGGCATCTTCTCCCCTGAGGCCATCTAACATCTGGCACATTCTGCAGTGGTCTGATTTAACAAGCTTAGCCGCTGCCCGTCTCTTTCTTCCCACCTTTGGCATCCTCCTTCCCCTTGGCCTTGGTCCAAGATGGCCTTCTGGGACTGCCGCTCTCCGGGGCAATCCGGAAAGTGTTTTTGTTTGCAAGAGGCCAGCCGGAGAGCAGGACGCCCTAAGGGAGGTTCACCAGGGCCAGCGGCACCGTTCATTAGTCTTCTGGCAAGCTGGAGGTGGGAGAGCTTTTCCGCTCTTCCAGATATAGATATATCCTTAACTTACGAGGCAAGGCAAGAAGTAATGGACAGAAAACAATCAAGGACATGATAGCAATATCCCAATATTTGAGGAGCTGCCCCAAAGAATAGGAGGTCCACTTGTTCTCCAAAGCACCTCAAGGTAGAACAAGAAGCAATGGAAAGAGAAGTGGGTTCCTGCCAGCATTACACCTGGTTTGGCACCCAAAAAATTCACCCAGCTGGCTTTCCTGCCTAAGGTGGGACTTTAACTCACAGTCACTTACTCGCCAGCCTAGGGCCTTAACCACTAGACGCATAATGGCAAACCTATGGCACAGTGGTGGGTTTCAAAATTTTTTAGAACCTCTTCTGTAGGTGTGGCCTGCTTTGTGGGCCTGGCTTGCTGACCAGGTGACCAGGTAGGAGTGACTTGCCAGCCATGTGACTGGGTGAGCGTGGGCAACGTGTAAAAGGTGGTGAAACTCACTTAACAACGCTTTTGTTTAGCAACCAAGATGTTGGCTCAGGAACTCTGGCATTTGAAGCACGGAAGTCTTCAAGCTGCCAAGTTCCAAGACCCTTGCACCCCTCACCCTTTAGGGGAAAAAAAGCTTGAAGACTTGTGGACTTCCACTCCCAGAATTCCTCCTCTCGCTCTTCCTCTGGATGATGGGCGGACAGGCAGACGGGAGGGAGCTGGAACCGGTTCTCAACGGCCCTGGAGATTTGTGGAACCTCTTCTAGAGAAGAGCTTAGGACTGGCAGGAACCTACCCCTGCTATGGCATGCATGCCACAGTTGGCATACAGAGCCATTTCTTAGAAACGCGAAGCATTGGTCTGTCAGCTTCAGCTGGCCAGCTGATTTTCAGCTTTGATTTTCAGACATTTTTTGCCCACCGGAGAGCGAAAAAAAACCCAACACACAAAGTGGAAGTTTGGTCAATGGACTTCTAGTTTGTTTTTTGGCCTGTTTTTCCCCCTTCCAGAGGCTTCAGAGAAGCCTCCTGAAGCCTCCGGAGAGAGAAAAACGGCCCAATGGGCAACCCAGAAGTCCGTTCCTGAACTTCCGGTTTGCATGTTGGGACGTTTTTCGCCTTCCCCAGGCTTCTAGAAAGCCTCTGGAGCCTGTGGGGAGGGTGAAAAACGGACCTACTGGGCCCACTAGAAGTCAGAAAATGGGCCGTTTCCGACCTCTGGAGGCCCTCTGGGAGGCAGGAGAGGCCGTTTTCACCCTCCCTAGGCTTCAAGAAAGCTGTGCGCACATGTGCAGGGCAGCAGGGGGGGTCTCGGGTGCATGCGCAAGGGGCACGGCACAGGGGGACATTAAATTATGGGGGTGGGGGTGCCCAATAGTGTGCGTGCTTTTGGCACCTGAGGTGAAAAAGTTTTGTCATCACTGCACTGGACCAACCTGGTTCTGTATCATCTACTTCCAGATCCTGTTTAGAGGATCAATTCTCACCCGTGAGGGATGTTGGCCCCCCCACTCCTTTTAGGAAAGATCCCGGTATCAAGAAAATACCATATGGCCTCAATCCCAGCTGAACGAAAGTTTCTGAAGTCATTCAGTTGGCCATGATTATTACTGTCGTTCACCTCCGCCAAGAACTTCCATTCGGAAAGGACCGCGTGTCTCTGTAACAATATAGTTTTCTCTAAAAATAATTAGAAGTTAGTTATTTGAACGGACTGGGTGCCAAGTGGAAATCATGAGGCGGGACATCAAATAAGTTCCTACTTTAGCCATTTCTTTGGTAATAATTGCCCATTTTGAATGTACCTGTTGTTCATATTGTGTGAATGCTTCATCTGGGGTTCGTTTCAGGTATGGCGGATTGAGAATCGGGAGATGGTTCCCGTTAATCCCAAGACGTATGGCCAGTTTTATGGGGGTGACTCTTACCTGGTCTTGTACACCTACACGAAGTCAGACCGACCTCATTACATTATCTACATGTGGCAGGCAAGTAAAAAAAAAAATAGTTGTGATGGTGGAAGACTTCTAGCCCAGGGGATTTGTTCATCTCCTATTTTTTAGATGGTCACCAATCTTAGGATCGGCTTAAAGCTGAGATCATAGGATTCAAGGCTCTGGTCAGAATCAAATTGGCTAATTCTTGATACCAAGGCAGTGACCGTATTTCTTGGAATATAAGATGCACCGTAGTATAAGACGCACCAAGATTTTGAAGAAGCAATTTTTTTTAAAAAAATTGCGCTCTGCTGATCTCCCAAAAATGGGCCCGGGTTTTTTTTTTAAGGCGCATGAATAGTCTTTAGGAGGCTTATAGAGTGTTCCTGGGGGCTAGGGTAAGGTGACCAGACGTCCCGCTTCTGGCGGGACAGTCCCACATTTCAAGCATCTGTCCCGCGCCCTGCGGCCTCTTAAAAATGTCCCGCTTTTTGGCGGCAGGGGCCGGGTGGGCGGCGGGCGCTCTGCATGCGCTCAGAGGCACGGGGGATGGGCAGGAAGTGGCAGGCTGGCAGGCAGGCGGAAGGGGAGGGCCGGCAAGGGAGAAGCCAGACCCAGGCAGGCAGCAGGCGGCGGAAGAGGAGAGCCAGCTGGAGTTCGCGCAGCCCTGAACTTCTTTGCGCCACAC
Source organism: Rhabdophis nuchalis (assembly GCA_039707465.1). Classification (NCBI taxonomy): domain Eukaryota; kingdom Metazoa; phylum Chordata; class Lepidosauria; order Squamata; family Natricidae; genus Rhabdophis; species Rhabdophis nuchalis. Next base: position 8,218,072 of record CM077647.1, on the reverse strand, counting down.
TGCAATGTGTTGAGAGCGGCTGGCCGGAAGCCCCATCACCGCCCGCCTGTCCCGCCATGGGTGCCCAGGACGAGCCAGGCAAGGAAGGGGCGGTGGTGGGGCTTCCGGCCGGCCGCTCTCAGCGCATCGCGGCACGGCGCAAAGAAGTTCAGGGCCGCGTAGACTCCGGCTGGCTCTCCTCCTCTTCTGCCGCCTGCTGCCTGCCTCTCCCCACGCCCTGTTTTGGGCCTAGCAGGCATCCCTGGGACCAAAAATGGGCCACGGGTGGGGGGGCATGCACTACCCCTCCACCCCATTTGGGGCCTAGCAGGCCTCCCTGCAGGCTCCCGGGACCAAAAACAGGCCATGGGGATGGGGGGTGCTGCACCCCCCTTGTGCTCTCTCCTCTGCATGCATGCGATGGGAGAGGTCGTGGGGGGAGGTCGCGCACACATGCATGGGAGGAGCATCAGCTGTAGAGACCCAGAAATCAGCTGGCCAGCGGAGGTGCGCATGCATGTGGGATGGAGCTGAGCTAGGCAACGGCTCGCGTGACCGCAGAGTGGGCTCCACGGTGCCAGCTGTGGCATGCATGCCATCGGTTCGCCATCATGGTTATAGGTCTTCCTTGGTTTGAAGGACCAAAGATCTTCTCCTTGGGAGCAATGAAGCAACATCTAGAAGGAGAAACTAAATGCTGGTCAGTGATGGACTTTGGCCTGATTCAGTGGATCTTCTGATCTTCTACGTGTTCCTGACAATCCTCAAACTTCAAGGCAACTGGGCCTTTTTTCTCCTTCTTTGGATCTTGGAAATGAGAATTCCAATTCAATCTCTTCTTCCGTAGGGCCGCTATGCTTCCGTGGACGAAATTACGGCTTGTGCTATCCATGCTGTGGAGCTGGACAAGAAATATGGGGATGAGCCAGTCCAGGTCCGAGTGACAATGGGGAAGGAACCCCGACACTTCCTGGCTATCTTCAAGGGAAATTTGATCATTTATGAGGTACAAACGGTCTTTGTAAGACCTTCATGTTACAGAAGATGAGCCTTTCTTTGCTTCTCTTTCCATCTCAAGAAATCTCCATCTGGGTTCAGTTCCAAGTGGGGGGAAAAGACACTGGAAACATGGAGGCTTGGAAAGATGGTTTAATGGGGGGGGACAAGGTCCCATGGCTTGAGCTCCTGAACAGAAAAGGGGGATCAGATGCTCCCAGATGTTGGGTGAAGAAGAAAAAGAGGCAGAGATGCTGAAAGTCCCTGGTTTTATGCCCTCTCTGGCCTTTGATCTTAATCTTGCATTCTGATTGGTTGTCAGATGGGCAATGCAGGGGCAACTCTGTAGGCTGTGCTTTGAGTCCAAATTTGATTGCCTTGCTGGCTGATGTAATTTTCTCAGGTGCTTTGTGGTGAGTTTCTGTAGAAGGCTAATCCCAGCTTTGTTATGTAGAGTAGACTAGCTCAGGCTTTAATGGCTCATTGACAAAGGTGGGGAGGGTGCAGGAAGCTGCAGGGAGCTACTTTGCCTTAAAAACATGTTTTCGCATCCAGGGAAGTATAATATTCTGCCTTTTTAATATTTCCCAGGATATTTCATTTTTCTAGGAGAGGGGTGGATTTTAACTTCCTACACCATGTTGCCCGAAACATCTGGATGACCTATCCTGTCATTACATAGATGCTGTTTCATTGTTGGGGATAAGGTGGCTGATCTTGTTTACTTTATTCGGTAGGAAGAAACAGCTTATTGGGGATACCGGTGTTCCTCAACCTTGCGGTTTGAAGCTATGCAAATGTTGATCAGAATCAGTCTTAGGGATTTCCTTTGCCCCGTGGGGTGGACTTCATCACAGTGGTGGGGAACTATGGACCTTTTATGCCTTGTGGACTTCAACTCCCAGAATACCGGAGCCCGCATGGAATTCTGGGAGTTGAAATCCACAAGTCAGAAAAGGGGATTAGTTCCCCACCTCTGACCTACTACACTCCTGTTTCCATCTCGCTGGGGGAAAGCATCACACAGCATCCACCTCTTTGACACTTACAATGTTTGGTTGTGGCTCACCATGTTTCATCACCGGGTTGGCTTTTCTAGGGAGGCATCAGTCGTGGTGAGAAGACCGAGCCTGAAGCAGCTGTCCAGCTCTTCCAAGTGAGAGGAACCGATGAATTCAACACCAGAACGGTCGAGGTCCCTGCCCGAGCATCCTCTCTCAACTCCAACGATGTCTTTCTTCTCAAGACCAACCAAGAGTGCTACCTGTGGTGTGGAAAGGTAAATGAATTAAGAGTGGTATATCTTATTAGCAACTCTGGGTTCAGAACCAGTGTTACCAGTGGTCTTTCGGGTGCGCTTCAAGGTTTTAACGACCATCTTTAAAGCGCTCCATGGCTCGGGGCCTAGTTATATGCGAGACCGCCTCCTGCCCCATACATCCCTCAGACCGATACGCTCCCACAGAGAGGGCCTCCTCAGGGTGCCGTCAGCTGGACAATGCCGACTGGCGACACCCAGGGGAAGAGCCTTCTCTGTGGCGGGGCCAGCCCTCTGGAACGACCTTCCCCCCGATATTAGGACAACCACGGACCTCCGGTCCTTCCGTCTTAAATTAAAAACTTACTTTTTCCGTCTGGCCGGCCTGGGATAGTCCCCCTGTCTTGGGGTTTTACTGGGTAAATTTTAGTTTAGTTAGTTAAATGGGATTTTAGCACAGGCTGAGTTTAATTTGGCTTTTAAATTGTTTGTATATTTTATTGATGTTTGTATGTTTTTTACTGTTTTTATTCTACCTGTGCACCGCCCCGAGTCCCCATGGGGAGAGGGAGCGGTTTATAAGTATTAAATGATGATGATGATGATGATGATGACTTACCCCCTGAACTCCGCACCATCTCCAACCTCCGCCTCTTCCGCAAGTGTCTGAAGACACATTTATTCAATCTAGCCGGCCTAGCGTAACCTCCTTTATTGACTATTAGACAGTTTTAAATTTGGGATTTTTAATTCGGTTTTTAGCGCAGGGTTTTATTATTAGAATAAGTTTTTTAAATTTTATATGTTTTGTATGTATTTTAACATGCCTGTGCGCCGCCCTGGGTCCGCTTGGAGAAGGGCAGGATATAAATTTAATAAAATAAAAATAAATAAATAAAAATAAATACAACCAGTGATTCTGAGCTTGCTTTATGGTAGAGCTGAGAAGCACAGCCAATCAGAATCCAGCACAGTTCTTAAAGCTGCATATACTCTTTAAGAACATATACTCATATATATTGTTAACCCAATATAAGGCTGAATATCCTAACACACCTGGGGGGGTTTTTGGACTGTGGCAGCGATCTGTCAAAATAACAAGCACAAAGAGGAGAGGGACATGTTATATTTTATTGAAGTTTATACAGATGTTAAAAGAGAACACACACACCCTCTTTATACATTCATACCAGTGGTGGGTTTCAATTTTTTTTAGAACCTACTCTGTAGGTGTGGCCTATTTTATGGGCATGGCTTGGCAGTCATGTGACAGGGTGGGAGTGGCCAACTTGTAAAATGTGGTGAAACTCATTTAACAACACTCTTGCTTAGCAACCAAAATTTTGGGCTCAATTGTGATAATAAATTCTTTCTTTCTTTCTTTCTTTCTTTCTTTCTTTCTTTCTTTCTTTCTTTCTTTCTTTCCTTTCTTCCTTCCTTCCTTCCTTCCTTCTTTCTTTCCATCCTTCCTTCCTTCCTTCTTTCTTTCTTTCTTTCTTTCCTTTCCTTTCCTTCTTGTTGGGCAGACTTACTTCCGGGTCTGCTGGTCTCACCGGCTCTCTAAATTTCACCATCTGGCTCTCGCGAGTAGGTGCGAACCTGCAGAAACCCACCACTGATTCATACCAACCCTTCCCTCAAACATCCCCTACACACATCCTCACATTGGCAGAACTAACATCTTGCGCCGCTTTAACGCAAGTGATTACAGCACAGAACAGAACTTCCCTTATTTTCTAATTCTATATCGTTGATATCAACCTCTTATTTTCATTCTACATATCTATATATATTTGGTTTGCCTCCCCTCACATTACTCATCCATTCTTCCTCTTCTCCTTTCCAACCACTTATACCAACAGTCCCAACTCCTAAAAAATTCAGATTCCTCTTTTTCCTTTAGTATATACGATGATCTATCTGCTTCTGCGCATTCTAATGTTTTCTGTATAATTTGATAGTTATCAGGTATTGCCTTATCTTTCCATTTTTGGGCATAACAAATCCTTGCGGCCACTAATATATGTAGTATAGTATACCATTTTTCTTTTCTAATTACGCCTGGGCAAACATTATTTCTGGTTTCTCTTGTATAGAGGGACATGTTATATCAGTGGTTCTCAACCTGTGGGTAGGGACCCCTTTGGGAGTCGAATGACCCTTTCCCAGGGGTCGCCTAAGACCATCGGAAAACACATATTTTCGATGGTCTTGTGAACCGAGACACCAATTTTATGGTTGGCGGTCACCACAACATGAGGATCTGTATTAAAGGGTCGCGGCATTGGGAAGGTTGAGAACCACTGGGCTATTTATTTATTTATTTATTTATTTATTTATTTATTTATTATTCACATTTGTAACCCACACCCATCTCACCACAAGGGACTCGGGGCGGCGAACAGAGAATTAAGATAAATATACATAAATATAAAATATTAATAAATAATAACTAAATTAAATCAATACCCTGCTTAAAATAAATTTAAATTTTAAACCTATAAATTAAAACTTTGATTTGATTATAAAACAGTAGGGTGCGGAGTAGCTTATGCTAGGCCGGCCAGATGAAAATAGTAAGTTTTTAAGTGCCGGCGGAACAAGCGGAGGTCTGAGATGGTACGGAGATCGGGAGGTAGGCCGTTCCAGAGGGTAGGGCCCACCACAGAGAAGGCCCTTCCCCTGGGAGCCGCCAACCGGCATTGCCCGGTCGACGGCACCCGGAGAAGACCCTCTCCGTTGGAGCAAGTCGGTTGTAGGGATGTATGGGGTAGTAGACGGTCTCGAAGGTAGCTAGGCCCCGTGCCATGGAGCACCTTGAAGATGGTCATCCGAACTTTGTAACGCACCCGGTAGGTCACAGGTAGCCAGTGCAGCTCGCGCAGGAGTGGCGTTATGTGGGAATGTTTTGAGATTCCCATGATCACCCGCGCGGCTGCATTCTGAACCAACTGCAACCTCCGAGTGCATCTCAATGGGAGCCCCATGTAGAGAGTGTTACAGTAGTATATTTCTCAAAGACCCTTTGGCAAACATGATAGGTAACATCTTGCTACCTACATGCGAATCTATAAGAAGGGGTGATATTGTGGATATTAAGGACAGAGGGACAGTTCAAAAAGGCAAGCCTCACAAATGTTGCCATGGCGAGACGGGAAGAGTATATAACAGTGATGGCAAATCTTTTTGTCGAGGTGTGCTAAAAGCGGGGGGGCGAGGGGGGCGCATCTTCCCACACCCATAGTGCAATGTTCTCCCCCATGCGTGCATGCACACACAATCCCCCCCACGCATGCACACACAACCCCCATCCAACCCCGCGTGCATGCACGCAGGTCTCACTGAAGCTTCCGGACTTCCGGGAGGCACGTTGGGCTGGTTTTTGCCCTCCGGAGGCTTCAAGAAAGCCCCCTGAAGCCCCCGGAGGGAATAAAACGACCTAACGGGCAAACTGGAAGTTCGGGGACGGACTTCCGGTTTGTACATTGGGCGGTTTTTCGCTCTCCGGAGGAAAAAAGATGGCCGAAAATCAAGGGCGAAAAATAAGCTTGCCAATCCGTGCATATACATGGTGGAGATGATAGGGCAACGCCTTGCGTGCCCTCAGAAATGGCTCTGCGTGCTACCTGTGGCACGCGTGCCATAGGTTCACCATCATAGCTGGCTGGGGAATTCTGGGAGTTGAAGTCCACCAGTCTTAAAAGAGCCAACTTTGCAGACCCCTGGTCTAGACCATTACTCAGCATGCTGTGGGCATTATTGTGAACCAGAAGGCAAGATCCTTGCTAGGGGAATCAAAGTGCGCATTGAATACAATAAGCATTCTAGGAGCAGAGCCAGGGGTGGGTTCTAAACTCTTCTCTAGAAGAGGTTCCACAAATCTCCAGGGCCGGAGAACCGGTTCCAGCTCCCTCCCCCCGCCCGTCTGCCCATCATCCAGAGGAAGAGCGAGAGGAGGAATTCTGGGAGTTGAAGTCTACAAGTCTTTAAAGCTGTCAAGTTTGAATACCCCTGAGGTTTTTGTTAGATCAGACAAAGGATTCCGACTCAGGCATGGTCAAAACAACAGGAACGTTTATTCACACTATTTACAACACACACAAGATTCAACTGGCAAGATTTCTTTTCTGGCAACCTCTTATATAGAGTTACCAGGCAGGAAACTCCTAGCAATGCAATTGCAACATTGTAACTCCTTTCCAGACAGATTCCAGACAGCTTGTCTCTGTTAATCACTGCAGCTGCTGGCTCAGCTCCGGAATGCGGTGACTCATAGGTTACCAGACGAGCTGTCTGGGACATAGGCTTGGGGACTCAACACTCCTTCCCCCATAGTCAGTGCGCATGTGTCTAGGTTCTCTGTCCAACACAGTACATGCGCACGCGTAGTCGTTCAGATAGGCGGGGCGGTGTCGGGTCCGCCCTGACCGCCTTAGTTCTTGAGGAGGCTCCTCCCTGTGGGACACGGAGCCTTCGCCTACGTCATCGCGGCCTGCCCTCGGAGGTGGAGTCGCCGTAGGCGGCAATGGCGACCCTAGCAAGTCCGGGTGAGGGGGCGTGGCGACCGGGCTTGAGGTAGTTGGCATTTGCTGGCGAGTATTATTCTGGTAGGGTGGTTCCCCGATGGGCGAGGCCCCCAGCTGAGAGTCAGATTGGGCTGTGAGGTCCTGGCGGTCTCCCCGTGCTGTTCCCGCCGATACGAGGTCTGGACCGGCTAGGGACTCCGGGGTTCCAAACAACTGCTCGGCTTGAGCAGAGAACAACGGCCCAACGGGGGCCAACGGGCAGGAACGGCCTGGCGTGGTGACTGCTGTTTCGGGCAAGCGGCGCCTCAGTTGATCCAGGTGGCGCCGCCACTCGGATCCATCCTGAAGGCCGACTCTGTAAGAACAGGGTCCGGTTACGTCCAAAATAGTTGCGGCAATCCATCGCGGCTCCCCTGAAAAGTTCCTTGCCCAAACCAGGTCCCCAATTTCAAATAAACGAGGAGTGGGAATCTGCAGGTTGCCCCTCTGCAACCCGTCGTAATCGGGGTGCAGTCTGTCCAGAGTGGTCCGCAAGCGTCGGCCCATCAAGAGCTCCGCGGGGCTTTTCCCTGTGGCTGGGCAAGGTGTGACATGCTGTCCCAAAAGGTACGCGGCCACCCTTGCCTGCCAGTCCCCTTTATCCAAACGGGCCAAGGCTTCCTTGGCTGAGCGCACGGCTCGTTCCGCGCGTCCATTAGACGCCGGGTGATAAGGGGCGACCGGCGCGTGGCGGATCCCTTGGGTGGCCAGAAAGTCCAAGAAGGTGGAGGATTGAAATTGGGGTCCGTTGTCAGACACAACGACGTCTGGCAACCCGTGGGTCGCGAACAGATGGCGCAAGGCACGCACCGTGCTCTCCGCTGTGGTGGAAGCCATGAGAATCACCTCCACCCAGCGTGAGAACGCATCCACCACCACGAGGAAATTCTGGCCATGGAAGGGACCCGCGAAATCCAAGTGGAGCCTGGACCATGGGCACCTGGGGGCGTCCCACTCCCTCGGCGGGGAGACCGGCGGGGCCGGCCGGGACGATTGGCAGGAGGAGCAGGCGGCCACCCATTCCGCCACTTCAGCGTCCATGCCGGGCCACCAGACATAGCTCCGGGCCAATGCCTTCATACGGACGATGCCTGGGTGGTTGGCATGGAGCGACTGAAGAACCATGTGCCGGAGAGGGGAAGGGACGATGACCCGATCTCCCCAACACAAGCACCCGCAATGGAGCGAGAGCTCCAGCTGGCGTGACTTGTAAGGCCGAAAGTTTTCAGCCACACTGCCCGAAGGCCAGCCCCTCAGCACCCATCGGCAGACCTGGGCGAGGACGGGGTCTGCGCGGGTGTGAGCGGCAACGGCGGAAGAGGACAGGGGCAAGTCCGACTCCGCGACCATCAGGACAGAGAGAGTAGGCACAGGGGCCGGATCCGGCCCCGGGAGAGGGCAGCGGCTTAGGGCATCAGCATGCCCTATCTGCTTGCCAGGACGGTATAGCAGCGTATAGTCATACGCTGCCAGGAATTCCGTCCAGCGGGTCATCCTGGGCGACAGAATGGGGGGTGTCGGACGGTCACCGGCCAATAGCCCAAGGAGCGGCTTATGGTCCGTGACAACAGAAAAGGTCCGCCCATAGAGGTAATTGTGGAACTTCTTAATCCCGGACACTACAGCAAAAGCCTCCTTGTCGATTTGGCTGTAGTTTCTCTCCGTTTGAGACATTGTCCGGGAGTAAAAAGCAATGGGGGCTTCCGAGCCGTCTGGAAAGACGTGGCTAAGGACAGCCCCCAGGCCAAAAGGGGAGGCATCGCACGCAAGCGTCAGAGGAAGCCTGTCATGGTACTGGACTAGTACCGCATCTGACGTGAGCATGGCTTTGACAGCCGCGAACGCGTGTGCTTCGCGGCTGCCCCAGTGCCAGGCCGCGGATCGGTCGAGCAACCGATGCAGCGGCTCGGCTAGCGATGCCTTATGGGGAATAAACGGCGCGTAGAAATTCAAAAGGCCGAGGAATGCCTGCAGCTCCGTTTTGGAGGCAGGAGTGGGGGCCTTTTGGATGGCCTCGACCTTGGAGGGGGTTGGGTGAATTCCTTGGGCGTCAATCATGAAACCCAGGAATTCCACCCTAGGCGCAGCAAACGTACATTTGCTGCGTTTCAACTTTAAACCCGCGCCCCTGAAAACTCTGAGTAACCTTCCGTAACGTTTTGGCGAGTTCTGATATGCTGGAAGCAGCAATCAGGACGTCGTCAAAATACGGTACAACGCCAGGGAGCCCATGGAGCAGTCGCTCCATGAGGCTCTGGAAGATCCCCGGGGCTACGGACACGCCGAATTGGAGACGGCGACAGCGGAAAGCCCCACGGTGTGTCACGATGGTCTGCGCTTCCGCAGCCTCGTCATCCACCGGGAGCTGTTGGTAGGCCTGCGCCATATCCAGTTTCGCGAACACTCGACCTCGTCCCAATGAGTGGAGTAGGTCTTGCACCACCGGAACCGGGTATGGGTTCGCCTGAAGCCCGAGGTTGATCGTCGACTTATAGTCGGCGCAGATCCTCACGGACCCGTCGGGCTTAATGGGGACCACAATTGGGGTCTCCCATTTCGCCTGATCGACGGGTTCGAGCACGCCCTGCGCCACCAATCGATCCAATTCCGCTTCAACCTTGGGCTTCAGCGCGAACGGCAGCCTGCGGGCCTTCAAGCGGACTGGAGCAACCTGGGGGTCCAAATTTAGGGAAACTGGAGTGCCTTTGTACGTTCCTAAGCTGCCATCAAAGACGTCGTTGAACTCTCTGATTACTTCGTCTACCGGAGAACTGGCTGGCACGCTGTGTACTCCTTGGACTGACAGTCCCAAGGCTGGAAACCAGTCCAATCCGATCAAGGCAGCTAGGGGTTTGGCCACTACCAGGATGGGAAGGGATCCGTGGAAGGGGCCGTAGTCTACTCTCACTCTGTGCAGACCTAGAATGGGAATTTGTGAGCCCTGGTAATCTTTCAGGATCGTCGCTGTGGGGCCGAGATCCCGCTTCCTGAGCTTGGGGCAAAGCTTAACTAAATGCGCCCAGGACATGAGTGATCTAGAGGACCCTGAATCTATTTCCATTTTTACCCCCACCCCCTCTAAGCAAACCACTGTTGACAGTCTCCTACTCTCTGCCTGGTCGTAGCTTAGAGCTGGGGGCATCTCCGCCAGCGCGAAGCAGTCGGTCGGCTGTGGCTGGTAGCGTCCTGAACACTTCTGCGACCCTCGTTGTCCTGGTGGAACGGTTCTGGAGGCGGCAGCTGGCGTTGTCGCTGGAGTGGCAGCACGGCACACAGCTGCTAGGTGTCCTTTCCTGCCACATCTGCGGCACACCGATGCCTTGAATGGGCACTCTGGTCTCTGGTGGGCCCCTCCGCAGCCTAGGCAGTTCCCGGACTTCTGCTGCGGTGTGAATGCGCGATTCAGCACGCGCCCGGTCACCCTCATGCAGTCCCCACGGTCTTCCTCCTCCAGCTCATCCAGCGGCGCTATTTCGTCTACCAGACACGCTCGCGGAGTGGGGAAAAGAGGAGGGCGCGCGCGGCCCATGTCGGATGTGGAGATCTCCGACAATTCTGTCGCGCGTGCTTCTTCCACCGCTTGCTCGAGAGTCAGGACAGTTTTTGAAAGCAAGCGGCGCTTTAGGCGGATGTCTCTTACGCCGCATACAAACTGCTCCAGTAGGGATTCCTCCAGGAAGCCAGCAGGGAACTCGCAGGGGATTGCGGTCGCTCTCAATTTCTGCAGGAACTCGGCTACCGACTGTTGCGGCTGTTGCACACATTGCCTGAATGCATAGCGATGCGCTATGCGGGAAGGCGCCGGCGCGTAGTGTGCTCTCAGGCGGCCCAGGAGATCGTCCCACGGCACTTCGTGCACCGCTGCGGGTGCTGCTATGGTTCGGGCGGTAGCAAACAATTCAGGGCCGCCGCACTGGAGGAATAGGCTCAGCTTCCTGGCAGGCGCGAGTTCGCCGTAGTCGCTGGCTATCAAGAAGCACTCGAACCGGGCTAAGAAGGAAGCCCATTGTTCCTTCATAGGGTCGAACGGTGCAAACGGAGGCATTGTCGCCGTAGCCATGGTGAGGCTGTGCGTCGCGCTGCGCTCTGTTGTTGAAGTATTCGTTACCCGTTGCGTTCTAAGGCCACGGCCTGAATCCCACCTTCGTCGCCAGTGTTAGATCAGACAAAGGATTCCGACTCAGGCATGGTCAAAACAACAGGAACGTTTATTCACACTATTTACAACACACACAAGATTCAACTGGCAAGGTTTCTTTTCTGGCAACCTCTTATATAGAGTTACCAGGCAGGAAACTCCTAGCAATGCAATTGCAACATTGTAACTCCTTTCCAGACAGATTCCAGACAGCTTGTCTCTGTTAATCACTGCAGCTGCTGGCTCAGCTCCGGAATGCGGTGACTCATAGGTTACCAGACGAGCTGTCTGGGACATAGGCTTGGGGACTCAACAGTTTTTTCCCCCTAAAGGGTCAGGGGTGCAAGGGTCTTGGAACTTGACAGCTTTAAGACTTGCATGCTTCAAATGCCAGAGTTCCTGAGCCAACATCTTGGTTGCTAAGCAAGAGCATTGTTAAGTGAGTTTCACCACATTTTACAAGTTGGCCACGCCTACCCAGTCACATGGCTGGCAAGCCACTCCTACTCAGTCACATGGCTGGCAAGCCACTCCCACCCGGTCATATGGCCGGCAAGCGACTTCTACAAAGCAGACTATTTTTAATTTTTTTATTTTTCAAATTTATACCTCGCCCTTCTCCTTGTTAGGACCCAGGGCGGTGCACAGGCATTATTAAAAAACCATAACAAAATGACAAAATACATTATTAAAAACAATTAAATTAAGTCCCGTGCTAAAAAACCCATTTAAAACCCTGAGAATTAAAATTTATAGATAAAAGTCAGAAACGGGGGGCTATGCTAGACCAGCTTGTTGGAATAAATACGTCTTAAGACACTGGCGGAAGAGGCGGAGGTCCGAGGTGGTGCGTAGGTCGGGGGGTAGGTCATTCCAGAGGGCTGGGCCCGCCACAGAGAAGGCCCTTCCCCTGGGCGTCACCAACCGGCATTGCCTGGCCGATAGTGCCCGGAGAAGACCCTCTCTGTGGGAGCGGATCGGACAAAGGGATGTATGGGGCAGAAGGCGGTCTTGTATATAGCTAGGCCCCGAGCCATGGAGCGACTACACCTTCAGAAGAGGTTCTGAAAAATTTTGAAACCCACCACTGGAGCAGAGACAGTTTTTGGCAGCGTGTGAAGGAAAATGAAAGGGAGAAAATGGAAGAGGGCACTCAGTTTGAGTTAAAACTGCACCACCAAGAGAAGCCCCCACTTTGTTAGAACCAATGGCAAAGAAGAGTCAGAATTGCCAGAACCAAATCCTTATGAATTCATGGCATAGTCCAGTGATAGGCTAAGCTTTTTCTCCTTGTGTGCTGAAAGTGGGCTCCCACACAATACGTTTTGGGCCTAGCAGGCCTCCTTGAAGCCTCCTGAGGCCAAAAATGGTGCACAGGGGACATGCTACCCACCCCTGTGCTCCTCCCATGCATGCGCGCCTCCCACACATGTATGCGCATCTCCCACATGCATAGCAGAGACCTGAAAATCAGCTGGCCAGCAGGAGGCGCACACTCATGCATGGTGGAGCTCAGCTGGCCCGACGGCTCCCATGCCCGCAGACAGGGCTCTGTGCGCCATCTGTGGCACGCTTGCCATAGGTTCGCCATCACAGGCGTGGTCTGTATGAACAAAATAAAATACCTTGAAAAGGGAAAGAAAAAGAGTGCTACACCTGCATTCCCTCGAGATATCTTTTTCCCCCTGTGGGCAGATTAAAACAATGATATTCCTCTTTTTTTAAAGAAGATACTAGTTGCAACAGGCTGTGTATCTATCGAACATATAATTATTAGAGTTGACAAGGCTGTGGGTTAATTGATCTCATTACTGGATTTTGTTTGGCTTCCAGTAATTATGAAGATATTTGTACCTGCCTCGCTTGCAAAAACATCACAAACACGTGTGGCTATGGAAAATTAGCTTTTCCAGGTATCTGGCTCACCACTAGCAAAGTACGATCTTGAAGCATTAGCTTTCTGCTTGCTAGGAAGCAGTCTCTGAAGGAGACATCCAGATGTAGGTAGTCCTCGGTTTACAGCCATTAACTGATTTATGGTTGGTCCTCACACTTACGACCACTGCAGCATCCAGACTTTGCTTGCCAGAAACTGCAAACGTCATCAATACGAGTCAATTGCCAAGCATCTGAACTTTAATCAGTTGGCCATTGACTCATATTGATGGCATTTGCAGTTTCTGGCCAGCAAAGTCAATGGGGAATCCAGATTCACTTAACAACCATGTTACTAACTTAACAACTGCGGTGATTCTCTTAACAACAGTGGCAAGAAAGGTGGTAAAATGGGAGAAAATTCACTTAGAAACTGTCTCACTTAGCAACTGAAATGTTGGGCTCAATTGGTAGTAGGCCTTCCAATGCATGTGTTTTGTTCACATGCGTGGCTTACAGGCATGCACACGGCTTAGAAAACGTGGCTAAATAGGACGGCATAGCGCCGGGCTGGGTGGGCAAGCCACCTGCAGATCGCCACTAGCGGTGTGCCCAAACAGTTCAAAACCGGCTGAATACCACCACTCCTTCCTCAGCTCAGTTCCTAACTGGGTACTAGTCCGCAGCCCTGGATTTGGGGACCCCTGCATTATAGGGCAATGCTGAATAGGTTGATGTTGTAAGTTGGTAGGGAACTTGTCATCTATGAATTGTTTTTAAAGTTTTTTATTTTTCCATTTTCACAACATACAAGCACAGGTACACTATTACATAGCCAGGATCGTTTTGTATTATTGTTGTTGTTGTTGTTGTTGTTGTTGTTGTTGTTGTTGTTGTTATTATTATTATTATTATTATTATTATTATTATTATTATTATTATTCACATTTGTAACCCGCACCCATCTCACCACAAGGGACTCGGGGCAGCGAACAGAGATTTAAGAATATAAATTTAAGAACATAAATATAAAATATTACTAAATAATAACTACATTAAATCAATACCTTGCTTAAAATAAATTTAATTTTAAAACCTATAAATTAAAATGTTATTATTAAATGTTTACATCAATTCGTCTTGCCATCAACTCCCAAAACACAATTATGAGCTCTTCTGCTCTCCATCCACCATATTAGTACTTTATCCATTACTTTCTTCTCCCTCTTTCCTCCACCTCCCTACCTTTGTCATCCTTCCCTTCTCTACTCCATGGCTTAGGACCGGGGTACTTACGAGATCCCCGTCTGCCACCGAGAGCCTCCCACCGGCCCGTACGCTCCCATAGAGAGGGTCTCCTCATGGTGCCGTCGGCTAGACAATGTCGACTGGTGACACCCAGGGGGAGAGCCTTCTCCGTGGGAGCACCTGCCCTCAGGAACGAATTGCCCCTGGAATTAAGAACTATCCCTGACTTACGCACCTTCTGCCGCGGTCTCAAAACCTTTTTCTTTCAACAAGCCGGGCTGGCATAAAACAGGATTTTTAAATTTAAATTTTTACTATTTTAATCCGGGTTAGTTTGGGGTTTTTTCCACGTTTCGGCCAGGTTGAATATGTTTTTAAAAGCTTTTTAAACTTTGTTTTTATTCTGGCTTTACCTGAGTCCTTCGGGAGTAGGGTGGTATAAAAAACCAATAAACTAAACTAAATTAAACTTTCTTCTCCCTCTTTCCTCCACCTCCCTACCTTTGTCATCCATCCCTTCTCTACTTCTCCTTCCTCTTTCCTTCTCCTCCCTCCCCTTTCCACTCCTCCTTTCTCTCCTCCTCTTCCCCTCCCCCTGCCCTCTCTCCTATCCCTCTCTTCTTCCCTTCCCTCTCTCCTCTACTTCTCTTCACCTCATTTGCTTGGTGTATTTCATCTTCTGAGCAAGCTCCGTTTTATGTTGATGGTATTTATAATTCCTTTTCAATATACATATTTAATTTTAACATCTATCTTCTTTCTTCTTCTTTTTTTAAAGAGAAAACACAAAGTATATACACATAGTCGTTATTCTTTAAAAAAAATAAAAAATCCAGCCTTATTTTGGCTGAGTTGTAGACCTGGTTACAATTCCCAGCTATTTTCACCATTATATTTACATAATTATGCATCCTTACACGCCTCCACTTTGTGATTCTGTCTTTAAATCTCAATAGTTCCCCATTGTAAGTATATCTCATGTTCCCTCTCCATTTTTCCATAATCTTGGTTTAGATTACCCTTAACTGTCTATAAATAGCAATCCTTACTGTTCATCTATGAATTTTTATATTTTTTTGCATGGGGGGGAAAAAGCGGTTTGAATTTTTGAAATCTATTTTAAGGCATGCTTAGAAGGTAAGCTACAGTTTTGCCTCTAAGCCATCTCAAAGCGGTAAGGAACTATGCCACGCACATTTTTCGCTGTTGTTGTTGTGGAACGCATCTATCAAATCCTCTGGCTGGAAACAAGTCAGTTTGATTTTTGTTTTCCGAAATGGGAAATGTGCACTCTAGTTCTCCCATTTACCGAGACCTTTACCGAGTACGATGTGGCACCTGAGACATGACAGCACTGTTCCAATATTTGAGGGGCTGCCACAGAGAGGAGAGAGTCAAGCTATTCTCCAAAACACCTGAAGGCCAGATAAGGAACAATGGATGGAAACTGACCAAGGAGAGATTCAACCACAGAACAGAAGAACAGAAGTTGCATTCTGAAGTTGTGGGGGCTTCATCACTGGAGGCTTTCAAGAAGAGATTGGACTGCCATAGTGTAGGGTCTTCTGCTTGGGGCGGGGGGTTGGACTGGATGACCTACGAGGTCCCTTCCAACTCTGTTAATCTGTGGAACTTTTGCACTTAGGGAAGAAAACCCAAATGCATAGGTACGTGTGAGAGGTCTTTCTTTGATGTTCTTTCTAACTCTCTTGTATCAATGGGGGAGGGAGCTAGGTGGTTTAGAAGCTATAAGGAGAACGTCCACCTGTTCTTCTGTCGTGTTTTGCAATTGCCTGCTCACATTTTCGGGATCAGAGAAAACCTGAGAGCTACAGGAAGTGTAAGGGACTAGGCGTGGCTTTGGAAGGACGATTGCCCCCTTGCCTTAGAGGATGATGGGCTCTGGGAAGAGGGTGCAGTGACTGAATCCGCCTTGACCTGGGTTTTCTGTTAGGGATGCAGTGGGGATGAGCGAGAGATGGCAAAGACCGTGGCAGATGTCATCTCCAAGAGGGATAAACAGACCGTTCTGGAAGGACAGGAACCAGCTGAGTTTTGGTTTGCCCTTGGAGGCAAAGCGCCCTATGCCAGCGACAAGAGGTAAGATCAAGAGGCCCTTCTCCTCTTCCTCCTCCTCTCCATGAACCCCACTCCCTTCTAACATTGATAATGTGACTTAGTTTGGTAATGAAATGTCTGCAGGAAGACAAGCTCAAAGATCACCAAGGATTCCACAGTTGTTGTCTTTCTCCTCCCTCCTCCTCTTCCCTCATTCTCTTCCTCCTCTTCTTCATCATCTTCCTCCTTCTCTTTTTCTTCTTCTTCTTCCTCCTCCTTCCTCCTCCTCCTCTTCTTCCTCTTTGTCCTTCTCTTTGTCTTTCTCCTTCTCCCCTTCCTCTTTCTCTTTGTCCACTTTGTCCTCTTCTTCATCATCTTCATCCTCCTCTTCTTCCTATTTCTCTTTGTCCTTCTCCTCCTCCTCTTCATCTTCCTCTTTGTCCTCTTTGTTCTCCTCTTCCTCCTCTTCTTCATCTTCCTCCTCCTCTTCTTCCTCTTTGTCCTTCTCTTTCTCCTCCTCCCCCTCCTCTTGCTTGGGTAGGGGGTTGGGCTAGAAGTTCCGTTCTAACCAGCAAGGTCCCTTCCAACTCTGTTAATCTGTTAATGCACCTTCTGTTAATCTTCCTCTTTCTCCTCCTCCTCCTCCTCTTCCTCCTTCTGACCTCCTGGCTGTAGAAGCCTGGAAACATTGTGCATGTTTGTCTCAGGACACTCATAGAGAAAACATAAATAGTCCTCAACTCACAATCATTCAAAGTTACACCACCACTGAAAAAAGTGACATAGGACACAGAGATGGGTTCCTACCGAACCGGACTGGTTTGGCTGAACTGGTAGAGATTTGCCAACCTGGGTTGCCAGAACCAGCAGTGACCCAGGCCTGCCACACCTCTGAACCGGTTCTCTGGTTGGCACTGGTTGGGGTTTTTAATGTTCTGCGCATGTGCAGACCTATTTATGGGCAACTACACACACGTGTGGAGCGCAAAATTGTGCTTGCACCGAACCAGCAGTAATGCCGGCAGCACCCAACTCCTCGTATGACCAGTCCTCACACTTGCGACCGTTGCAGATCCCCATGCTCACATGATCAGAGTTTGCGGGCTTGGTAACCAACTCCCAAAGTTGTCATAGTAAGAGAAGAGGGGTGGAGTGAATTTCATGCCTACTATCAGCTGAAGTCGTATCTCAGATTATTGCAGCAGGCTTGGAAGGGGTGCATCTCATAGGGGAATGTGATTTATGACACAGACTGAGGGGAGGGAAGGAACAGGGGTAAAGTTCAGCTATAAATCAAACAAAGCTTAGATCTGACTCTGAAAAGGCCTTGCCTAATGGTGCTCCTAATAAACGACTGGTTTTATATTGAAACTTGGCTTGATACTCATGAATCAATTAGGGCATTTTTAAGAAACCTTACACCACGATGTGTTTATTACAGTTTCAGCGCCCCGGGGTCATGTAATCGCCTCTGACAAACAGATTCAGTGGGGGAAGCTAGGTTTGCTTAACAACCATACGATTCACTTAACCGTGGCAAAAAAGAAGAAGCTCATAATGTCAGATACGAGCCTTTCATGTCAACTTGCTTAGCCATGGAAATTCTGGTCCCTATTGTCCTGGGCATTTTTTGGAATAAATCTGTATCGTTAAAAAGTACATTTTAAAAGGAATCTCTATGAGCATTTTTAACCAGGGAGAATCTGTCTTTTAATCAGAGAATCTGACTTTCCTTCCTTTTCTTCTAAGAGTCTCTTCTAGCACATAACGTGGAAATAAATTTGTTGCAACCTTTCTCTTTTTTCTCTTTTTTCTCCTTCCCGTGACGTGAAAGATTCCAGGAACGAGTCCCTCACTATCAGGCTCGCTTGTTTGAATGCTCCAACCAGACCGGCCGATTCATCATGACAGAAATAGTGGATTTTGGCCAGGATGACCTGGACGAAGAAGATGTCATGCTGTTGGACACCTGGGAAGAGGTCAGTGTGAGATGGATTAGTGCAGGGGGCTCCATCCTTGGCAACATTAAGACTTGTGGGCTTCAACTCCCAGAGTTCCTCAGCTAGCGAGAGCAGGGATGTCAAACTCAAGACCCACGGGCCAGATCTGGCCCACAGGATACTTAGAGCTGGCCCATGGGACCACCCTGGAAACAGCAAAGGACTGGGCCTAAGGAGCACCTGCAAGTGAAAACAGAGCTCGAGAGGGCTGCGTGTGGCCTTCCCGGGCTCCGTTTTCAGCCGCGATGGCCTCCTGCAGCCCTCTGCAAGTGAAAACAGAGCTCGGGAGGGCTGCGTGTGACCTTCCCGGGCTCCGTTTTCAGCCGCGATGGCCTCCTGCAACCCTCTGCCAATGAAAACGGAGCTTGGGGAAGCCATGCGAACTCTGGTTTTACTCACAGAGGGCTGCAGGAGGCCATCACAGCCGAAAACAAAGCCTCAATGAGTGACATTGAACAGCAAGCTTTTTGGTGCAAACTTAATTTTTCAATCCAGGATTAAAAGAATGACTAATTTACAGTAAGCCAGCAAACGGAAAGAAATATCTGTCTTTAGTATTCCTCCACTTACAACCATTCATTTTGCAACTGTTCGAAGTTACAACAGCGCAGAAAAAGGTGACTTACGACCAATTTTCACACTTACAACGGTTGCGTATAGCCTGTGTCACGGAACCAAAATTTAGGTGTTTGACAACTGACTTTTATTTAAGACAGTTGTAGCATCCCTGGGTCATGTGATCTTTTTTTTTTTTTTTGCGACTGTCTGACAAGCAAAGTCAACGGGGAAGCCAGATTCATTTAATAACCGGGTTACTAATTTAACAATTGCAGGGATTAGTTTTGTGGCAACAAACGGGGAAGAACTCACTTAACAACTGCCTTGCTAAGCAAAGGAAATTTTGGGCTTGTGCATGGAGGAATCCCTGTACTCTAAGCATTAACAAGGATTAAATACAATTGTCTTTCAGATTGGATGTTAGGACTACAACTCCCATAAATCTTAGCCAGAAGGCTAGGGATGTGAATTCCAATTCAGGGATCAGGAGTTGAGCTTATAAAAATCTTGACCAATTTACCTTCGCTATCGGTTTGTAAATGTGAGCGTGCATGCGCAGAGCGTCAAAAACGGGGCGTGATGATATCTGGGTGGGAGGGCGGAGCTACCGCAACCAATTCGGCTGAACCTGATAGAAGCGGCTGACTTACACCACTGGCCTTAACCATATATCTTACATGCACAAAGCACTTAATTTTCATACAACTGTTTAGCGTGTCACATACATGTCGTTTTAGATTTACAACCGTAATTGAGCTGGAATTATAGCGCTAAGTCATGGCAGTCATTAAGCAGGTCACCTCATGGCATCACTGATCAGAAATTGACTTTCTTAACATCTGCCACAACTGTAAGTTGAGGACTATCTGTATTATAACATCTGGCAGTTTTGAGATACATTGGACTACAGCATATCCTGGCTGAGGAATTCTGGAAGTTGAAGTCCACACATCTTAAAATTGCCAAAATTGCAAAACACTAATCCACGATACAGGTAGTCCTCGACTTACGACCGCAACTGAGCCCAACATTTCTGTTGCTAAGTGAGACAATTGTTGAGTGAATTTTGCTTCATTTTATGACTTTTGTTGCCACAGTTGTTAGGGGAATCACTGCATAAGTTAGTAATACCGTTGTTAAGTGAGTCTTGCTTCCCCATGGATTTTGCTTGTCAGAAGGTCGCAAAAGGGGATCACACGATTCCAGGGACACTGAAATCGTCATAACTATGAACCGGTTGCCAAACATCTGAATTTTGATTACGTGAATGTGGGGAAGGATGCTGCAAAGGTTGCAACTGTGAAAAACCGTCGTAAGATACTTTTTCCAATGCTGTTGTAACTTTGAACGGTCAACTAAACGAACTGTTATAAGTCAAAGACTACCATACCTGTATTGGAGTTCACCTAACTGTTAGTGTCCTGTCATTGCCACTAGGTGGTGCTAACACATTAGGTCCTAACGTGTGTTAGCACCACCTAGTGGTGATGACAGGACACACTTTTTCCCAGCTTCAAATGAAATGGCATCAAGAATGAGTACAGTGGTACCTCGGTTCACGAACTTAATTCGTGAACTGACTCTGGTCGCGAACCAAAGTGGTCGTGACCCGAGGCACAGTTTCCCATAGGGTTTAATGTAAATCTGGTTAATCCGTTCTGATCTTTCTTTTGGTTTTAATTCTTGAACTGACTCTGGTCGCGAACCAAATTGGTTGTGACCCGAGGCGGAGTTCGTGAACCGAGGCGGAGTTCGTGAACCGAAGCGGAGTTTGTGAACCGGAGCATATTTTTATGAACTTTTCTGTTCGTGAACCGAGGTACCATTGTATATCTTTATCCAGCTTTTTCCCATCCAATTACCTTCCTCTTTCCCCTTCTTCAGATTTTCCTTTGGGTTGGAAAAGCTGCCAACAGCTATGAAAAGACGGAGTCCATTTCTGCAGCCAGAGAATATTTGAAGAACCACCCAGCTGGGAGGGACGTAGCAACCCCAATCATCATGGTCAAACAAGGTCACGAGCCCCTGAACTTCACCGGTTGGTTCACCGCCTGGGACCCTTACAAGTGGAGTGTAAGTAAAGAGGGATACACTGTTCTCATCCAAAATCAAGCTGGTGGTCACCTGAAAAAATTGCTGATTACTTTTCCGTTGTCTTATTGAAAACTCTTGCAAACCATGATGGGCAATGAAGGCCCTGTGTGTATAGCCCCATCTGGGGATGAGGATGGCATAGGGAAGAGTGCAACGCAGCTGTGAAATTAAGATCAGAAGAAAAAGGTGAATTGAAGAAGAAATATAGGTTTAATCGTGAAGTAGGCAGCCATGCCCTATTCGGTCATTGTTTCCAAGTTGTTTTCTCACCTAAGTAGAGAGCAGAATGAGTAAGGCTGGAGAAAGAAACAGCAGCAGAAGGAAGCACTTTTAACTTCCTGCTGGCTTCCCCAATGAGTTTCTTTGTGGGAGTCTGGCAAGGAGCATTGGAAATCTTCCTCCCTCCCTCCCTCCCTCTCTCCCTTCATCCCTCCTTCTTTCATCCTTTCTTTTTCTTTCTTCCTCTCTCCCTCCCCCTTCCTTCCTTTTCTTCCTTCCTTCTTTCCTGCCTTTCCCCTCCCCTCCATTTATCCCTCTTTCTTTCATCTTCCTTCTTTCATCTTCCTCCCTCTAGCCATCTCTCCCTTTCTCCTCTCTTCCTCCTTCCTTCCTTCCTTCCTCTCAGCCTCCCTCCCTCCATTCATTCTCCTTACTTTCACCTTCCTTTCTCCATCCCTATAACAAGCTCTCCCTTTCTACTCCCTCCCTCCCTTCCCCTCCTTCCTTCTTTCTTTCATCTTCCTTCTTTTTTTCTTCCTTTTTCACTCCCTCCCTTCTTTCTTTCCTTCCTTCTTTTCTTCCTTCCTCAGCATAGTTCCTGCAGGAATTATTGAATATAGTTTAATCATTTTGTAACAGTTGCACTTTGCAAGGCCCTTCCAAAACTCCAGAACCATCACAACAGTCCAACCTCAGTGCAATTAAAAGAAGGATACAGTTAATGGGCTGAGAAAATGTTAATTAAAAGCATCTTTTGGAAGGACAAACTGGTTGTACAATTTCCATTTCTTTGCCTCTGGAAAGCGTCCTTCAGATTTATGCCAGCAACATTCCTGTATGGCTTAATTTAACCACCCCATTGTTTTCTAAACCATGATTCTTTCTCTTCCCCTCTTAGGATGGGAAGTCGTATGAACAGATGAAGAGCAGTTTAGGAGACGTATCTGCCATATCAGAAATCACAATGGTGAGTTTATCTGATTGACCGCAGAGGTGGGATCTTGGGGTTACCTCCTTTCCTTCCAAGAATGTGGGGGTCCGACATATAATGCAAATGAATTAAGGGAATACCTGAACAAGGACAACTTCCTCAAGAGCATTACTGTTAAGCCATTGAGCTGTGGTGGCGCAGTATTGCAGGCAGATGCTGCCCACTGCCAACAGTTCGATCCTAACCAGGCTCAAGGTTGACTCAGCCTTCCGTCCTTCCTAGGTGGGGAAAATGAGGACCCAGATTGTTGGGGGAAATAGGCTGACTCTGTATAAACCACTTAGAGAGGGCTGCAAAGCACTGTGAAGCAGTACATGTCTAAGGGCCATTGCTTTGCTATTGTTGTTCCTAGAAACTCACCCCAGTTCGTCTACAAGCCAAGAGCACATGTGAAATCAAAAGCAGGATGCCCAAATCAATAATGAAGTACCAATAAAGGAAAATATTTAAAGCTTGAGGTTGAAATAAGATAGTCCTTGGTGGTCTTCTTGCAGACATGTCATAACCCAAAGTAGCAAACATTGTCAACAATAATAAGGTTACCTAGTTTGGAAAATGAAACATCTGCAAGAAAACAACCAAGTTTAAAGAGCACCAGGGAACCATCAATAATGAAGGCTCAATGCAGTATTTCATCCATCCATCCGTCCATCCGTTCATCCGTTCATCCATCCATTCATCCATTTATCCATCCATCCATCCATCCGTTCATCCATCCATCCATCCATTCATCCATCCATCCATCCATCCATCCATCCATCCATCTATCCGTCCATCCGTTCATCCATACATTCACCCATTCATCCATCCATCCATCCATTCATCCAGTGAGTATTGGAGGAATATTATCCAGAAAATAAAGGGAGGGACTCCTACAGACCAAAAGATCCACTCATATTTATATATTTATTCATTTAATTTATTTTAATTTATTTGTTTTGTCAAGCATGTATAAGGTAATAGATATAAGTATATACAAGATTATAAATATATGAAATGGGTACGAATAAACGGGGACATTTGGGCAGGCACAGCAGGCACCTTGGTGCGCTTATGCACGCCCCTTATAGACCTCTTAGGAATGGGGTGAGGTCAACAGTAGACAGCCTAAGGTTAAAATTTTGGGAGTTTGAAGAGGTAACAACAGAGTCAGTTAGAGCATTCCAGGCATTGACCACTCTGTTGCTGAAGTCGTATTTTCTGCTATCAAGTTTGGAATGGTTTACCTTCAGTTTGTATCTACAGTATTATAGCTGGTGTATTGTTGTGCTTGAAGCTGAAGTAGTCATTGACAGGTAGGACATTGTGGTAGATAATTTTATGTACTACATTTAGATCAGACTGAAGGCGGTGTAGTTCTAACTTGTCCAAGCTGAAAACTTCAAGCCTGGTGGCATAAGGGATTCTATTCCGAGCAGAGGAGTGGAGGACTCTTCTCGTGAAATATCTCTGGACTCGCTTGGTTGTATTAATGTCTGATATACTGTGCAGGTTCCAGACCAATGAGCTGTATTTGAGAATTGGTCTAGCAAATGTTTTGTATGCTCTGGTTAGTAGTACAGTGTTACCCCAGAAGAAGCTATGCAGGATTAGGTTAACAACTCTTAATGCCTTTTTGGCAATGCTGTTACAGTGGGCTCTGGCACTTAGATCATTAGAGATAAGTACTCCAAGGTCCTTGACAACTACGAGGTTGTATCCACCCAGCTTGTATTTTGTGTATTCAGGAAAGGAAGAGAAAAAGATATTCTCATACATATGCATAGGACATAGATGATGTAGGCAGAGATATTCATAATTAGCAAATCTTCAAAGTGGTGGCACAGGAGAAATTTTTGCCTAATTGTTTTGGCATGCCATGCCTTATAGTGGCGAAATCCATCCAGGCTGGCTAGGAAGTTATGGGAGTTGAAACCCACATAGGCTGATTGTGGAATTCTGGGAGTTGAAGTCCACACAAGGTTGAGAAACACTACATAAGGAGTAGGCGGAAGAGCAGGTAAACTCATAACCGATTCTGAGCACACAAAGTCCTATGTCTTGATGAACTTTAATGAAATAGACTATTCTTGATTTTCTCATTCTTTCGGCCCAGCCCTGGGTTAACTATTAAGCAAAATAAATAAATATTTAGGTTGACAAACAAAGGGCACCACAAATTTTCTTCTCCACTTCCTTGCCATCAAATTTAACCAATGTTTTTGTAATTTATCATTCCCTGACAGACTTGGCTTTATTCTCCATTGTTAAGTAAAGTATTTGTTTTGGTGTGGTGAGCTGCTAAATTTTTAAGGGCTGGGTTGAAGGTGCAGTCAGATGCCACCTTGGTTTCTGTCTCATGGTGTGAGTTTCACTTCCGTCAAGTGGCACCATGGTTGGATTGTGTGTGTAAGGCTGGCTGGGGAATTCTAGGAGTTGACGTCCACGCATCTTCAGATTGCTGAAGATGTGTGGCCCAGACAAGCAGCCTTCAGTTGGGTTTTATTTTTATTTTTATACATCCCTGCGGCCGATTCGCTCCCACAGAGAGGGACTTCTCCGGGTGCCGTCCACTAGGCTGTGCCAGCGGGCGACTCCCAGGGGAAGGGCCTTCTCTGTGGCGGGCCCAACCCTCTGGAACGACCTTCCCCCCGAAATCAGAACAACCATGGACCATCGCTCCTTCCGACAGCTATTAAAAACTCACTTCTTCCGTTTGGCTGGCCTAGGGTAATTTTAATTTAAATTTTAAATTATTAAGGGTTTTTTTTTAGGGATAGTTTTATTTTTATAGAAGTTTTTAGTGCAGGGTAAGTTTAATTTGATTTTAACTTTGGACTTTGTTTGTTGTAATTTGTTTTTAATTTCCCTGTGCCCCGCCTCGAGTCCCTTCGGGGAGAGAGAGCGGGATATAAATAAAATTTATTATTATTATTATTATTATTATTATTATTATTATTATTATTATTATTATTATTATTATTATTATTATTATTATTATTATTATTATTATTATTATTATTATTATTATTATTGCAGTATATTCAGGGGTGGGTGGGATTTAAATTTTTTAACCCGGTTGCTGGGTGGGCGTGGTCATGAGGGCATGGCCTATCTGACCTCTCTTGGCGGGGGGTGGAGTTTCACCCTCCCTAGGCTCCGCAGGCTTTTTCCGAGCCTCCGGGAGGATGAAAACTGCCTCCCTTCGGCTCCAGAGGCCCTATAGAAGCCGGAAACACGCCCATTTCTGGATTTCCGGAACTTCCGATAGGGCTGTTTTTCGCCCTCCCAGAGCCTACACGAGGGCCCTGTACTTACCTGACATGATGAACGGGCCGCCGTGGAGACTCTTGGGAGGGGAGGGGTGGGCGGGGCCAGCCCGCCCTTATAATAACCAGTTCGGCGAGCCAAATGCAAAGTTAGCATCCAGTTCGCCCAAACCATTGCAAACCAGCTGAATCCCACCCCTGATTATATTCCTGATTATTCCTGGGTATATCCGATCAACCGTTATTAATCAAGATAAATAAAATTCCTCCGCTAAGCGATGCGCGAAGCGTCTCTCCATTTCACAAGCTTCCCTTTATTTCGACAGGATCTGAAAAACGCTAACTTCGACCACAGAAGTACCAGCAATAAGCCTGTCACTGCCAATGCTGACGTTTCAGAAGCCCGGTCAAGTCTGCAGGATGACCAAGCACTTACTGACAGTAGTAACTGTTACAATGCCAACGCACCTTGGCAAGAAGCCAATGAGATCGGTACATTTCCTAGAGACCTGCTGATTAACAAGACGGTGGATGAGCTCCCGGAAGGAGTGGATCCCACCAAAAAGGAGGTAGGATGGGCTGTCCCAATCAGCATTACGCATTGGTGGATTCGCACAATGTACAATTTTGGGGTGTTGCCCAGATGTTTGTCCTAAGATGCTCATGAACTGCATCCCAATAACAAGGGAAGGTACCTAGATCTTCTTTGCAGAGGCTGTGGCCACGTTTGGGGTGGGTGCTTGACCTTTTCAGAAATGGAGCATCTATAAAAGAGAATATTTGTAGCTCAGGGTCGAACTGTGGGTTTCTTGGTACTTTCTGAGCTTAGTGGTGTTTTTACAGAGTATGGATGATGTTACCTAGTTTGATTCTCCAAAGCACCTGAGGGCAGAACAAGGAGCAATGGGTGGAAACTCATCAAGGAGAGAAGCAACTTAGAACTGAGGAGAAATTTCCTGACAGTGAGAACAGTTAATGGGTGGAACGGAAGTTGCTTCCAGAAGTTGTGAATTCCCCAACCCTGGAAGTCTTTAAGAAGATGTTGGATAGCCATTTGTCTGAAACTGTATAGGGCTTCCTGCCTAGGCAGGGAGTTGGACTAGATGACCTCCAAGATCCCTTCCAACACTGCTATTGTATATCTTGTATCTTGATAATGCAACGTCTCCAAAAAAACCCCACCAAGCTTAGAGGGCACCAAGGATCCCACAATCCTCCTCCTCCTCCTCCTAGCACTGATGATATTATCTAGTTCAGTAATGAAATATCTGCAAGAAAGCAACCAGGCTCAGAGATCGCCAAGGATTCCATAGTCCTCTTTCTCTCTCCACTCTTCTTCTTTCTCCTCCTCCTCCTCCTCCTCCTCCTCCTCCTCCTCCTCCTCCTCCTCCTCCTCCTCCTTCTCCCCCTCCTCCCTCTAAACCCCACCTCCTTTGAACACTGATGATGATACCTAGTTCATTAATGAAATATCGCCAAGAAAACAATGAAGCACGATGGAGTATCCGTGTCCTTTTCACATACAACACGTGGCTTAGTGATTGCAGTTCTACTCTGGTAACCTCTGGAAGAGGGCTTTGCCAACTTCTGTATTGAAGAGGACTCCTCAGGTGACAGGGATAACGTTGTGAAGTGAATAGGGAATACCCTAAAAATGGGACTAGTGTCTGTTGGTATCTTTTCCCCCATCCTTCCATCCCTCCACCATCAGAATTGATGAAGCTTTTGGGATGAGAAGTACAACAACTATTACTATTATTACTACTACTATTATTTCTTCTTCTTCTTCTTCTTCTTCTTCTTCTTCTTCTTCTTCTTCTTCTTCTTCTTCTTCTTCTTCCTCTTCCTCCTCTTCCTCTTCTTCTTCCTCCTCTTCCTCTTCCTCTTCTTCTCCTTCTCTTCTTCTTCTTCTTCTTCCTCCTCATCTTCCTCTTCCTCTTCCTCCTCTTCCTCTTCTTCTTCCTCCTCCTTTTCCTCTTCCTCCTCTTCCTCTTCCTCTTCCTCCTCTTCCTCTTCCTCTTCTTCTTCTTCTTCTTCTTCTTTTCTCCTCCTCCCTTCTCCTCCTCTTCCTTGTCCTTCTTCTTCTTTTTCTCCTTCTTCTTCTTTTCTCCTCCTCCTTCCCCCTTCTTTCTTCTCCTCCTCTTCCTTGTCCTTCTTTTTCTCCTTCTTCTCCCCCACCTCACCTCCTCTCCCTCCTGCTCCCCCCTTCTTCTTCTGGTTAAGAACAGTCTAGTTGCCTTTTGAAAAAGCACCTTTGAGACAACTATGACCTGCATGACCGAGAATCTCCAAAGATATAATAGAATTAAAAAATGTCTTCAGAGAATCTTTTGATTTGGGTCCACCTCCAACTTCTGAAGGAGAACCCTATATTTGTGGAGTGCAGGGTTCATCCTAGGAGAGCATTTACAGCACGTGTGAATATGGCCAATATATTGATTTTGGAAAGGGACATAATCTTCAAAGTTTGGAGTTGTAGTGGGGCTACATACCGGAAACTTCACCCCAAGGGCCAAAAGATGTTCTACATTTTAAGAAATTCTTTCTAACACAGTCAAGAGGAAACTTCTACCAGGTTCCAATTGAAGAACTCCTATTTGCAGATAGTCCTCGGGCTTACAACCATTCATTTAGTGACCGTTCAAAGTTACAACGGTGCTGAAAAAAAGTGATGTGTTTTTCACATGCCCATTGCATCATCCTCATGGACACATGATCAAAATTCAAATGCTTGGCAACTGACACGCATTTAACAGATAACAGACTAACAGAGTTGGAAGGAACCTTGCAGGTCATCTGGTCCAACCCCCTGCCCAAGCAGGAGACCCTACATCTGCCTCTATCTAGGATTGAACTCACAACCTCCTGATTGGGAGGCGAGAGCGCCACCTCTAGGCCATAGCACTTACGACAGTTGCAGTGTTTCCGGGGGTCATGCGATCCGCTTTTGCGGCTTTCTGACAATCAAAGTCAAAGGGGAAGCAAGATTCACTTAACGACCGTATTACTAGCTGAACAATTGCAGTTCTTCACTTAATAACTGCAGCAAGAAAGGTTGTAAAATGGGGCAAAACTCACTTAACAGTCACAAGTCATCTTTTTCGGTCACTAAACAAATGGTTGAAAGTTGAGAACTACGTCTTATTATTTATTGTGTTAGTAAAGGATGAATAATCCATTAAAGAGGATCTCTCTTTTTTTGTTCTCTTTGCAGTACTTCCTGTCTGATGCAGAATTTTTCGATATCTTTGGGAAGACAAAGGATGCCTTCTACCAGATGCCTACATGGAAGCAGCAAAATGAGAAGAAACATCTTGGATTGTTTTGAACAAAAGGGTAGTTGGTGACACCTGAAAACAGGATTGTCTACAAGGGTGGGGAGGCATAAAGATTAAGATGGGGCCACAAATTTATCTTAGAACTGTCAATGCAGGTAAAAAAATTTGATGGGACTTTGATCGCTCAGTGGCTTATACCATCTTGACTATTTTGACTTCCTGACTCAGAAAGAAGATGGATCTTGGAGGAAAGTTTCCCAAACTTCAAATGGACAATTAAAAAAAAAAAAAGTCTTCTCGAAATCTGTATGGTCAATAATAATCTTAATGAAAATGATTCCCTAACTTTCTCAGCTGGAAAAGCAGTACCAAATTGTTCTCTTATTTGCACAAGAAATACGTGAAAGTTTCTCTCAATTGTTGTTTATTTTATTTTATTTTTAAATATTATTTTATTTAGGCGTTCTACATAAATGGAAGCAAAATGAGCCCGCCATTTGAGAGACAGCTGACATATAGATTTAGGTGTGTGTGAAAATATTTGATTCACTACTTGTCTGAAGCTGGGGTGGAATTGAGAGAAGTGAAATGCTCTGAGTAAAACTCAAAAACATATTTTTAGATGCCAAACAGAAATGCGGGAAGGACTCAGATATCTATAATTAGATGATACATATCTATCCTTGGTCAGTTTTGCAAATACAGGTAACCGTTGAGTTACAACCACAATTGAGCCCAAATTTTGTGTTTCATTAAATGAAACATTTGTTAAATGACGTTCGCCCCGTTTTACAAACATTCTAGCCACAAATCAGGCATCAAAACACAGTTTTTTTTCTAAAAAGTTCTATTTTGATCATGACAATAAAAAATGCAGTCTTGATAATGGACAATAATTTGGTAGCCTTATTTGTACTTTTTTTAAAGAGTGGGATTTGTAGTTTTTCTTTTTTCTTTTTCCATTTTCCCCTTCATTGACATCAACATGAGGAAAGGTGTTATCACAATTGGGTTCCAGGTATACCCTAAATCTGGTTTATATGATTTGAATTTTTGGTCCATGGATGCCATAAAAGACTTCTTGGGCTTTTATGAAGGTCACCATGGGTGAGGAATAGGTGGAGTTATAGTCTTGCTGCAGGCCAGGATGGGATTTAAAATCCCCCCACCCACATTTTCTTCCTTTAGTTCAATTTTGAACATTTTTAATAATATCCCAAGCTACATATATTTAGCAACTAGCTGGATTCCCCATGCTTTGCGCCAAAATTATGTAATAGGGCTTTGCAGGAGAAATTCGTTTCACAATCTGTTGGTTCAATGGTGGTCGGTGATTGAAACACATAAAGGAATATCCCTCCACTGCCTTGAATCGGAAAGCAGTTTCATAGGTGGATGGCGTAGACATTTTGGTGAGGTACTGACATTTAGTACTGTAAGGAACCCCAGACCGCTCCTGAAGGAGTGGAATTTTCTGCCGGTTTGAACTGAGGTAACGGAATGTGAGGCAACTGGCAGTTGGAACAGTTCTTTTCAGGTGGGGAGGGGGAGTTGAATGTCTAACTCCTTAGCATCAGAGCGTGTTACTCACGATATATAAATACTGTATAAGAAATACTAATGATCTGAGGGTCATTTTGAAAAATCCTTTTTAGCGATCACCTAGAAGTCAAGAGGAACATTTTCAGTTTGTAGATTTTACGGTCCTGGAGATTTTATGATGATGTGTGAATGGTATTTTGCTTTTCTATATATAGATTATGCCATGGAAATTAGACATGGGATCTGAGGGCCCTCCAAAGACAATGTAAAGGGTCTAGGGAGCATTAGGTTACATGCTTGCATCCTGACAAAACAAAACTCTACTCAAAAATTTCATGTATGTCACACACATAATCCTAGTTTACTCCTTACATTTTCATGAATCCTACAGATTCCTAATCACAGATTCATCCCCAATATATATGTTGTATATTCATATAACATACCAGACTACAAACTATGCCAACTGCATGAATCGCTAAATCAAAATGTTGGCTGGTTTATTTTGAAATAAACAGCAGGGTCTGTCTGCAATCTCCTTTGATGTCAAATTGCAAAACAGAAAAAGACTAATAACAGGTCGTTTTTTAAAATTCATTCATTTAGGGCAGGGGTCTCAAACTCAATTTACCTGGGGGCCACTGGAGGCAGAGGCTGGGTGAGACTGGGCCGCGTAAGGGATTCCACAAAAAACGTTGTTAAAAAAATATCCTCAAATATTATACTTTCATATCACGGTGGGGGCCACAAGATACCGTCCTGCGGGCTGCAATTGGCCCACGGGCCACGAGATTGACACCTCTGATCTAGGGTACCGTTTCCCAGCCTTAGCAACTTTAAGACATGTGGACTTTAAAACATGTGGACTTCAACTAACAGAATTCCCCAGTCAACATTGTGGGAGGTCTGGGAGTTGAACTCTGCACATGTCTTAAAATTGCCAACAATGATCTTGCCCCTTTCCAAATAAATGGTGCTTCATAAATTGGGCCCGAGTGAATCGTTTAATTGCACTAAGATTGAAATCAGCTTTAGGCCTCCTAGAATAAAGTTATCATAAATGAAGGTATCATTCAGGTAAAATTGAAAGTTCTTTCCATTCCCACTGGATTTAGACAGTGGCTGTTTTTCAAAAGTACAGCAGAGATACTGTATAAAAACTCCAGACACCATAGCTTTAAAACAATACTTATCTAATTTCTTTCATGCAGGATATCCAACACCAGCTTAGAGAATACAGGAAGTCCTCAACTTACAACCAAAACTGAGCCCAAAGTGAAACATTTGTTAAGTGAACTTTGCCTCATTTCACAACCTTTCTTTGCCACAGTTGTTAACTGAATCACTGCAGTCGCTAAATTAGGGCTTCCCCATTGATTTTGCTTATTAGAAAGTCGCAAAAGGGGACCATCAGGGACTGCAACCGTCATAAATAGGAATCAGTTGCCAAGCATCTGAATTTTGATCACGTGACCATGGAGATGCTGCAACAGTTGTAAGTGTAGGGAAACAGTCATAAATCGCTTTTTTGATACAATAATACAATACAATAGCAGAGTTGGAAGGGACCTTGGAGGTCTTCTAGTCCAACCCCCTGCCTAGGCAGGAAGCCCTACACCATTTCAGACAAATGGCTACCCAACATCTTCTTAAAGACTTCCAGTGTTGGGGCATTCACAACTTCTGGAGGCAACTTCTGTTCCACTGATTAATTGTTCTAACTGTCAGGAAATTTCTCCTCAGTTCTAAGTTGCTTCTCTCCTTGATGAGTTTCCACCCATTGCTTCTTGTTCTGCCCTCAGGTGCTTTGGAGAATAGTTTGACTCCCTCTTCTTTGTGGCAGCCTCTGAGATATTGGAAGGCTGCTATCAGGTCTCCCCTAGTCCTCCTTTTCATTAAACTAGCTATGCCCAGTTCCTGCAACCGCTCATCTGCTGTCGTAACTTTGAATGGTCACTAAATGAGCTGTCATAAGTCGAGGACTACCTGTATATTAGGATTAGTTCAAACCTGTCTTCTCTGAAAGCAGGTGAGAATGCAAACCTTGCTTAATTGGATAATAAATGTTTTTTTTTTTAAATTATAATAAAAGCAGAGGTTCATAAGAAAAAAAATTACTTTGTACAAGGAAGCTGGAAAGAATTCAAAAGTCTGGATTGAGCTACAAACATATACAAATAAGGCAGGAGTTCAATTGCAGCTGTGGTTATCATCTTGACTTTTCTTTAAACTCTTCGTGGAGTACCTATTTGCAAGGACATTGACTCAAAACGCCTCGATATGCAATTCTAGAATTTTTCT
The DNA here is from genome assembly GCA_039707465.1 of Rhabdophis nuchalis. Lineage (NCBI taxonomy): Eukaryota > Metazoa > Chordata > Lepidosauria > Squamata > Natricidae > Rhabdophis > Rhabdophis nuchalis. Next base: position 8,185,724 of record CM077647.1, on the reverse strand, counting down.
AGAATAATTCCCATTTTCAAGAGTTCAAAGAAAAAAAAAACTTTATTAAAGATTTCATTACATCACAGTAATCAAATCACTGTTAAGCACTGCCAACAACTCTGTTCATTCAAATATTCATCTGGTGGATTTGGAAGAATTCCTTTTAAGTTATTTAGATTTGCTAATCAAAGTTGAGTTTCGGCTCCGATCCATTGCATTTGAAATAAAACACTCTCCTTAGAAAAATCCTGCATATATTTGCAGCAAGTACAAAACATTTACAGAGACAAACAATCTCACAATTTATTTTCCTTCAAAAATAAGTCCGCGATTGTAATCAAGGTTTAAACTAAATTACAGCTCATTACCAATAAAATGCTATCAACCGAATATCCATTAGCTGGAATCCGCCATACTTGAAGTAAACTATTAATATCACTTCTACTTTAGTTTAACTAAACTTGGATTTAATCCACTACCATTGTGTTTACCCAAAGTCCCAACCCACAAAACTTCCAGAAGTCAAATACATAGTGTAAGGACACAGCTAATGATTTTGTTTCCTCAACAAAAGGATATTGTTTTTGCAGTTATAAAAATAAAATAAAAATCAAACTATACGTCTATTACTACTTTGCTGATGCAGCAAATGACAGAACGTGCAATATTGGCCTTATAAGAAGCATCCTGAGGTTCTGATTGGTCAAGTTACTAGTCCTCATTGTTGCTCTTTTAAACTCAAGGGGGAAAATAGGTAAGTGATGTCAGTGAAAAGTCAAAGAGTTGGGAAAATTTATGCTGGTCACAGGGTTAGAAAGCCTTTATATTGTACAGTTCTTGATCAGAATTAGAAACTGCAGGGTGGAGTAAAAAAACAAACAAACCAAGATGAAGCCACTATTGTAGGCATCAAACAATATGGCCACCCTCTTGATATATTTTTTTAACCATACCTTGAAAATACATCTGTGCCTATTTTTTTTAAGTACAAGAAGGGCAGATCATCAAATCCATTTTGAAACACCAAATTAAAACTCTGGAAATATCCCAGTTTAATCCTGGTTACTTTGTGGTGAGTCCTATTTCAACATGGTCAGGATCCAACCATGGTTGGAAATGTGGCATTCTACTATAGGGATTCCTTTATAAAACCCTCATGGCTATACATGGTTTGTTTAAAAAAATGGGATGGATGGAAAATTGCAACAATTAGTGTTTTAACCTTGGAAGCTTGAAGTGTGGACTTCAATGCCCAGAATTCCTCAGCCAGCATGGAGAATTCTGGGAGTCGAAGTCCACACATCTTCAAGTGCCCAAGATTGAGAAACAAGTATATAGATTGCAATACAAGATTGTCCCCAATTTATAAACACAATTGGGACCAGAATTTCCATTGTTAAGCAAGGCAGTTATTAAGTCACAGTAATTTTATGTCATTTTTGGCTGGGGAATTCTGGGAGTTGAAGTCCACTTATCTTAAAGTGGCCAAGATTTCAAAACAGCAGTTTAGCAAATATGTAGGAATCATATGTCCAATTTTCTACAAAACTTTTTCCAATTTACCCTTTTTAAAATCAGATTAAAAAAAAAATGCTCACAACTTAGTCTCTCTTGAATGTGTTAATTGCAATTTGCACTGAAGAAGAATTGGGTAATATTTCAGATAAATCCATTGGGAATATCTGTGTGCAAAGGGAAGAAGTAAGACTGGAGAAAAATAACATTGTTCTTCAAAATGGAGGTTGATTACCATGGATCTCAAAAGATTCTCTGGGTCATCCCAAATATGATTTTTTTCAAATGGCAAACAGTCAGAACTGATGAAGCTTCTTGAATGACAAGCGAAACGCCTTCAAGCAAAGACAAAGAAAGTCTAGTTGCCTCTTGGGGAAAAAAACACCTTTGGGACAACCGTCATCTGGATGACTAAGAATCTCTACAGACTTTCTGGATCATTCCCATAAATATCCCACCAGCTGCTGGATTAGATCAACCAGTGAATGCAACTCAAAAAATGGCCAGGATAAATGGACAAATGACAAAAATTATAAGATTAGAAGGCATCTAAAGTGGGGTTTTTTCCCCCTAGGGTTCTTCGTATCTCGTTCCCCATCCAAGATGTCATGATTACCATTATTGAGAATTGGCTGGTCCTGTCATTGAACCCTGTAATATCCTTCTTAATCATGAGTTTTCTTATGACTGATCATTGTGTCTTAGAGTCAGACATGACTGGACAGGGGAAGTCTTCACCTTTGGCTTAACACTCTTCCAGACATAACATCTGTGCTGAACTGGCAAATTAAGAGTCCCCCCCAAAAGGAAATTTGTGTGTGTGTGTGAGTGCGTGTGTGATGTTTTTGAGCTGATCAATAAATCTGGTCTCTGGTGATGAGCTGAAAGGCAGAAAAGGAAACAGTATGTCTCCTTCCTTAATTGAGGCCTAACAGGGTGTTGTCAAACATATATGTGTGTGTGTATGTTTTCGTAGATTTTCAGGGGTATAAGTATGTAGATTTTGGTTTATTCAGGTCTTTTCCCGTGTAAAATTAAAGGTGTTCTTGCAACGTTTCGATGGGATCACAACCATCATCATCAGGCTGGTGCCTTTGTTTTCTTGCGAGTGAGCTGTGATCGAAGCGGCAGTTTTTCTGTAAGCGGAGGTGGGAGGGGTTGGAATGTTGGCTCTGCTGCTTTGAACGGATTGGTTGGCTGATTTGTCACATCCTGATTGGTAGATGGAGTTGCTGTTTGTTGAGAGTGATTGATGATGGTGTCAGTGTTTGTGGCTGGGACTCGTTTAGTGGCCAGAGCTGGTTTCCAGATGTCTGGCAGGCGGGAGGCATCATCACGTCTATTTATGTTTTGGGGATGTTTCTCTATTTCAATAGCTTCCATAATTATTCTTTGTTGGATTGTTCAGTTTTGAAGAGTAATTTGGTTTTTTCAAAATCGATTTCATGTCCTGTTGCTTTGAAGTGCTGGAAAAGGGAGGAAGTATTTTCTTGTCTTTTAACAGAGTTCCTATGTTCTCCAATACGTGCACTAATTCTCCTATAATTTGTCCAAAGTATGTGGCCGGGCAGACTTTGCATGGTATTTCATAGACTCCCTGGTTTTATAGCTGGATTTTGTCTTTGGGGTTCCTTAAGATGTTGGCTATTTTTTGGTTAGTGTTGAAAGATGTCTTAATATTGCGTTTGTGGAGAATTTTGCTGATTTTATCTGTGGTGCCTTTAATATAAGGGAGGAGGGCAAAGCCATTGTCTTGTTCTGTGTTTTGGATCTTGGGGGGTGTCTGCCTTCAGATTAGGTTGGTAATTGTGTTTCTTTGGAATCCATTGGAGATTAATACCTTTTTGAGGGTGTGTAATTCATTTTTCAGGTGGTCTTTGTCAGCTAGGCGTTTGGTTCTGGAGATGAGGGTCTTGGCTACGGAGTTGATCTGTGCAGGGTGGTGATGGGATTGTACATTTAAGTAGCGGTTGGTGTGTTTTTTTTCCCGGTAGATGGTGTGTCCTACGGAGCCATTGGGTTTTTTGTAGATTAGGATATCCAGAAAGGGAAGTTGGTTGTTATCTTCTATTTCCAAAGTGAATTGTATTTTGGGCTGTAGGCTGTTGAGATATGTGAGGAAGTTGTCTAGTTTTTCTTTTCCGCGTGGCCAGATTACAAAAGTGTCATCTACATATCTAAGCCAGAGTTTGGGTTTGTGTTCTGATTTATCTGGGGCATTAGTTTCAAAGTGTTCCATGTAAAGGTTTGCGATGACTGATGAGAGTGGTGATCCCATAGGTGCTCCTTCTATCTGTTTGTATCTTTGTCCATTGTGAATGAAGTATGTGTTGGTTAGACAGTGGTTGGTTAGCTCCAGGATGTATTTAGGGGGTTGTATTTGTTCTGAATAGCTGTCAAGGCTTCTTTTATAGGCACTTGGGTGAAGAGGGATATGACGTCAAAACTTACGAGTAGATCGCTGGGCTGTAGATTTTGTTTCTTTATCATTTCTATGAAGTGGAATGAGTTTTGTACGTGTGATTTGATGGATTCTGCATAGGGTTGTAATTTTTTGCGAGGAACCTGACAAGATTCTGTAGAGGTGAGCCTATGGAGCTGACTATGGGCCCGAGTGGTGTTCCTTCTTTGTGTATCTTGGGGGGGACCATAGAGCTTGGGACATCTGGATTATTTTTCTCTGGGGATGATTTCTTTACTAATGGGAGAGGCTTTTATTTTGGATTTGGTGGTTTTTTCCAGGTAGGTGGTGGGATCTGAGTTTAGAAGTTTGTAAACAGGGTCTTGGAGTAGTTTGGATAGCTTAGCTTGGTAGTCAGATGTGTTCATTACTACAGTGCCATTGCCTTTGTCTGCTGGAAGAACAATTATGTTGTTGTCTTTCCTCAAGTTGGTGAGTGCTTTGTGTGTGTGTGTGTGTGTGTGTGTGTGTGTGTTACGTTTTTGAGCTGATCAATAAATAAGTCAGGGAGACTAAGATAGATCTATTTCGAGCTTTTTAGCTCTCATCATCTAGCCATACTCTTACTGGATTCGAATCCCAGTAAGAGTATGACTAGCTGATGAGAGCTAAAAAGCTCGAAATAGATCTATCCTAGTCTCTCTGATTTATTTATTGACCAGCTCATAAAAACTAACACACACACACACAAACATATATATATATATATACATACATACATACATACGTGTGTGTGTGTGTGTTTTCCAGCATAACTCTGGAAACAAATACTATGGGGGTAAGACACCCCTAACACTCCTCCGGGTGTGTCTTCTGTTGCAGCCTGTTATGCTGTAAAATGGCTTCTACTGTACAGCACAGTGGGGTTGCCATGGTAACAGCTTCACAGTACTCCACCAGGGAGCTCCCTCTGATAAGGGGGGAAAATCTAACATTAGAAATTATGTTTGGTCCTGACATTTTCCCCCTAAAAATAAATACCTGGGTAACAACGGGTTATCGGCTAGTGAAATATAATTAATAAATCTTAGATCTGTGCAGGGTGGTGATGGGATTGTACATTTAAGTAGCGGTTGGTGTTTTTTTTTTCCCGGTAGATGGTGTGTCCTACGGAGCCATTGGGTTTTTTGTAGATTAGGACATCCAGAAAGGGAAGTTGGTTGTTATCTTCTATTTCCAAAGTGAATTGTATTTTGGGCTGTAGGCTGTTGAGATATGTGAGGAAGTTGTCTAGTTTTTCTTTTCCGTGTGGCCAGATTACAAAAGTGTCATCTACATATCTAAGCCAGAGTTTGGGTTTGTGTTCAGATTTATCTAAGGCATTAGTTTCAAAATGTTCCATGTAAAGATTTGCGATGACTGGTGAGAGTGGTGATCCCATAGGTGTTCCTTCTATCTGTTTGTATCTTTGTCCATTGTGAATGAAGTATGTGTTGGTTAGACAGTGGTTGGTTAGCTCCAGGATGTATTTAGGGGGTTGTATTTGTTCTGAATAGCTGTCAAGGCTTCTTTTATAGGCACTTGGGTGAAGAGGGATATGACGTCAAAACTTACGAGTAGATCGCTGGGCTGTAGATTTTGTTTCTTTATCATTTCTATGAAGTGGAATGAGTTTTGTACGTGTGATTTGATGGATTCTGCATAGGGTTGTAATTCCTTTGCGAGGAACCTGGCAAGATTCTGTAGAGGTGAGCCTATGGAGCTGACTATGGGCCCGAGTGGTGTTCCTTCTTTGTGTATCTTGGAGAGACCATAGAGCTTGGGACATCTGGATGATTTTTCTCTGGGGATGATTTCTTTACTAATGGGAGAGGCTTTTATTTTGGATTTGGTGGTTTTTTCCAGGTAGGTGGTGGGTTTAGAAGTTTGTAAACAGGGTCTTGGAGTAGTTTGGATAGCTTAGCTTGGTAGTCAGATGTGTTCATTACTACAGTGCCATTGCCTTTGTCTGCTGGAAGAACAATTATGTTGTTGTCTTTCCTCAAGTTGGTGAGTGCTTTGTGTGTGTGTGTGTGTGTGTGTGTGTGTGTGTTACGTTTTTGAGCTGATCTAACCCAGTAGGGATTCGAACCCAGTAAGAGTATGACTAGCTGATGAGAGCTAAAAAGCTCGAAATAGATCTATCCTAGTCTCTCTGATTTATTTATTGATCAGCTCATAAAAACTAACACACACACACATATATATGCACATACATACATACGTACGTGTGTGTGTGTGTTTTCCAGCATAACTCTGGAAACAAATACTGTGGGGGTAAGACACCCCTAACACTCCTCCGGGTGTGTCTTCTGTTGCAGCCTGTTGTGCTGTAAAATGGCTTCTACTGTACAGCGCAGTGGAGTTGCCATGGTAACGGCTTCACAGTACTCCACCAGGGGGCTCCCTCTGATAAGGGGGGAAAATCTAACATTAGAAATTATGTTTGGTCCGGACATTTTTCTCCTAAAAATAAATACCTGGGTAACACTGGGTTATTGGCTAGTGAAATATAATTAATAAATCTTAGATGGAGTTTAGCAACAATGAGGATTAGCAATGCAGATCACAGAAGCAAAGGCACATAGGTTGATTCTAGGATCACACCTGCGTATCAAATCTGAGTTAGGTTCCTCTTCCCGTTTTCCCAATTTGAGAGTCTTTTTTTGAGGAAGCTGGCAATATTTTAAGTTCGCATTAAAACAATGTATAGGTAGTCCTTGACTTACAACTACACTTGGAACCAGGATTTATCTTGCTAAGCGAGTCGCCCCTGATTTAATAACTTTTTATTTTGACATGAACCGGTAGTGGAAATTGGCACTTGCTCACCAAACCGGTAGGAAAAGCAGGCTGGCCATGCCCCCGAACTGGTTCCCTGGTTGTCGCAGCCGTTGCTGGCTTGGTTTTTAATCATTTTTTAATTTACTCTCAGCTGTGCTAATGTGTGCAACAAACCAGCAGCAATCTTGGCAGCAAACTATCCCTGGTTGTAAAGCAAATCACTGATGGTATCAGATGTTAAGTGAATCCAGTCTTCCCCCACTGACTCCGCTTAACAGAAGCCAGCTGAGAAGGCCCCATGTAACCCTGAAAAAGCTGAAACTGTCACAAATACATGCCAGTTTCCAAGCTCCCAAATTTTGATCCTGTGATGGTAGGGATGTTCCGATGGTCATAAGTAAGAAGACTGGATATCAACCCCTTTTTCAGTGCAGTTGTAACTTTGATTGTTCAATAAATAGTGGTAAGTTAAGGACTAGTTGTACATATTTTTGTTTTTCTTCCTATTTTCCCTAACAGTTTCTTCCTTCTGACAGCCACTTTTTATAAAGCAATTGCCCTTCATTTAACCCATGGAACGTGTGTTTTTCCCATTAACTTTTGCACCGTCATGCTAGAAAACATAAAATTTGGGGAAGTGCAAACGTAATTCAGATTGCATTAAAATAAAACTTTAAAAAAAACATATTTACTCTTTATTACTACTATTCCTCCTACAACTCCTGAGAGTTATGGGCTGCTTCTCTCGCCCTAGAAGAGCAACTAGGATTAAAAGTTAAAGCACAACTTTTTAAAGGCAGTATTTTTTCCTAGCTGTTTTCCAATGTCATTCAACTGGCATTAAGGCGCGAATGGGTCACCACACACGGCCTCCGAAGAGCTGAGTTCTTTTCTTGGCCATGCTGTGGGGACCAAAAGTCTGTCTGGAAATGTTAAAAAAAAAGAGAGAGAGAGAGAGAGAGAGAGAGAGAGATTGCTTGTGCATTCCCTGACGTTCGTTTCTTCTTTTTAACAATTGTCCCAAATGTTGACATGCACAAAGAGGGTGGCAGATGGGTATTGATCTCCATTCTTTGTCAATAGATGAATGTGGCGGTAGCCTTGAGAAGGGGAGGAAAAAAGAAAAAGAAGCATTAATTTTTGTTATCTTTGTTTTCTTTCTTTCTTGCTGGCGAGCTAAGGATCAGCTCGCTTTTTTCGATAGATCGCTAGGCATCAAGGTTGTCCAAATTGGGAAGATTCATTGTCACATTTATCTCCAATGTTCTGACCTAGGCTTCCCAAGAGCACAAAGCTGACTCCTCATCCCGATAAAACCCCTTTTTTTAAAGTTAAATTCAGTGGTGGGTTTCTGCAGGCTCGCACCTACTCGCAAGAGCCGGATGGTGAAATTTAGAGAACCGGTGAGAGGGGGTTCCACCGGCGGACCCAGAAGTAAGTCTGGCCTGCCGCTGCCAGTAACCCAATGGGAAGGAAAGGAAAGGAAGGCAGAAAGTAAGAAAGGAAGGAAGGAAGGGAGAGAGAGAGAGAGAGAGAGAGAGAGAGAGAGAGAGAGAGAGAGAGAGAGAGAGAGAGAGAGAGAGAGAGAGAGAGAGAGAGAGAGAGAGAGAGAGAGAGAGAGAGAGAGAGAGAGAGAGAGAGAGAGAGAGAGAGAGAATGTATCATCACAATTGAGCCCAAAATTTTGGTTGCTAAGCAAGAGCGTTGTTAAATGAGTTTCACCACATTTTACAAGTTGGCCACTCCCACCCTGTCACATGACTGCCAAGCCACGCCCACAAAATAGGCCACACCTAGAGAGTAGGTTCTAAAAAAATTTGAAACCCACCACTGGTTAAATTCCTCTCCAGCAAAGTCCTGGCAAACAGACTTTCAAGAGATTTCACAACTAGAGACCTTGATCGGGCTTGGAGAGCTGCCAGACCGATATCTTCCAAACGCCACGCTGTAGCAGCGATTCCTTGGCAATTAGTCAGGAACAGATCTTCATGAATTGTCTCTTGCAAACTCCACTCCCCTGTCGCTCCTCTTTTATTTCCTCCGGGAGGAAATTCATTCATCAGACACCTTTGGCCTTCCTCCCAAGTCGTTCCCTGTTCTTTATCTGCTCCCTTCGTGTGGCAGGTCTGCGCATGCGCACACTGGGAACAGGCTCCAGCTGTTCTTCTGCCCCACTGATATCTGACTCCGAAGGCAGCTGATAACTGGCATACAGCCAGTTATGGCATACACCCTCTCTGCCGCCAACAAGAACCCTCCTCAGAGCCTTCCCCAGACTCCAGGACTGGCCCATCTTCCTCCCCAACCCTCCTCACTGTCCGAATCTGCCACCAACTCCACTGGCTGCTGGCAGGTCACAATATCCATACTCATGTATTGGCCAATGAACTCAAATGGATTCTAGATGGCTTACAGAACCCTCCTGTAAAAAAAAAAAAAGCTAAAGACCAGATGGACAACCTAAATTAAAATGATCTAATCATCTGTAGCATCAGCAATAGATCATGCAATTGGCTCGGGGCCTAGCTATATACGAGACCGCCTCCTGCCCCATACATCCCTTCGTCTGATCCACTCCCATAGAGAGGGTCTCCTTCGGGTGCCGTCGGCCGGGCAATGCCGGTTGGTGACACCCAGGGGAAGGGCCTTCTCTGTGGCGGGCCCGGCCCTCTGGAACGACCTACCCCCCGACCTTCGTACTATCTCGGACCTCCGCCTCTTCCGCCAACGTCTTAAGACGTATTTATTTCAACAAGCCGGCCTAGGATAGCCCCCTGTTTCTGACTTTTTAAAGAAAAATTTATAATTTGGTAAGGATTTTAATATTGGGTTTTAGCACGGGTTTATTAATTTAATACATTTTAATTGATATTTATTGTATTTTGTGTTTTTAAATAATGCTTGTGCGCCGCCCTGGGTCCTAACAAGGAGAAGGGCGGGGTATAAATTTAATAAAATAAAAATAAATAAATAAATAAATGCAAGATTCCTGTGTTTTCTGTCCTTGAAAATTACTTTGCAGAAGGGGCTGCTACAAGGAACAATTTAGAAGCAAAGGATGAAAAGCAGGCTTGATTCCTTCCATAGTAATAATCATACACCTTTGATTCAGATCCAAAAACTACCATTACTACCTCTTCTGCAATGAGTACTTTGCTCATCTTAATAGGCTTAGTAGGTTGTTTTTTTTAACTATGGCATCCTTAGGATGTGTCAGCATCAATTCCTCATCAATTCCCCCCAGCCGTTTTAAACTGGCCAAGGTTTAGAAACGCTGACCTATATCCTCAAAGTGAACTCGGAATAATTCAGATCCTTTCCAACACAAAAAAAAAAGTATTTCCATTGCTGGGACTGTTCCCCAGAATCATCAGAAGGACTTTTTAAAAAGAAATTTAAACTAATTGCAGGTAGCTTACATACCTCAGGTACTTACAACCACAAATGGGAACAGAATTTCCATTGCTAAGGAAGGAAGTTGTTAAATGCAGGGTTGCTGCAGCAGTCAGACAGTTAAAGATTAGATTTTTTAAAAACTATTGTTGCAATTCCTTTTTTTGGACAGTAGAGGGCGATATGCTCCTAAACGCTGGCTCATTTCTCTACCTTAATAACAACCATGCTCCCAAGGTGCTTAATTACAATACCCATCATTCCCATCCAGCTTTTCCTCGTGGGATTTTGCCCAGTGAGGTAAAATATTGCTCAATGGGCAAAATTCTGGATAAGCTTGGAAACTGAAAGAACTAGAAACCATAAATTGGAGAAGGGGACAACAGAAGAAATTATTGAAAAATCTAAAATCCTTCACTTAATTTCCCATCTTATTGGTACTCTTGCCTCCAAATTCTTTTATTTCAGCTTCAGAGAAAACTTCCACGGTAGCATCCCTCAAGATCTGTAGTAAACTTTCGATTTAATGGAATTTACATACTATACCCCATTAAATCAATAGTCTTCAATTTACAACCACTCGTTAGCGATCAGTTGAAGTTGCAATGGCACCAAGAAAACTTCCCTCCTGCTTATTTTGGTTGCAGAATCCCCAGGGTTGTCACATGATCAAAATTTGGGCGCTTGGCAACTGGCATATATTTACAAAAGTAGTAACTGTGAGAAGGATCTTGGAATCCTAGTGGACAACCATTTAAATAGGAGCCAGCTGTGGGCAATAGCTGCCAAAAAAGCCAACACAGTTCTAGGCTGCATAAACAGAGGGAGAGAATCAAGATCACCTGAAGGATTAATACCACTTTATAAGGCCTTGTAAGGCCACACTTGGAATATTTGCATCCAGTTTTGGTCACCACGATGTAGAAAAGACGTGGAGACTCTGGAAAGAGTGCAGAGAAGAGCAACCAAGAGGATTAGGGGACTGGAGACTAAAACATATGAGGAACGGTTGCAGGAACTAGGGATGTCTAGTTTAATGGAAAGAAGGACGAGGGGAGAAACGTCTTCCAATATTTGTGGGGCTGCCCCAAAGAAGAGGCAGTCAAACTATTCTCCAAGGCACCAGAGGGCAGGAAAAAGAAGCAATGGGTGGAAACTAATCCAAGAGAGAAACAACCTAGAATCGTGATGGCGAACCTATGGGACGCGTGAATGGGGGAGATTTTAATTAGTGGTTTTAAATCAATATTATACAGCAGTTTTAAGTAATGATTGTTTTCCTTTTATTGTTTTATTGGATTGTTGTTCCCTGCACACTTTCATTTTTCATAAAACAGGCAACCACATAATTTTGATTAATAAATAACGTATGAATGTTTTGAACAGTTATTATATAACGCTTTTAGGTAAGAACTGTTTTATATTTATTGTTTATCAGATTGCCATATGCCACCCAGAATTATTTTCCAGGACAAAGGATGGCCCATTTAAACTTGATTAAAAATTAAATAAATTAATATTTATATTATTATTATAATACCCTAATCGTTACCATGAGGCCAAACTGGCCTGGTAAACAACCATCTCCCCTTTGAACCAACACTGGTGTTCTGGGTGAAAAAGCTACCAAAAAGAACCCAATGACACTCACCTCGTTTCAGACTTGTGAAAGGGGCTGTGAACTGCCCGATAAAATCATTTTTGGTTGAGGCATCAAAATCTTCTACCATAAAACGCACCAGAGCAAGTTGCGGTACATCAATTTCAAACTCAAATGTTTCATTCCAGGCTGGATTAAAACCTGGGCAAAAGCGAAGCAGAACCAAGTGTTAGTTTATTTTATCTCACCTTTATAATTTTTAATTTTTATTTATATGTATGTACTTATTAGGTAGGTAGGTAGGTAGGTAGGTAGGTAGGTAGGTAGGTAGGTAGGTAGGGAGAGAGATATGAATACATATCCTCGCTATGCAACAACAGCCCTGCCCGAGCTCCTAGAGGTGATAGCCGAGGCGGCAGTTGAGACCCCCAGACTGGTAGTCATGGGGGACTTTAACTTGCCGTCGGCAGGCGAAGCCTCTGGAGCAGCTCGGGAGTTCATGGCCTCCATGACGGCCATGGACCTGACCCAGGTAGTTTTAGGCCCCACTCACGAGGGAGGAAACACACTGGATTTCATCTTTGTCTCGGGACAGTGGAGTTGTGATCTGGGAATAGGGGACCTAGCCATCACTCCCTTGTCATGGACAGATCACGCTCTCCTTCGGCTGGACTTTCCAATCGCTACACCTCACCGCGGGGAGGCGGAACCGGATATTCCTATATGGTTCCGCCCCAGGCTTCTAAAGGACCCGGAAAGGTTCCAGAGGGAGCTTGGGCCAATTCCTGTGACCCTGCCCCGCGACTCGACTGAGGACCTAGTGGCCGCATGGTTAAGTGCGGCCGCGGGGGCCTTGGACCGAGTCGCGCCCTTGCGGCCTCTCTTGCGGCGGCGAATCACCCAGGCTCCTTGGTTTACCGAGGAGCTTCGGGGGATGAAACGCCACAAGAGATGCCTAGAGAGCAGATGGAGATCCTCTCGCTCCGAAGCCGACCGAACACTAGTGAGAACCCATATTAGGGATTACTTAGTGGCGATAAGGGTGGCCAAACGTGAGTATTGTGCCACCCTTATTGCATCCGCAGATAACCGCCCTGCCGCCCTGTTTGGGGTGACCCGCTTCCTCCTTCATCAGAGGCCGCGGGAAGCCCCTCTGCAAGGGCGAGCAGAGGAATTTGGGATTTATCTGCAGGAGAAAATCACTCGGATTCGGAATGAGCTACCCTCCATCGACAGTGGTCCTGTGGGACTGTCCGAGACTAGTCTTGAGGTTCCTTCTTGGGAGGAGTTTGACTTTGTTACCACCGAGGATATGGACAGGTTGTCAAGGAAACTTAGGGCGACCACATGTTTATTGGACCCGTGTCCCTCCTGGCTTGTACTGGCATCCTGGGAGATGACACGAGGCTGGCTCCAGGGCATTGTCAACGCATCTTTGAGTGAGGGGTCCTTGCCTGCCATCTTGAAAGAGGCGGTAGTGAGGCCCCTCCTCAAGAAGCTGTCCCTGGACCCAGCTTTATTAGAGAACTATCGTCCGGTCTCCAACCTTCACTTTTTGGTGAAGGTTGTCGAGAGTGTGGTAGCCCAACAGTTTCCGCGACACCTGGAGGAAGTTGATTATCTAGACCCGCGCCAGTCCGGCTTCCGACCTGGTCACAGCACCGAGACGGCATTGGTCGCGTTGGTGGATGATCTCTGGAAGGCGCGGGATAGAGGTTATTCCTCTATCCTAGTCCTACTAGACCTCTCGGCGGCTTTTGATACCATCGACCATGGTATCCTATTGCACCGACTGGGGGGGTTGGGGCTGGGAGGCACCGTTTTGCGGTGGTTCTCATCCTACCTCTCTGGTCGGTCGCAATATGTGTTGACGGGAGGGCAGAGGTCGACCTCGAGGCCTCTCTTATGTGGGGTTCCTCAGGGGTCGGTCCTCTCGCCCCTCCTTTTCAACACATATATGAAGCCGCTGGGTGAGATCATCCGTGGTTTTGGGGTGGAGTACCACCTGTATGCTGATGACACCCAGCTGTACATATCCACCCCAAACCACCCCAACGATGCCGCCGAAGTGCTGTCCCGGTGTTTGGAGGCCGTACGGATCTGGATGGGTGGTAACAAACTCAAGCTCAACCCTGCCAAGATTGAGTGGCTGTGGTTTCCGGCACCCCGGTTCAGCCAGATTACACCAACTCTGGCCATTGGGGGCGAAACACTGGCCCCCGTGGAGAGGGCGCGCAATTTGGGTGTCCTCCTGGATTCCCGGCTGTCCATGGAGGACCATGTGGCAGCCGTGGCCAGGGGGGCGTTTCATCAGGTACGCCTGATGCGCCAATTGCGCCCCTTACTGGACCGGGCTGCCCTTCGCACAGTCACTCAAGCTCTCGTGACGTCCCGACTCGACTACTGTAATGCTCTCTACATGGGGCTTCCCTTGAGGTGCACTCGAAAGCTACAGCTAGTCCAAAACGCAGCCGCGCGGGTGATTATGGGAGCCACTAGATGCTCCCACATAACACCGATCCTGCGCGAGCTGCATTGGCTTCCTGTGGTTTTTCGAGTGCGCTTCAAGGTTTTGACAACTATCTTTAAAGCGCTCCATGGCTCGGGGCCTACTTATATGCGAGACCGCCTCCTGCCCCATACATCCCTTAGACCGATACGCTCCCACAGAGAGGGCCTTCTCAGGGTGCCGTCGGCCGGACAATGCCGACTGGCGACACCCAGGGGAAGAGCCTTCTCTGTGGCGGGCCCAGCCCTTTGGAATGACCTACCCCCTGAATTACGTACCATCACCGACCTCCGCCTCTTCCGCCAATGTCTTAAGACATATTTGTTCCAACAAGCCGGCCTAGCCTAACCTCCCATGGGGACTTTTAGGTAGTTTTAAATTGGGTTTTTAAAATTTGGTTTTAGCGCAGGATAAGTTTATTTAATAGTTTTTTAAATTATATTTATTGTATTTTGTATGTTTTTAAATTTTCCTGTGCGCCGCCCTGGGTCCTTTGTGGAGAAGGGCGGGATATAAATTTAAATAAATAAATAAATAAATAAATAAGATAGATTAGATAGAGATAGATATGGATGAATGGATAGATAGATTAGATAGATAGATAGATAGATAGATAGATAGATAGATAGATAGATAGATAGATAGATAGATAGATAGATAGATAGATAGATAGATAGATAAATACAATAATACAATACAATACAATAGCAGAGTTGGAAGGGACCTTGTAGGTCTTCTAGTCCAACCCCCTGCGTGGGCAGGAACCTTATACCATTTCAGACAAATGGCTATCTAACATCTTCCAGGGTTGGGGCATTCACAACTTCTGGAGGCAAGCTGTTCCAGAGGTTAATTGTTCGATAGATAGATAGATAGATAGATAGATAGATAGATAGATAGATAGATAGATAGATAGATAGATAGATAGATAGATAGATAGATAGATATGGATGAATGGATAGATGGATTAGGTAGGTAGGTAGGTAGGTAGGCAGGTAGGTAGGTAGGTAGGTAGGTAGATAGAGGTAGAGATAGAGAGATAGAGAGATAGAGAGAGAGAGAGAGATAGATAGATAGATAGATAGATAGATAGATAGATAGATAGATAGATAGATAGATAGATAGATAGATAGATATGAATGGATAGATTAGATAGATATAGATAGATAGATATGAATGAATGGATAGATTAGATAGATAGATAGATAGATAGATAGATAGATAGATAGATAGATAGATAGATAGATAGATAGATAGATAGATAGATAGATAGATAGATATGGATGAATGGATAAGATAGATAGTTTTCCCCCCCATTTTTCCTTGAAGACATTTTGCTTCTCAACCAAGAAGCTTCTTCAATTCTGACTGAATGATTGAAGATGGAAGGATTTATATTCCTCATGGTCATCTGGCCATTTGTACTTTTTCTGAGAGTCACTGAAGCTACTTCCTTCCTCCCCCCATTCAGTCAGAGCTGAAGAAGCTTCTTGGGTGAGAAGCGAAACGTCTTCAAGGAAAAGCCAAGACAATCCAGTTGCCTCTTGAAAAAAGCACTTTGGGGCTTGGATGACTGAGAACCTCCACGTTCCTCTTACCATTATTATCAATTACTTTCGTTTGGTTCTTCTCGTTGTCCCGCTGAACACCGTGGATCTCCACAATCACTCTGGGGTCCACAATAGAATTTTTGCTTTTGTTGACTTTTGGCAGCTGTTGGCCAGAGATGATCTGCGAGATAAAGGAAATTCGGAAGAGAAAAGAAGATCTCAATTTCTTGGCAGAAGTCCTAAGCCCATCCTAACCTTCAAACACCCAGTTCTATAAGTGTGTGCAGAAAAAAAATATCATATTTCCTGTTAGGATATTCAGCCTTATATTGGGTTCACAATATATATGAGCCTATGTTCTTAAAGAGTCCATGTAGCTTTAAGAACTATGTGTTAGATTCTGATTGGCTGTGCTTCTCAGCTCTACTATAAAGGAAGCTCAGGAACACAGTCCGTCCCCTTTTCGATTCCCTTTGATTCCTGTGCTGAGGAGCTGAAGCTGTGAAGACTGAAGAAGTATTTGTTTTGCATCACTGTAAGATAACTCTGTGTTTGGTGAAGGACTGTTATTGTTTTGAGAAGTTAGTCTCACTGGTCGGAAGAAGTATTTTAGTTGCTACAAAGTAAAGACTATTTATTTTCTTACTATCAGAGTTTGTAGAGTTTGTGTGTGGTTAAAGCAACGTATCTCTTTACTGTCCGGTGTATTACACTATTCCGCATTTATTTCCTAACACTGGTTACGGGACGAGAGTTGTAACACTGGTTCTGAACCCAGAGTTGCTAACATTTCCCTTTGACTTTGGTGTGGCTCATCTTGAGCGTGAAACAAGTCCCTTTGAAACTAGGAAAGGTTTTAAGTAAAAAAATGGTATGTTTTGCACTTGGAGCAGACTACCAAACTTGGGCTCTTCCCTGCAGATGGATGTCATTTTCAGTCCTTGACTAACAACCATTCATTTAATGAGCCATTCAAAGTTACGATGGCACTGAAAACAGTGGCTTATGACCATGATTCACACTGATGACCATGGCATCATCCCGATGGTCACATGATCAAAATTCAGACACCTGGCTACTGACTCATGTTTATGACGGTTGCAACGTCCCTTCTGCGACCTTCTGACGAGCACAATCAGTGGGGAAGCCAGATTCACTTCGCCACGTAGGAAAGTTTGTAAAATTGAACAAAACTCATTTAACAAGTGTCTCACTTAGCAACAAAAATTTTGGGCTCAATTGTAGTCGTAAGTTGAGGACTACCTGCAGTTTTCATATTCTCAGCTAAAATAAAGCTTTAATACGGATCTAGTGATAACTGGAATTGGAAATCGCAAAACAAAATTTGAAACGGAATTATATACAAATGATGAATATGTAGTGGTTTTCATCGACTTATGGCCCTACAGAGTTATGAACTGCCTCGGGACAGTGGAGTTGTGATCTGGGAATAGGGGACCTAGCCATCACTCCCTTGTCATGGACAGATCACGCTCTCCTTCGGTTGGACTTTCCAATCGCTACACCTCACCGCGGGGAGGCGGAACCGGATATTCCTATATGGTTCCGCCCCAGGCTTCTAATGGACCCGGAAAGGTTCCAGAGGGAGCTTGGGCCAATTCCTGTGACCCTGCCCCGCGACTCGACTGAGGACCTAGTGGCCGCATGGTTAAGTGCGGCCGGGGGGGCCTTGGACCGAGTCACGCCCTTGCGGCCTCTCTTGCGGCGACGAATCACCCAGGCTCCTTGGTTTACCGAGGAGCTTCGGGGGATGAAACGCCACAAGAGACGCCTAGAGAGCAGATGGAGATCCTCTCGCTCCGAAGCCGACCGAACACTAGTGAGAACCCATATAAGGGCTTACTTAGTGGCGATAAGGGTGGCCAAACGTGAGTATTGTGCCACCCTTATTGCATCCGCAGATAACCGCCCTGCCGCCCTGTTTGGGGTGACCCGCTCCCTCCTTCATCAGAGGCCGCGGGAAGCCCCTCTGCAAGGGCGAGCAGAGGAATTTGGGATTTATCTGCAGGAGAAAATCGCTCGGATTCGAAATGAGCTACCCTCCATCGACAGTGGTCCTGTGGGACTGTCCGAGACTAGTCTTGAGGTTCCTTCTTGGGAGGAGTTTGACTTTGTTACCACCGAGGATATGGACAGGTTGTCAAGGAAACGTAGGGCGACCACATGTTTATTGGACCCGTGTCCCTCCTGGCTTGTACTGGCATCCTGGGAGACGACACGAGGCTGGCTCCAGGGCATTGTCAACGCATCTTTGAGTGAGGGGTCCTTGCCTGCCGTCTTGAAAGAGGTGGTAGTGAGGCCCCTCCTCAAGAAGCCGTACCTGGACCCAGCTTTATTAGAGAACTATCGTCCGGTCTCCAACCTTCACTTTTTGGTGAAGGTTGTCGAGAGTGTGGTAGCCCAACAGTTTCCGCGACACCTGGAGGAAGTTGATTATCTAGACCCGCGCCAGTCCGGCTTCCGACCCGGTCACAGCACCGAGACGGCATTGGTCGCGTTGGTTGATGATCTCTGGAGGGCGCAGGATAGAGGTTATTCCTCTATCCTAGTCCTATTAGACCTCTCGGCGGCTTTTGATACCATCGACCATGGTATCCTATTGCACCGACTGGGGGGGTTGGGGCTGGGAGGCACCGTTTTGCGGTGGTTCTCATCCTACCTCTCTGGTCGGTCGCAATATGTGTTGACGGGAGGGCAGAGGTCGACCTCGAGGCCTCTCTTATGTGGGGTTCCTCAGGGGTCGGTCCTCTCGCCCCTCCTTTTCAACACATATATGAAGCCGCTGGGTGAGATCATCCGTGGTTTTGGGGTGGAGTACCACCTGTACGCTGATGACACCCAGCTGTACATATCCATCCCAAACCACCCCAACGATGCCGCCGAAGTGCTGTCCCGGTGTTTGGAGGCCGTACGGATCTGGATGGGTGGTAACAAACTCAAGCTCAACCCTGCCAAGACTGAGTGGCTGTGGTTTCCGGCACCCCGGTTCAGCCAGATTACACCAACTCTGGCCATTGGGGGCGAAACACTGGCCCCCGTGGAGAGGGCGCGCAATTTGGGTGTCCTCCTGGATTCCCGGCTGTCCATGGAGGACCATGTGGCAGCCGTGGCCAGGGGGGCGTTTCATCAGGTACGCCTGATGCGCCAATTGCGCCCCTTACTGGACCGGGCTGCCCTTCGCACAGTCACTCAAGCTCTCGTGACGTCCCGACTCGACTACTGTAATGCTCTCTACATGGGGCTTCCCTTGAGGTGCACTCGAAAGCTACAGCTAGTCCAAAACGCAGCCGCGCGGGTGATTATGGGAGCCACTAGATGCTCCCACATAACACCGATCCTGCGCGAGCTGCATTGGCTTCCTGTGGTTTTTCGAGTGCGCTTCAAGGTTTTGACAACTATCTTTAAAGCGCTCCATGGCTCGGGGCCTAGTTATATGCGAGACTGCCTCCTGCCCCATACATCCCTTAGACCGATACGCTCCCACAGAGAGGGCCTTCTCAGGGTGCCGTCGGCCGGACAATGCTGACTGGCGACACCCAGGGGAAGAGCCTTCTCTATGGCGGGGCCAGCCCTCTGGAATGACCTACCCCCTGAATTACGTACCATCACCGACCTCCGCCTCTTCCGCCAATGTCTTAAGACATATTTGCTTCAACAAGCCGGCCTAGCCTAACCTCCCATGGGGACTTTTAGGTAGTTTTAAATTGGGTTTTTAAAATTTGGTTTTAGCACAGGATAGGTTTATTTAATAGTTTTTTTTTAAAATTATATTTATTGTATTTTGTATGTTTTTAAATTTCCTGTGCGCCGCCCTGGGTCCTTTGTGGAGAAGGGCGGGATATAAATTTAAATAAATAAATAAATAAATAAATAAATAAATAAATAAATAAATAAATAAATAAATAAATAAATAAATAAATAAATAAATAAATAAATAAATAAATAAATAAAAGGGGATCTTACAACCTGGGCCCAAAGCTCTGATGGCCATCCTCCCCAGTGGTCATATGACCACACTTTGGGCACTCAGCATTATGGACATTTGCAATGTCCTGCAGTCATGTGATCACATTTCATGATAAGGAGGAATTCTCTGACAGTGAGAACAATCCACCCATGGAACAGAAGTTGCCTTCAGAAGTTGTGGGGGCTTCATTCCTGGAGGCTTTCAAGGGGAGACTGGACTGCCATCTGTCAGAAATGATGGTGGGTCTCCTGCTTGGGTGGGGGGTTGGACTAGATGACCTACAAGGTCCCTTCCAACTCTATTAATCTGTTAAACTTTGTGGAGTTTTGCTGAAAACTGATCATTTCTTCTAATTTTCAGCCAAACCATTTCACGGGTTAACTTAATGACTGCAGCGATCCCTTAACGTCCCACCAAAACATCATAAAATTGGTATGGTCATGTGACCGACCCTGTTTTACAACCATTATGACTGTAATGTGTAAGCTCCACTACAGTCATAACGCAAGGACTGAATTATTTACCTGTAAGAGCAAAACTGTATAAACTTCTATTAATATACAATATACAATAGCAGAGTTGGAATGGACCTTGGAGGTCTTCTGGTCCAACCCCCTGCCTAGGCAGGAAACCCTATACCGTTTCAGACAAATAGCTTGGAGAATAGCTTGACTCCCTCTTCTTTGTGGCAACCCCTGAGATATTGGAGCAATGCTATCCTGCCTCCTCTGATCCTTCTTTTCATTAAACTAGACATCCCCAGTTCCTGCAACCGTTCTTCATAGGTTTTATCCAAGAGTCTAATCCTCTTTGTGGCTCTTCTCTGCACTCTTTCTAGAGTCTCCACATCTTTTCTACATTTTGGCGACCAAAACTGAATGCAGGATTCCAAGTATGGCCTTCCCAAGGCCTTATGAAGTGGTATTAACCCTTCACACGATGATCTTGATTCTCTCCCTCTGTTGATGCAGCCTAGAACTGTGTTGGCTTTTTTGGCAGCTGCTGCCCACGGCTGGCTCCCATTTAAATGGTTCTCCACTAGGATGCCAAGATCCCTCTCACAGTTAAGATTTGAAACAGAAAAACAAGAGGAGGTGACAGACTTGGGGACTTCTAAAAATGTTGGAAAACATCCCTTTTCCCACTCATAAATGGCTTTTAATCCAGAAGAGGCAGCCTTTCACATATAAAACAGATATTTGGATTATGAAGAATCGTATGCACTCCTAACATCTCTGCATGCCTCTTGTAAATTGGAGGCAAAAGTTATCCTATCCAGCAAGCAGATAGACTGGAGAGCTGCGCTACAACACGAGATTATGGAAATGTGTTCTCCACTCTTACAATACAATACAATACAATACAATACAATAGCAGAGTTGGAAGGGACCTTGGAGGTCTTCTAGTCCAACCCCCTGCGTGGGCAGAAACCTTATACCATTTCAGACAAATGGCTATCCAACATCTTCTTAAAGACTTCCAGGGTTGGGGCATTCACAACTTCTGGAGGCAAGCTGTTCCACTGGTTAATTGTTCTTACCTTAACCTGGAATTTTTTAGGGGTGTACCACGGTCCCTCCGTGATGGATCTGGGGTTGAATTTGGACTGCTCATTCCGAAGGAATTCTGGCTTTAGGATGTAGCCACAGCCTCCGTTTTCTTGGAATCGGCCCTGGTGGATATCCATTTCCGAGCACCTGTACTGGAAATTCAAGGCAACTGGGAGAAAATGTAGGAACAAAGGCAAGTCAGTGTTTTTGGCTATTCATCATCATCTTCATCATACAATACAATACAATACAATAGCAGAGTTGGAAGGGACCTTGTAGGTCTTCTAGTCCAACCCTCTGCGTGGGCAGGAGCTTTATACCATTTCAGACAAATGGCTATCTAACATCTTTTTAAAGACTTCCAGGGTTGGGGCATTCACAACTTCTGGAGGCAAGCTGTTCCAGAGGTTAATTGTTCTGACTGTCAGGAAATTTTTCCTTAGTTCTAAGTTGCTTCTCACTGCATACTTCCTTCATCATCTTCATCATCATCATCATCACCACCACTCCAATCTTACTTTATCTAGTTGACTTCATTAGCAGCTATTGTCTATGGCAGGGGTCTGCAAAGTTGGCTCTTTTAAGACTGGTGGACTTCAACTCCCTAGCCGGCTGGGGAATTCTGGGAGTTGAAGTCCACCAGTCTTAAAAGAGCCAACTTTGCAGACCCCTGGTCTATGGAGATTCTCAACCATCCAGGTCATGGCTGTACCCAAGGAGCTTTTTTTTGCAAAAGGCAACTTGGACTTTCTTGGGTTTTTTTCTTTGAAGATGTTTTGCTTCTCATCCAAGGAGCTTCTTCAGTTTTGTCCGATTCACCCTTCGGTCCGAACTAATGAAGCTTCTTGGATGAGAAGCGAAACGTCTTCAAGAAAAAAGCAAGGGTGTCCAGTTGCCTCTTGAAAAAAGCGCTACATCGCTATTCTCTGCCTCCCGAGTCCCAGCTGATCGGGAGGGAATGGGGATTTTGCGGTATCCTTCCCTTGCCACGCCCACCAAGCCACGCCCACAGAACTGGTGGTAAAGATTTTTGAATCCCACCACTGATGTATCCTCAATATAGTTACCTATTTGGCAACCCATGTTCCACATCTCGACAGGGTTATAGTTGGACGAGTCGGTCCTCCAACCTGCTGGATAGATCCTGCTCAGGTGCTGGACATTATGATGCATTAGGTCAATCCCTTGGTAGGAAAAATAAGAAATAGATACATATTTTTTTTAATTTCCCCTCTCTCTCAGGTCACCCTGCATATGTATAGAGTGCCTCTTCACTCTAGAACAAGAGGTGACCTGATTGAAGTCTATCAAACCATGCACGGTGTGGACAAAGTAGAAAAGGAAAAACTGTTTTCCCTATCGCACAACACTAAAACTAGGGGGCACTCCTCAGGGGTCGGTCCTCTCGCCTCTCCTGTTCAACACATATATGAAGCCGCTGGGTGAGATCATCCGTGGTTTTGAGGTAGAGTACCATCTCTACGCTGATGATACTCAGCTGTATATATCTACCCCAAACCACCCCAACGATGTCGTAGCGGTGATGTGCCAGTGCCTGGAAGCCGTGCGGATCTGGATGGGAAGTAACGGACTCAGGCTCAACCCGACCAAGACTGAGTGGCTGTGGTTTCCGGCTGCCCGATTCAACCAGCTAACTCCATAGCTGGCCATAGGGGGCGAACATCTTGCCCCTGTGGATGGGGCGTGCAATTTGGGTGTCCTCCTGGATACCCGGCTGTCCATGGAAGATCAAGTGACAGCCGTGGCCAGGAGGGCGTTCTACCAGGTTCGCCTGGTTCGCCAATTGCGCCCCCTATTGGATCGGGACGCCCTTCGCACAGTCACTCATGCACTCGTGACATCCCGATTGGACTATTGTAACTCTCTCTACATGGGGCTCCCCTTGAGGTGCACCCGGAGGCTTCAGTTAGTTCAGAATGCAGCCGCGCGAGCAATTATGGGAACCACTAGGTCTACCCACGTAACACCGCTCTTGCGCGAGCTGCACTGGCTACCTGTCGTCTTCCAGGTGCGCTTCAAGGTGTTAGTCATCATCTTTAAAGCGCTCCATGGCTCGGGACCTAGCTATCTGCCTAGCTATCTACCCTGAAGCAAATGGGGAGCCACTGTGTAAGACAGAAGGCTGGACTGGATGGGCTGTGGCCTGTTCCAGCAAGGCTGTTCTTATGTTCTTATGTATATGTATGAGTCCTGGAAGGGAGAAGGGCGGTATAGAAATTTAAATATTAAATTAAATTAAATATGCATATGCATATGTATGTATAAATGCATACATATATTGCATTTGTGCTGATAAATAAATAAAGGAAGGGAGACTAGTATAGATCTAGTCTTTCAAGCTATTTAGCTCTCATCAGCTAGCCATACCCTTATTTTGATTTGAACCTGGGCTGTTTTCACATGCTAGGCAGTTGTATTAGCCACTAAGCCACAAGCCTAACATGTAAAAAACAAATCCCAGCAAGGGTATGGCTAGCTGATGAGAGCTAGATAGCCTGAAATAGATCTATACTAGTATCCCTTATTTATGTATTTATCAGCACAAATGCAACACAAATGTAATAAAAGGCAACGAAAAAAATAGCTTTCTGCCTGGATGGTCTCCTGTGGTTAGCCGAAAGACAGAAAAGGAAAGCAGTTCTGCTTCCTCCCTTATTTGGGGCTTACCAGGGTGTTGTGACACAAGTATATACTTATTCCCCTGGCTCAGCTGATCAGGAGGAGAACCAGTGGTCTAGTGGCAATTACAACTGCCTCATATGTAATATTTCCCTGGTTTGAATCCCAGTAAGGGTCTGGCTAGCTGATGAGCGCTAAATAGCTTGAAATAGATCTATACTAATCTCCCTTTATTTATTTATCAGCACAAATGCAACACAAAAATGGTTTCCTGCCTGAAAGGCTCCTAGAGGTGGAGCTGAAAGGCAAAAGGGAAGCAGGATGCTCCCTCCCATATTTGGCCATACTAGGTGCTTTGACATGACATAACACACATGTATGTATGTATGTATGTTCCATATATTCCACATACACCCCATATATTCAATATTCTGGGCCAGAAAACTGAGAAATTGGGATAAGCAACACATAAGGTAAAGATTTCCCCTATCCGATCACTTCTTGTGAGGATTAACTAAGGGAGCCAGCCTTGTAGTGGAAATATAAGACTTTTTGCCACCCTATTATTATATTTATTTTTCAAGCCAAAGCGCATGCACGGAAGGCCAAACGCATGTGGGGGCAGGGCGCGTGCTACTGAAGCGCGCGCACACACCTGTCCGCACTTACATTTGTAAACCAGCAGGAAAAGTGAGTACCACTTCTGGCCAGCATGGTTATAAACCCAAGAGTTCACAGAAAAAATCTTAGCTTCCCATCCAGGCGGTACCTACCGTATTTTTTGGAGTATAAGACGCACCGTTTTTCCTCTAAAAAGAGGCTGAAAATCTGGGTGCATCTTATAAATCTAATACAGCACTTTTTGCCTCCCTTCACCAAACTGGCTGTGCCTAGCCCTATGGAGGCTTCCAGAGAGCTCCTGGGGGCTGGGGAGGGCAGAAATTAGCCTCAAATGGGCCACTTTTTGCCCCCTCCCCCCCAACCCCCAGCAGCACTCTATAAGCCTCCATAGGCATTCAATTTATTTGACACAAAAATGGCCCATTTTCGCGATAATTGGGGTGGGTTTTTGCTCATTTTTGCCCCCCCCCCCCCAGAGCACTCTGCAAGCCCCCCCCTCAAGGCTATTCATGCTTTTCATTTGAAAAAAACCGGCCCCGTTTTCATGGAGAAATGGGCTGTTTGGGGGAAGTTTGCAGAATACAAAAGGGTTTTTTTCCTGCTCTTTATCTGTTTTTGTGCCAGCAGAAATAAAATCTTAAGGTTTGTCAGCGATTTCCTTCTCCAGGACATGGATAAATACACCTGGAAACATCAACCTACCTACCTATTCTCTCTCTCTACCTACCTACTTACTGTATTTCTCTCTCTTTCTATTTCTCTCTCTATCCTTCTACCTATCTACCTACCTACCTACACACACTCTCTCTCCCTACCTTACTGTATTTCTCTCTATTCTCCCTCTCTCTCTGTATTCCTTTATCTACCTACCTACTTCTCTCTTTCTATTTCTCTCTCTATCCACCTACCTACCTACCTACCTATCTACCTACACATTCTCTCTCCCTACCTACCTACTGTATTTCTCTCTCTTTCTCTCCCTCTCTATCCTTCTATCTACCTACCTACTTTTTTTTTGTAATTTGCCTCTTCAAAACCTTGATGTCTTATACTCCGAAAAATATGGCATTTATCTATTCACATTCACATGCTTTCAAACTACCCTGTGGGCAGGAGCTGAGCCAAGTAAGGGGAACTCATCCTGTCATGGGGCACTTGGGTCTTGAACCTGGCGAGTCAGCTGCCTAGCTTGGTGTCTTCACCTGCTGAGCCACCGTGCTCCCAAACAACCCATAATTCATGAAATTTAATACCAGGCCAGATCATAATAGCTACAAGGTGGCTTTTAACCGGTGCACACAAAATGCAGCTATCTGAGTCATGACCACCTCTGAAAGACTGCAAGCTATTTCCTGTCCAGGAGTGCTTATTTGCAGAGGACTACAAAGCCCTCTCAGGGCTGCCAGAGTCGTGGGCCCCAGGAGAAAGGCAATTTTTGGACTATTTGGAAGGCAATCAGAAATGTCCTTCCTTAGCCCCCCTCCCAGTGTTTTCTGCAGCCCTCCTATTTGATCAAATCAATGGTTCAATAGTTATTACCATATTTTTCAGACTATAAGACGCACCGGAGTATAAGACGCACCAAGATTTTGAAGAGGCAAATTTGGAAAAAGAAAAGTTTTTGTACTCTGCAGACCTCCGAAAGCCTCTGCATGCCTCGTTTTTTGCAAAAAAACATAAGCAAAAACCCAGGGCACGCATAGGCTTTGGGAGGCTTGTAGAATTTATAGGGATAATTTTTATAGGGATAATTTTTAAATTTTAGAGTTTTATTAATTTTAGCACAGGGAATATTTAATTTGTTTTTAACAATTTTGGATTTTTGTATTTTTTGTATGATTTTAATGATGCCTGTGCGCCGCCCTGGGTCCTTTTTTAGGAGAAGGGCGGGGTAAAATTTAATAAAATAAAAAATAAATAAAATAAATGCTCCTGTTGACTGGGGCAAAAATAAGCAAAAAATCGCCTGTTTTTTGCTCGTTTTTGCCCTACCCAGCTCCCCAGGAGCACTTTTCCCAAATCCTCTGCACATCCATTTTTGTGAAAAATGGGATGCATGGGGGGGCGGGGTTTCAGGAGGCCAAAAATGTTGTATTCAGTGAATAAGACGCACCCAGATTTTACCCTTCTTTGGGGGGGGGAGGTGCGTTTTATACTCCGAAAAATACGGTAGTTCAGGAGGAAGGGAGCAGAGGGGAGAAGGGAGAAAAGGAAGGGGAAGGGATGGTAGGGAAGGCAGGAGAGGGGGAGAGGAGAAAAGAAAAGGGGAAGAGGAGGAAGGGAGGGAAGAAGAAAGGACGGAAGGATGTCATATTTTTTAAGATTTCAGAACATTCCTGAAGAATCTGGTGAATGCCTCCCTGATCTTATGAGCACAATTTTAGCAGATTACTTACATAAACCCAAGGAAGAGATCAGGGGGGACATTGACCTGGTTTATAGAATAAATTCAACATATGCCAGGATAAATGAAGTACCCAGAGAGATACATATTAAATTTGTTAGAAGGTCTACTAGGGAGGGAATTCTGAGGGCGCAGAGAGAGGGTCCTTTACTTTACCAACATAAAGAAGTCGTTATCTTGAAGCAGATCCCGAAAAAGATTAGAGAGGTAAGAAGGAAGTATTCCTTCTTATCCAAAAAATTATTCAAACAGGGGGTCTGGTTTAAGTGGGCGATGCCTGAAGGGATGTTGATGTTCTGGGAAGGAGGAAGAGTAAAGATTAAAACAGTTGCTGAGGCGGAAGCCTTTCTTAAAAAACATTCCTCTATCCTGGGGGACGAAACTGGAGGAGCGGAGGGGGCCACGGCCCCACCCACTGGGGGTCAGGGAGGAGAACAAGAAGATACAATTGCCAAGAGGCTTAGATCTAAAAAATGACTCTTTAATACAGTATAACTTTTGTTTGGATGTTTGTACACGATTGCTAGCATAGAATTTGGAATTTATAATGATGTATGCACTTCTCTTCATCTCGTAATACCATTGAAATATGTATTATCTATGTTTTGTTAAGAAGCCCCGGAGGGGGCCAACGATCTCGACGTGAAAGTTCTCAAAATATCTTTTTAATTCACCTTACCTTACCCTTTTTGTTAAAAAATTTGTAAAACTCAATAAAACTTTTTCAATATAAAAGAAAGGAAGGAAGAAAGGAAGGAAGGAGGGAGGGAGGGAGAAATTGTGGCAATCGTAAAGCAAACACTATACTTGTTAAGCAAATCCATTGTCTACAGTGGACATCTGTTACTGGAAACTAAAACTAAACTCTTGTTTTCAGTAAAATACTGTAACTCTTGATCATATCATAATGGGATGCTGGAAGCACCCGAAATGCAGTGGCACGAGGGATGGGAGAGGGGATACCACTGGATTTTCCAATGTGTGCCTTAAGTCTCTTTTTTGGGGTGGGGGGGGAGGGGTGTCTGTCACGACTCCAAACAGTTACTAAACAGCCAGTTGTAAGTTGAGGACTACCTGTA
Organism: Rhabdophis nuchalis; assembly: GCA_039707465.1. Classification (NCBI taxonomy): domain Eukaryota; kingdom Metazoa; phylum Chordata; class Lepidosauria; order Squamata; family Natricidae; genus Rhabdophis; species Rhabdophis nuchalis. The sequence continues at coordinate 8,157,669 of CM077647.1, read as the reverse complement.
CTAAGAAGAACAATCCATTCAAAACGAGTATTGGATCAGGAACGCTGCCTATTCAGTTATATTCCCAAATCCTTCGCCAAAGCCATGAAGAAGACGCTGCGTACCTGATTCCTGAGCCAGTTTAAGGACTTTGCTCTCATTGAAAGAGCACATCTCGTCATAAGGCTGTGGCTCAGCAAAACCTTGAAAATGGACGCTTTTACAGTAGATGACAGTGTCTGACAGCTCCTTGGCTAGCTTTAGCTTGTCGCTCTAGCAGAGAATGAGAGAGAAAGGGTCACAAGCCTGTCTAAAGATTACTTGGAGAAACTGCTTTGGAATGGGCAATAATGTCTCTTTAAAGCGGTCCTGCTCAAGGACTGACTCATTAAAGCAGCCACATGAATCAATAAATCAGATTGGAGCTGGAAGGGACCTTGGAGGTCTTCTAGTCCAACCCCCTGCTCAAGCAGGAGACCCTATACCCTTTTCATATAGGTGGCTGTCCAGTCCACCCACAACCTCTGGTGGCAAAGAGTTCCACTGGTTGATTGTCTTCACTGTTAGGAATTCTATCCTTAATTCCAGGTTGCTCCTCACTGGTTTAGGGTTTGCTGCCTTCAAGGCCCCAACTCTGTTATTCAATTCTATTGGGTCAACTTATTTACCAAAGCACCAGAAAGCAAGGCAAGAAACAAGGGATGGAAACTCATCAAGGAGAGAAGCAACAGAGGAACTTCCTAACTGCGAGGACAATTATCCATTCCAACTCTTCTATTCTACTCTACTCTGCTCTGCTCTGCTTTGCTCTGCTCCCTCTTCTTTGTGGTAGGCCCTCAAATATTGGACCACTCTTAACATGTCCCCCTTAGTCCTTCTTTTCTCTAGACTGGCCATATACCCAGTTCTTGCAACGGTCCTTCCTATGTCTTAGTCTCCAGGCCTTTAATCATCTCAGCTGCTCTGCTCTGTCCTTTTTCCAAAGTCTCAACATCTTTTTTTTTCGTAATGCAATGACCAAAGCTGGATGCCGTATTTCCAGGTTTGGGTCTACTACCAACCTTCCACATTTCAAATGAAACTTGTTAAACCAGCTATCTCTCTCTGTGTGTGTGTCTTTTTCAGGTTTACAGGTAGTTCTCAAATTACAAAACATAATTCAGCCCAGACGTACAGCAATAAATTGTGTTAGTCATTTAAGAAAGGTTGTCACATGGCCACGCCTAATTTTAGGACTTTTTTGCAGCAGTCGTTAAGTGAGGACACTATATCTAATGAGCAATTTTGCCAGAAAGTGAAAATAAATACTGGTTTCTGGCATCCCCCCCCCCCCCCCCTGTGCTGTTGTAATTTCACTCATTAAGTGAATGGTTATAAGTCGAGGACTACCTGTGTCGATCATGTACCTGGAAACTTACCAATTTCTTCTTTTCTACCTCACTTTTCACAGTCTCGTCTTCCATTTCAGCGGCTTCATCTTCATCCGAAACTTCTTCCGTTTCTGCAATTAACTTCTTCCCTTTCACAAGAATTTTCCCTTTTAGTTGCTAGGAGATACAACAAAAATTGATGATAGCTGGTTCTCAACTTACCACAATGGAGGCACAACATTTATGTTGCTAAGCGAGACAGTATTTAAGACAGTAAATAGTGAGCTGTGCCCCATTTTATGACCTTTCTTGCTATGGGGGTTAAGTGACTCACGACAGTCGTTAAGTTAGTCAAAGGGTTGTTAAGCGAATTAGGCTTCCCCATTGACTTTGCTTGTCAGAACACAAAGGAGATCATGTCATCCTGGAAACACTTGGATAGTCCCTTCGGGGAGAGGGGGCGGTTTAGAAATTTAATAAATTATTATTATTATTATTAAAATTGGATCTTGGAGTCCTAGTGGACAACCATTTAGATAGGAGCCAGCCGTGAAGCCAACACAGTTCTAGGCTGCATCAACAGAGGGAGAGAATCAAGATCATCGCGTGAAGGGTTAATACCACTTTATAAGGCCTTGGGAAGGCCACACTGGGAATACTCATTCAGTTTTGGTCGCCACGATGTAGAAAAGACGTGGAGACTCTGGAAAGAGTGCAGAGAAGAGCAACAAAGAGGATTAGGGGACTGGAGACTAAAACATATAAAAGACGGTTGCAGGAACTGGGTATGTCTAGTTTAATGAAAAGAAGGACTAGGGGAGACATGATAGCAGTCTTCCAATATCTCAGGGGCTGCCACAAAGAAGAGGGAGTCAAACTATTCTCCAAGGCACCTGAGGGCAGAACAAGAAGCAATGGGTGGAAACTAATCAAGGAGAGAAGCAACTTAGAACTGAGGAGGAACTTCCTGACAGTGAGAACAATTAATCAGTGGAACAGAAATTGCCTCCAAAAGTTGTGAATGCCCCAACACTGGAAGTCTTTAAGAAGATTTTGGAGAGCCATTTGTCTGAAACGGTATAGGCATTCCTGCCTAGGCAGGGGGTTGGACTAGAAGACCTCCAAGGTCCCTTCCAACTCTGCTATTGTAAATATGAGTCAGATGCCAAGCGCCTGAATTTTAATCATATAACTCTGGGGATGTTGCAATGTGAAAAACAAGCGGGCACATTTCATCATATGTGGTAGACTTGTGTTAAAGCAAAAAAAAAAAATGGGGCAAAAAACCACAGATGGATAGAAAAGATCATAGGGAAACAGGTAGATTTCAAACCTAAACTATTTTTTATTAGGGATGATATCAGAAAAGTTTGATAAGAAAATTATGTACTTAATATTACATGTCTTAAAACAGTAGCAAGGATTACCTTCGCACACGGCCTTGCTGGAATGCCATGGACCTATGCCCATGATGGCGAACCTATGGCTCCAGTGCGGATGTGCGTGCCAGCTCGTTGATTTTCGCCCTTCCAGAGGGCCTGGGGAGGCTGTTTTCACCCTCCCCAGGCTTCAGGAAAGCCTCCAGTGCTTGGGGAGAGCAAAAATACCTACTGGAAGTTTGTTTCTGGAGGCTTATCTGGAGGCTTTTCTTCACCAGCCTCCTGGAGGAAATACCAAGCTCAGATTGGAGGCAAGCAGTATGGCACGCATGGGGGTGGGGGGAGTATGTGGGAGATTGTGCACACATGTGCATGTGGGGTGGCTCTTTGCATTATGAGTGCTGGCACGTACGTGCACTGTTACGCATGCACCCTCAAATTTTTGGCACCCAACAACAAAAAGGTTCGCCATCATTGACCTATGCCATAGACAGGGGCAGTGGTGAAGTTCCATTTTTTTTACTACCGGTTCTGTGGGCGTGGCTTGGTGGGTGTGGTGCTGCCTGGCGGGCGTGATTTGGTGGGCATGTTGTGGCTTGGTGGGCATGGCAAATGAAGAATACTGCAGAATCTCCATTCCCACCACTCTGGGGCGAACCAGAGGTAGTATTTGCCAGTTCTCCAAACTACTCAAAATTTCCGCTACTGGTTTGCCGAACTACTCAAAATTTCTGCTACCGGTTCTTCAAACTACTCAAAATTTTCTCTACCAGTTCTCCGAACTACTCAAAATTTCTGCTACCAGTTCTCTGAACTACTCAAAATTTCTGCTACTGGTTCTCTGAACTACTCAAAATTTCCGCTACTGGTTTGCCGAACTACTCAAAATTTCTGCTACCGGTTCTTCAAACTACTCAAAATTTTCTCTACCAGTTCTCTGAACTACTCAAAATTTCTGTTACCGGTTCTCTGAACTACTCAAAATTTCTGCTACCGGTTCTCCGAACTACTCAAAATTTGCACGACCGGTTCTCTGAACTACTCAAAATTTCTGCTACCGGTTCTCTGAACTATTCAAAATTTCTGCTACCGGTTCTCCGAACTACTCAAAAGTTCTGCTACCGGTTCTCCGAACTACTCAAAATTTGCACGACCTGTTCTCTGAACTACTCAAAATTTCTGCTACTGTTTCTGCAGAATCTATCTGCACCTGCTAGATTTCACCGCTAGACTAGGAGTTGGAGACCCCTGCCCTAATCATCTTTGTTGTTCTTCTCTACACTCTTTCTAGGGACTTGGCATCTTTTTACATCTTGACAACCGAAACTGGATGTGATATTTCAGGTGTGGCCTTACCAAGGGTCTTATAAAGTGGCATTAACTTTAATGCCACTTTATAAGCAGTTATAAAGTGGGGCAGTTGGAATGGGGGAAGAGATAAAAGATTTGAAGAAGGAAATTACAGATATTACTGGCCAGATGTCTAGACTTGATTTTGAACATATGTCTTTCTTTTTAAGATTTCAGAATGTTGCAGAAGCAGATAATGAAAATTTAAAAGAATTAATGGCTACAATTTTAGCGGATTATACTAAGAAAAATAAGGAACTTATTTGGGGAGACATTGATTTGATTTATAGAATTAATTCAGCATATGCCAGAATAAATGATGTACCCAGCGAGATACATATTAAATTTATAAGAAGGTCAACAAGGGATGAGATACTGAGAGCGCAAAGAGGGGGACCTTTAATATATCAGCAAAAAGAGGTGGCCATACTGAAGCAGATCCCTAAAAAAATACGAGATTTAAGAAGGAAATATTCCTTCTTATTGAAAAAATTATATAAAAAGGGGGTGTGGTTCAAGTAGTTGATGCCAGAAGGGATGTTGGTATTCTGGGAGGGAGGAAGAGTTAGAATGAAAACAGTGGAAGAGGCGGAGAATTTTCTTAAAAAACATTCCTCAATCCTGGATGATGACGATATGGGAACGGGAGGGGCCACGGCTCCGCCTACTGGAGGGGTGGAGGAGAAAGAAACAATGGCAAAAAGGCTCAGATCACAAAAATAACCTTTTTGCTCTTTTTTTAATCTATGGTAATTCCTGTATCGATGTTAATAGAAACAAAGTAATTGAATGTATGAAATTGTACTTTTAAATATGGAACTTATGATTTAAAATGTATGTACCCCTTCCTATTTTTTATTTCTTAATGGAACTTACTCAAGAAGACTTGGAGGCGGTCACCAACCCAGATGTGGAAGCTCTAAAATATTGTTATAATATCTTACCTATCCCTTTTCCTTTATAAAATGTTAAAACTAATAAAAATTATTTAAAAATAAAATAAAAATAAAGTGGCATTAACACTTCACGTGATCTTGATTCTGTCACTCTGTGAATACGAGCCCACCAAGGTCACTCAAAGCTCACCTCTGGGGAAGGCAGGCTGGTTGCTTTGGAATCAATTGGCACCACCAGCAATGTGTCCTTCAAAATGGAGTGGAGGTGGCGGGCCATAGTCTCTTGCTGGTCGAGGCTGCAGTGGTTCTCCAGAGATATAATGATAGGATACGGAGAGATCTGTGTGGAAATGAAAGAAGCCCAATCAATCTACATTGAGGAACAATGGGTCTTAATCACATGCAGATAATTTCAACCTTCAGGGGATTTAAAAATAATATGGATGACTTCACCATTGGAATGGAATATAGAACGGAACGGAATGGAATATGGAATGGAATGAAACATACAATAGAATAGAATGGAATGCAGTGGAATGGAAGATAGAATGGAATGGAATGCAGTAGAATAGAAGATAGAATGGAAGATAGAATGGAAGATAGAATGGAATGGAATGCAGTAGAATAGAAGATAGAATGGAAGATAGAATGGAAGATAGAATGGAATGGAATGCAGTAGAATAGAAGATAGAATGGTATGGAAGATAGAATGGAATGGAAAACAGAATGGAAGGAATGCAGTAGAATAGAAGCTAGAATGGAATGGAAGATAGAATGGAATAGAAGCTAGAATGGAATGGAAGATAGAATGGAATGGAATGCAGTAGAATAGAAGAGAATGGAATGGAAGCTAGAATGGAATGGAAGATAGAATGGAATAGAAGCTAGAATGGAATGGAAGATAGAATGGAATGGAATGCAGTAGAATAGAAGAGAATGGAATGGAAGCTAGAATGGAATGGAAGCTAGAATGGAATAGAAGCTAGAATGGAATGGAAGATAGAATGGAATGGAATGCAGTAGAATAGAAGAGAATGGAATGGAAGCTAGAATGGAATGGAAGATAGAATGGAATAGAAGCTAGAATGGAATGGAAGATAGAATGGAATGGAATGCAGTAGAATAGAAGAGAATGGAATGGAAGCTAGAATGGAATGGAAGATAGAATGGAATAGAAGCTAGAATGGAATGGAAGATAGAATGGAATGGAATGCAGTAGAATAGAAGATAGAATGGTATGGAAGATAGAATGGAATGGAAAACAGAATGGAAGGAATGCAGTAGAATAGAAGCTAGAATGGAATGGAAGATAGAATGGAATAGAAGCTAGAATGGAATGGAAGATAGAATGGAATGGAATGCAGTAGAATAGAAGAGAATGGAATGGAAGCTAGAATGGAATGGAAGATAGAATGGAATAGAAGCTAGAATGGAATGGAAGATAGAATGGAATGGAATGCAGTAGAATAGAAGAGAATGGAATGGAAGCTAGAATGGAATGGAAGATAGAATGGAATAGAAGCTAGAATGGAATGGAAGATAGAATGGAATGGAATGCAGTAGAATAGAAGAGAATGGAATGGAAGCTAGAATGGAATGGAAGCTAGAATGGAATGCAGTAGAATAGAAGACAGAATGGAATGAAATGGAAGATAGAATGGAATGGAAGATAGAATGGAATGGAAAATAGAATGGAATGGAGTATGGAACAGATCAGGTGGACAAGATCAAATATTGGTTTGGTAGAAATAGAAATAGGAATAGGATAGGAACGGAGATAGAGATGGATAGGGACATAGTGAAGGTGAACCTTTTTGGCACTGTGCCCAAACTGGAACTTGCAAGCATGTGCCCGTCCCAGAGCTTGGAGACCAGCTGGCCAGTTTGCATGCTGGTCTGGGTTTTTGGAATGCACATGTGCACCAGCCAGCTGGTCTTCGCACACCCTGGAACACTGGAAACCCAAAAACCAGCTGGCAGACATGTGGATGCCTTTATTTTGGCCGCTTTTTGGACCAAAGCCAGAAGAGCAGCTGGCAACTGTGCCAGCTACAGAGAGGGATCTGTGTACCACCTCTGTTTGTGTGCTATAGGTTCGCCATCATGGGGATAGGGCAGTGGTAGTCATCCTGGTCCCTACCCCCCACTAGTGGGCATTCCAGCTTTCATGGTGGGCGGTAGGGGTTTTGTCCGATACTGAAGCAGTTTCCTTTTTTTAATTTACAAATACAAATACAATAGCAGAGTTGGAAGGGACCTTGGAGGTCATCTAGTCCAACTCCCTGCCCAGTCAGGAAGCCCTATACCATTTCAGACAAATGGCTATCCAACATCTTCTTAAAGACTTGCAGTGTTGGGGCATTCACAGCTTCTGGAGGCAACTTCTGTTCCACTGATTAATTGTTCTCACTGTCAGGAAATTTCTCCTTAGTGTTAAGTTGCTTCTCTCCTTGATTAGTTTCCACCCATTGCTTCTTTTTCCTGCCCTCAGGTGCCTTGGAGAATAGCTTGACTCCCTCTTCTTTGGGGCAACCCCTGAGATATTGGAAGGCTGCTATCATGTCTCCCCTAGTCCTTCTTTTTATTAAACTAGACCTACCCAGTTCCTGCAACCGTTCTTCATATGTTTTAGCCTCCAGTCCCCTAATCCTCTTTGTTGCTCTTCTCTGCACTCTTTCCAGAATCTCCACGTCTTTTCTACATCGTGGCGACCAAAACTGGATGCCATATTCCAAGTGTGGCCTTAACAATTTAATTGTCTTCCCTACTTTATAAATCCCTATTACTGTGGAACCGGTGGGCAGTTAGAAAATTTTACTACTAACAGAGATACAAAAGTGGGCAGTAGGGATAAAAAGGTGGACTACCCCTGGGATAGGGGACAGGAATAGGAATAGAACAAAACAGAATGTTCTTTATTGGCCAAATGTGATTGGACACACAAGGAATTTGTCTCTGGGGCATAAGCTCACAGTGAACATATAAACAGCAAGTAATAGGTCATATATGGGTCCTAAATCAATTTAAGGAGCAGAACAACACTGTCTAAGTTTCTCATTTGAAATATTGCATCACTTTTTGGATTTAAATCTTTAGAAATTTTGGCATGTCCTCAGGCTTAGCAGAGAAGGCAGCTGCCCTTACTTTGAAAGCGTAATTCTTGATGGCTTTGATGACATCGCTAAAGAGGATCTTGGACGTCAACGTGTAACCGTGGTAGATGACTGGCTCTCCGTTCGGGCCATCCCAACAATCGAGTTCCACACATCGGCAACCTTTCAACAAAGCTCTGCGGGAGATACAACATCAAAATCAACCAGTCAATGTTAAGAAGAAGCACCAGCCAACAAGGCAGGCTGGCCTGGCCTAATCTACCTCCAGCCTTTTAGTCTGAATATATACATTGTTTTAATTGGCTTTTTAAGGGGTTTAGTTTTTAGGATTTTAGGTTTTTTAGCGCAGGGATAAATTGTTTAATCTGATTTTTATATATTTATGATGTATTTATGTTTGTATGTTTTTTAATTCCCCTGTGCACCGCCCTGAGTCCCTTTGGGGAGAGGGAGCGGTCTATAAATTAAATTTATTATTATTATTATTATTATTAAGGTAGGAAAGTGTTGAGTATTAGGAGTGTCCTCCAAATATGGGCTGTCCTTGACATAGGCCCAGAATTTCTCTCGCTAAGTGAGAAGATTGCTAAGTGAATTGTGCCCCATTTCACAATCTTTCCTGCTACGGTTGTGAACTGAATCACTGCGGTTGTTAAATTAGTAGTTTTAATTTGTTTTTACTAGGGGTTTTAGAGGGTATTTTAGAACAGGCCTGTGTTTAATTTATTTTTAGTATATTTTTAGTATAGTTACTGTATCAGATGTTGTTTTTTTTGTTTTTATTATCGCCTGTTCACCACCCTGAGTCCCGTAAGGGAGAAAGGGCGGTATATAAATCCGAATAAATGAATTAATGAATGAATGAATGAATGAATGAATGAATGAATGAATAAATAAATAAATAAATAAATAAATAAATAAATAAATAAATAAATAAATAAATAAATAGTAAACCATTTGTTAAGTGGCTTCCCCATTCACTCTGCTTGTCAGAAGGTCACAAAAGATGACCCCGTGACCCTGGACACTGCGACCATCATAAATATGAACCAGTTGTCAAGTATAGCGCTTTGGCGGCGCAGTGGTTAGAGTGCAGTACTGCAGGCTACTTCTGCTGACTGCCGGCTGCCTGCAATTTGGCAGCTTGAATCTCCCCAGGCTCAAGGTGGACTCAACCTTCCGTCCTTCCAAGGTGGGTAAAATGAGGACCCCGATTGTTGGGGGCAAATAGGCTGACTCTGTCAACCGCTTAGAGAGGGCTGGAAAGCATTGTAAAGCGGTATATACGTCTACGTGCAATTGCTATTGCTATCCGAATGTAAATCACAAGACCATTGGGAATGTTGCAACGGTCATAAGCATGAAAAATGCTCACAAGTCACTTTTCGCAGTGCTGTTGTAACTTCAAACCAGTGGTGGGTTGCGACCGGTACCTGCCGGGAGCACCAGGTACCATTCCTGTATAGTGCTCTGGAGGGCCCGCCCGCCCGCCCGCACTCCTTACCGGTATTTGAGCTGTTTGGGGCTTCCGCGCATGCGCACAGAGCATATGATGTCTGCGCAACGCTCCACTGAGCAGCTGGAGCGCGCCACAGACATTAAGTACGAATGCGCATGCTACGCACATGTGCTGCAGACGTTCATATGGTGGACGCCTGGCCCCATTGCTCCATACCAGTTGCACTGGGATCTGGGACCCACCACTGCTTCGTACAGTCACTAAACTGCTGTAAGTCGAGGACTACCTATAATCAAGATGGCAATTAGGACTATGCCACCAGCGGCCATCTTGGTTCTTTTGAGGACACCAGTTTGTCAGGGACCTAGTTATCTGCGGGATCGCATCCTGCCCCATACATCCCTGTGGCCGATTCGCTCCCACAGAGAGGGACTTCTCCGGGTGCCATCCACTAGGCAATGCCAGCGGGTGACGCCCAGGGGAAGGGCCTTCTCTGTGGCGGGCACGACCTTTGGAACGACCTTCCCCCCGAACTTAGATCTATCACGGACCTCCGCTCCTTCCGCCAGCAACTAAAAACCTACTTTTTCCAACAGGCCGGCCTGGCCTAACCTACCGTTTTCAGCCTCAGTTGTTTAGTAGAGAAATTTTATATTGGGCTTTAGAGATTTTTAATGGGGTAGTTTTTAGCACAGGGTGTAATTTAATATAGTTTTAAGTATTTATGTATTTATTGTGATGTATTGTATTTTTATATTTTCCTGTGCACCGCCCCGAGTCCCTTTGAGGGGGTGGTTAATAAATCGAATAAATAAAAATTAATAAATAAAATTAAAAAAAGTCACCTTTTCAGGCAGTGAATATTCTTATCCAAATCACACAGGGGCAACCAATGGAAAACAGGGCCCGAACCTGGCAAGATTCAAACATACTCTGCATTTCCAGCTAAAACATTTGTTTATTCTTTTCCAAGACTTGAATGATCTTGCACAATTTGAGACTGGATAATATGGGAGGGTCCAATAAATGCCTAATGGGGCTTGTTCCTGCTGGCCCGAGCAGAAATTTAATAGATTGTAACAGGAAGGATTTATGGGAAATGCTTTTAAGAGAAATAACATTTTTGGCCCTGGTGTTTCCAGACTGCCACCATATACTGGTCCCTGGTGTGTTCGCTGGCTTCTTACAACCGTAACACTAGTCCATGTCAGAAATGCAGACATGGATCAGTGTAACGGTGTTGGGTCTGGGCCCCCAGATATAAAGTGAATTAGGTAGATTTGCATGGTATCTCTGGGGTTAAGGTTTTTGCGACACCCATTAAAACCACAATGCCTTTTTTTGACTTTGTTCTATGTGATTGTATTCTCTCTCTCTCTCCCTCCCCTTTCTCTCTCTTCGTCTTTTTCTTTACTCTCTCTCTCTCTCTTATCTTTCTCTGCCTCTTTACTCATCTGTCTGTCTCTCTCTCCCTCTCTGTAGATCTCCCTCTCTTTTTCTCTCTCTTCCCGTTGCCCCCCCTCTCTCTTTTCCCCGTCTCTGCCTGTCCCTCTTTCCTTCCTCTTCTTTCTTTCTCCATCTCTCTCTCCTCCTTCTATCTCTCCATCTTTTTCTTAACTCTCTCTCTCTCTGATCTTTCTCTGCCTCTTTCCTCATCTCTCTGTCTCTGTCTCTCTCTCCCTCTCTCTGTCTCCCTCTATCTTGTTCTCTCTCTTCCCCTACCTCTCTGTCTGTCTCTTTCTCTCTCTCTCTCTGTCTCTCTCTTTCCCCCCCCCTCTCTGCTTGTCCCTCTTCCCTTCCTCTTCTTTCTGTCTCCTTCTCTCTATCTCTTTGAGTTTGCCTCCCTCTTTATCTATCTATCTCCACCAATCTTCCTCAAAGGGCTGTAATTCTATGGAAATAGTAATCGCACATAGATGAATATACCACTTTACAGTGCTTTGCAGCCCTCCCTAAGCAGTTTACAGAGTCAGCCTCTTGCCCCAACCAATCTGGGCCCTCATTTTACCAACCTCGGAAGAATGGAAGGCTGAGTCAATTAATATTCGAATTGCTGGCAGCCGTCAGTCAGCAGAAGTAGCCTGCAGTCCTAACCACTGTGCTACCCTGGTTCAATAGCAGATTAATGTCTGCTATCTGGTGTGTTAAGTTGATGGATGAAAGGCAGGCAAGAAATGCAAGCAATAAATCTATTAAATAATGTTTGGTACCTGATGTAGGCTTCAGTACTGCTGGGTCCTCTTAGCTGGTCCACCATGAGGTAGGTATTATGCGAAGAAGATATATAGTAATGGCTGAGGGGTTGGGTCATATCCTGATACACTTGGCCGTGAGTTTTATTGAAAATATTCCCATCCGCAGAAAGCAGATACATCTGGAAACCATCTTTGCTCATGGCCTTTTGTCTCTTAACTGCAAAAAATTGGAATTAAAAAAAGAAAATAATATTCTGAGACCAATGTTGTTTAACGCCGGTTTTCATTTTTCCCCATGCATGTAGTCTTCAACTTACAACCTTTTTCTTGGTGGCCATTTGAAATGGCACTGAAAAAAGTGATTTATGATGGTTTTTCACACTGTTGTAGCATCCCCATGGTCACGTGATCATAATCAGGTGCTTGGCAATTGACTCATACAGTAATCCCTCGTTTTTCGCGGCTTCATTTTCCGCGGCTTCAGTGCTTCGCGGGTTTTTCAATAGCAAAAAAATGCATCGGTAGGAGGCAAGCGCCCCCTAGTGCTTGCTTTAAACGATGTCCACCAACTCAAGTTTCTGGTATAGATATACAGAATCCTACTTCACGGTTTTTCAGTTTCCGCGGAAGGATCCGGTCCCGATTAACCGCAAAAAACGAGGGATTACTGTATTTATGACGGTGCAGTCTCCCAAGGGCATGCGACTATTTCTTGCGACTTTCTGGCAAGCAGAGTCAATGGGGAAGCCAGATTCGCTTAACAACGATGGCAAGGAAGATTGTAAAACAGGGCAAAACTCTCTTAACAGAGCAATGGCTCGTGTGGTTGTAAGACAAGGACTACCTATTCATACAAACAACTAAGCAATGAAGAACTTAATATTAAGAAGCTTAAGACAGGAACGTCTATTATATAACAAATAATTTAATACATTTTGCAGTTGTTAATCAATGCTGCACTCTGCTCTAGATGTAAGATTTAAGCAACCTTGTGCTTATCAACTAACATCTTAGAAAAATAGTTAATGTTGACATAATATTTTTTTTCTTTTTAAAGGTTTAAGTTATCTAAAACATTAGGCAATGAATAAACCTGATTCAATACTGAATAAATATCACTGCACCCAAATAATTTAACATACTAGCTGATAACCCTGCGTCGTACAGGTATTTATTTATAAGGAGAAACCGTTGCGATCAAATGTAATTTCTAATGTTGGATTTTCCCCTTTACCAGAGGGAGCTCCCTGGTGGAGTACTGTGAATCCGTTACCATGGCAACTCCACTGTGCTGTTCAGTAGAAGCCATTTAAGGCACAACAGGCTGTATCTTAACAGAACACATCCCCAAGGGTTGTTAGGGATGTCGTACTTAGACTTCAGACTTCGACTTTACCATTTTTTAGAGGGTTTTAGTGTTTTAAACTTTTTAGCACAATTATTAATTTAATTTGGGTTTTAGTGGTTGAATGTATTTATTGAGATGCATGTATTATTTGTATTTTACCTGCTGTACACCGCCCCGAGTCCTGCCCGGAGAGGGGGCAGTATAAAAGTCTATATAAATTAAAATTAAATTAAAATTACTCCCATAGTATTTTTTTCCATATACATACATACATACATACATACATGCATACATATAAAGGACTACCTGTAATTCAGTTAACAATTGCTGTGATTAGCTTATCAGCTATGGGTGCAACTCCACAACTCACTTGCTTAGCAATGGAAAATCTGGTCCCAACTGTGTCACTAATCAGGGACTACCGTATCTCCAGTTTCCTGCTTCTCCACAGAGTTTAACAGATTAAGAGATGGAAGGGACCTTGTAGGTCATCTAGTCCAACCCATCACCCAAGCAGACCCTACACCATTTCTGACAGGTGGCAGTCCAGTTTCTTCTTGAAAGCCTCCAGGGATGAAGCTCCTACAACTTCTGAAGGCAACTTCTGTTCCATGAGTTGATTGTTCTCACTGTCAGGAAATTTCTCCTTATTTCCAAGTTGAATATCTCATTGGTCAGTTTCCATCCATTATTCCTTCTCTGGCCTTCAGGTGCTTTGGAAAATAGCTTGACCCCCTCTTCTCTGTGGCAGCCCCTTCAAATACTGGAAGACTGCTATCATGAAACCTCCTGGTCCTTCTCTTCACTAGACTAGATGTTCACTAGATGTTATTTTAAATTCCTGTGCGCCGCCCTGGGTCCTTTTGGAGAAGGGTAGGATATAAATCAAATAAATCAAATAAAACTAAAACTAAACTAAACTAAACTAGACTAGCCATGCCCAATCATCCTGGTTGCTCTTCTCTGCACTCTTTCTAGAGCCTCAACCTCTTTTGTTATAGTATGGTGATCAAAGCTGGATGCCCACTTGTAGGTATCCCCGATTACCTGTTTCGTTGGGTTCATATTGCTCAATGAGGGAGAGGGCCAATTCGGGGCCAGCATTCTCCTCATGCTGCTCCTGTTGGAGGAAGCGCACCAGGTGGTCCAGGGACATGACCGGCTTCTCCTCCACATGGTCCGAAAAGATGCGGTCAATCTCCTTGCGTTCCGTCAAGATCTTGTAGAAGACCTCTATCTCTTCGTCTTCCAAGGTGTTGGTCTGGGATTTGTCACATTGCTGTGGATGCAGAGGGAAGAAATAAAAGGACGCCTTCCTTATGCGATGCAACCTAAACCAGGGCTGGACAATGCAAAACAGAGCAATCATTGGAAAATGTGCCAGCGGGCGACGCCCAGGGGAAGGGCCTTCTCTGTGGCGGGCCCGACCCTCTGGAACGACCTTCCCCCCGAAATTAGAACAACTACGGACCTCCGCTCCTTCCGTCAAAAATTAAAAACACACTTTTTCTGCTTGGCTGGCCTAGGATAATCAACTGTTTTCAACTGTTTTTAGGGTTTTTAACTATTAATTTTTAGTTTTATATGGGATTTTAGCGCAGGGTTAGTTTAATTTTATTTTATATTGTACTATGTTGTGATTTTATATGTATTTTAAATTCCCTGTGCCCCGCCTCGAGTCCCTTCGGGGAGAGAGAGCGGGTTATAAATTAAAATGTATTATTATTATTATTATAAAAGGGTCAACTTTGCCGGCTTAGCAAACGAAGCATCGCTCTGGCCAAGGAGATAAGCTGAAATAAGAAAATTCACAAATTCTTCGGGCCGTAAAGTGCTCTGGACTCTCCTTTTGGAGGGAATCAGTCGTCTAAATTTAGAAGTAGCAATTAAAAACTCTTTTTTCCCCGTCTCCTTTCTCTGCACACAAAACAAACCCAAGTCTATGGAGATTCTCAGTTATTCAGGTCACGGTTGTCCCATAAGTGATTTTTCAAAAAGTAACTGGACTTTCTTTCTTTTTCTTTGAAGATCTGTCGCGTCTGCTCCAAAAAGCTTCTTCAGTTCTGAAGAACTGAACAGAAGGAGAACTGCTTCTTGGTTTTTCTTCAAGGAAAAACAAAGCCCAGCTGCCTTTTGAAAAAGCACCTTTGGGATAAATCCAAGAAACAGAACAGAATTCTTTATTGGCCAAGTGTGACTGGACACACAAGGAATTTGTCTTTGGTGCAGATTCCCTCAGTGTACATAAGGAGAATAAAAATGCATTCATCAAAAATAAAAATATACAACGCAGTGATAGTCAAGGTTACTAATAAGCTATCAAATCATACTAGGAAACAATAAAAACAGTATAAATTGGAAGATACAAGCAACAAGGTTATTAGTCATAAGTGGGGAGAAATAAATGCTAGGAAGGAAGAGAAGAAGAATAGTAATACGTTCTTGGTAAATTATTGACAGTGCTGAGGGAATTATTTGTTTAGCAGAGTGATGGCGTTTGGGGAAAAAACTGTCCTTGTGTCTAGTTGTCTTGGTTTGCAGTGCTCTATAGCAGGGGTAGTCAGCCTTTTTATATCGACCGCCCACTTTTGTATCTCTGTTAGTAGTGAAATTTTCTAACCGCCCACAGTGATGGTGATTTATAAAGTAGGGAAGTCAACTAAATTAAAAAAAAGGAAAGTGCTTCAGTACCTACCACCCACCATGAAAGCTGGAACACCCACTAGTGGGCGGTAGGGACCAGGTTGACTACCACTGATGTAGATGATAGATGGATGGATGGATGGATGGATGGATGGATGGATGGATGGATGGACGGACGGACGGACAGATGGACAGACAGACAGACAGAAAATATAGATTAGATAGTTGAGTAGATTGGTTGGATAGATGGGTGGACATATAAATATATAGATGGAGTTAGATATACAGTAGATGTAGATGATGGATGGATGGATAGATGATATGGGTGAATGGATGGACAGAGATAGATAGATAGATAGATAGATAGATAGATAGATAGATAGATAGATAGATAGATAGATAGATAGATAGATAGATAGATCAGGGGTAGTCAACCTTTTTATACGTACCAGCCACTTTTGTATCTCTGTTAGTAGTAAAATTTTCTAACCGCCCACAGTGATGGTGATTTATAATAATAATAATAATAATCTTTATTGTCATTGTAAAAATTATAAAGTAGGGAAGTCAATTAAATTTTAAAAAGGAAAGTGCTTCAGTATCGGACAAAATCCCTACCGCCCACCATGAAAGCTGGAACACCCACTAGAGGGCGGTAGGGACCAGGTTGACTACCACTGATCTATAGCATCATTTTGAGGGTAGGAGTTGAAATAATTTATGTAGGGGATGTGAGGAGTCTGTAAATATTTTTACGGTCCTCTTTTTGACTCGTGCAGTATACCGGTCCTCAACGGAAATCAAGTTGGCGGTAATTGTTTTTTCTGCAGTTCTGATTCTCCTCTGAAGTCCATGTCTGCCTTGTTGGTCCAGAGCCAAACCATTTGATATGGAGGTGCAGATGATTCCTCTTCAGAACTGCATCAGCACACATTTGCAATCAACGGAGCAGATAGAGAATTTGACCCATCGTGCTTTGGGGGTGCTTGCAAAGCTGTTTGAGGCCCAGATGACAGTGCGATCACGTCCTTCTCTCATTAAGTGAGGACTACCTGTACTACGAAATATCAATGTGCTACGTTGCACTTACAGCTATTGATACAGGTTCTCCTCAGCTTACAACCACTTGAAGTTACAATAGCACTGAAAAAAGCTGTTATGACAATTGTTCACACTTATGACCATTGCAGTATCTCCTTGGTCACATGATCAATATTCAGTCTCATGACTGTTGTGTTCTTGTGGGCTCCCTTTGTGACTTTTTGACCAGCAAAAGTCAGTGGGGAAGCCAGATTCACTTAATAACAATGTAACATAATACAATACAATAGGAAGTGACCTTGGAGATCTTCTAGTCCAACCCCTTGCCTAGGCAGGAAACCCTATACCATTTCAGACAATTGGCTATCCAACGTCTTATAATCAAATAAATAAATACAATAGCAGAGTTGGAAGGGACCTTGGAGGTCATCTAGTCCAACTACCTGCCTAAGCAAGAAACCCTATATCATTTCAGACAAATGGCTATTCAACATCTTGAAGACTTGCAGTGTTGGGGCATTCACAACTTCTGGAGGCAAATTGTTCCACTGACTAATTGTTCTCACTGTCAGGAAATTTCTCCTCAGTTCTAAGTTGCTTCTCTCCTTGACTAGTTTCCACCCATTGCTTCATGAGCGTAACATGAGGCAAATTCACAACTTTTTGGGCTCCATTGTAGTTGTAATTTGTGGAGTACCTATATTTGGTAGCATAGGTAGTCACTTAATGACAGTAATTGGGACCAGCTGTTCTGTGACATGTTTGTGAAGCATGCTGTCCCCAAGATTATGTGATTGCAATTCCCTGTAATTGACAACTGTATTGCAATTGTGATATCAGCTTCCTAATTAGCAAACCTGTTTTTCCCATATTTAAAGTCTGAAGAGTCCTAAAGCAAAGAAGAAACTGAAAATTAAATTTAAAAACCCTTTTGTTACCTCAAAGATCTGCCTGGCATAGCTGTCATCCATCTGAATGTTGACTTCCTTCATGAAACTTTTGAGTTCCTTAAAGCTCATCTTGTTATCTTTGTTTTTATCTGCTTTCCGCAGGCAAGCATGAATCCAGCTGTTGAAATGATTATTAAGGAATCTACACGGGAAGGAGGTGTCATACCCAGTATTTAAAATTAAATATTTAGAAGCTAATGGTCATGATCCAGGTGGCCTTCAAATCTTTAGGATTACGGAAAAATGGTTAGTCTTAGCAAAAGCCATACATTACAAGAAGATATCAGATGGGGCAATACTGTTGTATAGTTAGGATGTTGTGAAAGTAGGAAATTGGATGTATGTATATATGTGTGAAGAAAGGATTTAGTTTTAAAACAATTTTCTCATGAGACCTTATCTTAGTTCAGTCAATTTCAACTGAAGCCACTGGCTGGGGAATTCTGGGAGTTGAAGTCGGTGCTTTTTAAATTTGCTAAAATTAGGAAACTTTGACTTTGGTAAAAACTATAAATGGGGCACATCAACCACATTGAAGGAACCACTTCTGGGCACCACATTATGTGCACAGAAGTGTCCTTAACAAGCTTCACACAAAAGAGGTTGTTTAATATTTTCTCCTTAGATATCTGATCCACTGAAGATTTGTAAAACTATAACACAAAACCTCTGAAATGGCATCACAGCATGTTCTCTATTATGCATTTCAGATTTGGTCTTCTACAGGTAGTCCTCAGCTTACAACAATTCACTTATTTCCTAATTTTTAACCAGTATTTGCCTGCTTGGGGACAAGTCCACCATTGATGATAGTAAGTCCCATTTTTATTCCCACACTTCCAACACTCTGGGGACGTTCCTGGGTACAAATTAGGAAATGGATTACAGAGATCACAGGATACACAGTCGACATGAAGCCAGAGACTTTTTTATTGGGAATGAAGCCCGATAAAATAAACGAAGACATATGGTATCTGACCCTCCATATTACTACAGCAGCCAGAATACTCTTTGCACAGGACTGGAAGAACGAGTTACTACCCTCAGATAGCAAACTGCTCTGGAAAATCTCAGAATGCGCGGAAGCAGATCGCCTAACAAAAATACTCAGAAACCAGAAGGACTCGGATTATTACAACTGCTGGAATCTATGGTACAAGTGGATGAAACATAGAAAAGAAAACCTAAAATAGTCCTAATCGTTCTCTGGTAGCTATCGGTTTAAATGGGTGTATACCTAGACTTGCTTGTTGCAATCATATTGTCTGTGCGTGTAATGGGAAAATTTGTTTTGTTTTTGTCTTTTTTTGTTTTTAAAATTTGTAAATAAAAATTTATTATTGAAAAAAAAACCAATTCACTCAGTGACCATTTGAAGTTACAACGACATTAAAAAAAAAGACTTATGACCATCTGTCCTACTTAATGATGGTTACAGCATTGACTCATATTTATGACAGTTGCAATGTTCTGTGGTCACGTAGTCATGTTCTGGGGACATAACTCGAGGAACCGCAGGTTTAATGTAAGCAAAAAGATCTGCTATAGTCACAGAAATATATGTGACACCCCCCACCCCGTTGCCATCTTATGACAAGCACAAGTAGTCCTCAACTTACGACCACAATTGAGCCCAAAATTTATGCTGCTACGTGAGAATGTTGTTAAGTGAGTTTTGGCCCATTTTATCATCTTTATTGCCACAGTTTTTTAAGTGAAACACTGCAGTTGTTAAGTTTGTAATAGGGTTGTTAAGTGAATCCAGCTTCCCCACTGATTTTGCTTGCCAGATGGTCGCAAAAGGGGACCATGTGACCCCCGAGACACTTCAACTGTCATAAATGTGAGTCAGTTGCCAAGCATCTGTATGTTAAATCCCATAGCCGTGGGGATACTGCAATGGTCGTTAAGTGTGGCAAATGGTCATAAGCCACTTTCTTCAGCGCTGTTGTAACTTTGAACAATCACTAAGAGAACAGCTGTAAGTTGAGGACTACCTTTAAAGACAATGGGAAAGCCAGATTCACTTAACAACTGTGTTGCTAACTGAACAACTGCAGTGTTTCACTTAAACAACTGTGGCAATAAAGATTATAAAATGGGCCAAAACTCACTTAACGTTCTCACGTAGCAGCATAAACTTTGGGCTCAATTGTGGTCGTAAGTTGAGGACTACTTGTGCTTGTCATAAGATCGCAACGGGGGGGGGGGGGGCACATATATTTCTGTGACTCTATAGCAGATCTTTTTGCTTACATTAAGCCTGCGATTCCTTGACTTATGTCCCCAGAACATGACCACGTGACCACAGAACATTGCAACTGTCATAAATATGAGTCAATGGCCAAGTGCCTCAATTGCAATCACGTGACCATGGGGATGCTGTAACCGTCATTAAGTAGGACAGATGGTCATAAGTCTTTTTTTAAATGCTGTTGTAACTTCAAATGGTCACTAAGTGAATTTTAATGCTGAGGACTACCTGTAGAAGACCAAATCTGAAATGCATAATAGAGAACATGCTGTGATGCCATTTCAGAGGTTTTATGTTAAGGTTTTACAAATCTTCAGTGGAAGGTACAAACCCCATCAGATGTCTAAGGAGAAAATATTAAACAACCTCTATTGTGTGAAGCTTACTAAGGAAACTTCTGTGCACATAATGCAGTCTTTTACTTACCAACTGGGGCAAGAAATGCAGAAAAATTCACCTAACAAATTTCTCTCTTAGTAACAAAATAAAGGCTCAAATATGGCCATAAGTTGAGGACAACCCTGTACTATAGACCAGAGGTCTCCAACTTTTGCAACTTTAAGTCTGAAGGACTTCAACTCCCAGAATTCTCCAGCCAGCTTTGCTGGGAGCTGAAGTCCTTCAGACTTAAAGTTGCAAAGGTTGGAGACCCCTGGACTAGAAGACCTCCAAAGTCCTTTACAACTCTGGTATTCTGTTAAAGATGGGTGGACTTCAACTTAAAGTTGCAAAGGTTGGGGACCCCTGGTGTAGACATATCGGCTTTTCCCGACCTGGTGCCATCCAAATAATTTCAAATTCCATCATTTCATCAAAGTGTGTAGAACAAGTTCTTGTGTCCCTGTTGTCTCCTCCACCCTCTGCTAAACAAACAAAGCAAATTAAATATAATCCCGGTAATTATAACCTGAGAGAAAACTTTGGCCAGGAGATAAATATAGTCACAGTAACCTTGGTCAAGGCTCAGTTTGGAAATTATGGGCTTCAACAGACTTGAATGAAGCTCAATGACAAGCTTGGTCAAAGAGAAGGTAAATTTAGACGATCTTTACTGGAATGCTGGCAGGTCTTGGGAAGGCATTACAGGGTATTTCAAAAAAACCCTCTCCCACCACAAAACGGGCTTAATTAGAAGCTAAGATTTCACGTGCCACTTGCTCAACAAAAAAAACACTTTTGTCAACAGGTAGTCCTCGATTTATGATCAAGCCCACGCTTTCCGTTGCTAAGCAAGACAGTGATCCTCCCAGCTCATTTTAACTGACAGAGGGTTGCAGGAGGCTGTCGCAGCCGAAAACAGAGATCAGGAGCCCATGTTTGCTGGCAGAGTGTTCGGGCCACCACAGGCACCCCCGACACAGGGGTGAAATTCAGCCGGTTCTGACAGGTTCTGGAGAACCAGTAGCGGAAATTTTGAGTAGTTCGGAGAACCGGAAAATACCACCTCTGGATGGCCACGCCCCCATCTATTCATTGCCTGCCGAGTCCCAGCTGATGATGATGATAATAATTATTATTATAATTATAATTATTATAATTGCCTGGGATGCTGGCAGCAAACTGTATCAACTATTAGCACCAGTCGATAGTATTTGCAATGCATTTTTAAATGTTCAGTTGGCTGAGTCTCATGTTTGATGAATAAAGTAAATAATAATAATAATCTTTATGGTCATTGTACTAAAATTACAATGAAATTGGTTTTAACTTCACTGGTGTAAAATTATAACAGAAACAAAAAAGAGAGAAAAGAAAAAACTAGCATGGGCATGGAGTGATTGTGGTTGAATTTAAAAGTCTCACAGTCCAAGGATAGAAGCTATCTTTAAACCTGTTTGTTCGGCTGGCTATACTTTGATACCTTCTGCCTGATGGTAGAAGTGCCAAGAGATACCAACCAGGGTGTGAATCATCTACAGTGGTACCTCGGTTCACGAACTTAATTCGTGAACTGACTCTGGTCGCGAACCGAATTGGTCGTGAACCGAGGCACAGTTTTCCATAGGGTTTTTGAAGCACAAAAAATATGAAACAAATTACAATACACATTAGTACAGTATAGTAATGTATAAAGACACTCACAGTGTACTTTTTTCTGTGTCTCCTTCTCTCCACGATCTTCCTACAGGAAGTCACAACCATGTGACAGCCAGGAAATAGCATTAAAATGGCCACGGCTCCTGTTCGTGAACCGAAGCGGAGTTCGTGAACCGGAGCATATTTTGATGAACTTTTCGGTTCGTGAACCGAGTTGTTCGTGAACAGAAGCGTTCGTGAACCGAGGTACCACTGTATGAGAATCTTCCCTACTCTGCTAAAGCAGCAAGATCTAGCGATGTTATCCAGTGATGTCAGAGGGCAACCGATGGTTTCTTGTGCCGAATTGATCCCTCTCTGTAGGGCCTTCCTCTCCGCAACTGTTAATCGGAAGGGAATGGGGATTTTGCAGTATCTTTCCACTGCCGCACCCGTCAAGCCACACCCACAGAACTGATAGTAAAAAAAAATTACGTTTCACCACTACCCAAACACGACTGACATCGAGCTGGCCATGCCCACCTCAAGCCCCCCAAGGTCAAACACAACCCTGATGCCGACCTCAATGAAATTGAGTTTGACCCTCCTGTGGTAGAGTAAGAGCCAGAATCCTGCAGGCAGAATGGCCCTTGCTGAGAATTCTGGAAGTTGAAGTCCATCCATCTAAGTTGTGGCTATTGAGAAAGGCTGGTCCAAAGAAGTGTTTTTCGAACTGGCCACTTTAAGACGTGTGGACTTCAACTCCCAGAATTCTTTGCAAGGACCCTTCAAGCTAGGGAATTCTGGGAGTTGAAGCCCACACGTCTTACAAGTTGCCAAGATTGAAAAAAGCTGATTCCACTGGTGCTAGAGAGCATTTAGCTACAGAAAGGCAGTCCCATAGTCTTTCCAGGAAAGTTAGCATAAAGCATAAAATACAATATAGCTCAGGGGTAGTCAATCTTTTTATACCCACCACCCACTTTCGTATCTCTGTTAGTAGTAAAAAATTTCCAACCGCCCACCGGTTCCACAGTAATGGTGATTTATAAAGTAAGGAAGTCAATTAAATTAAAAAAAGGAAAATGCTTCAGTATCGGACAAAACCCCTACCACCCACCATGAGAGCTGGAACGCCCACTAGAGGGCGGTAGGAACCAGGTTGACTACCACTGATATAGCTCATCCCTCCCCCGTAAATTCTTCTCAAATGTACAGACTTTTTTTTTTTAAAGGATACTGTTGTAATTTCTGCCTCTGGCTCATTGAATTGCTCTTTGCAATGATTTTTCCCAAGCCGAATACCCAATGATTTGCATCCGTTTCAGAGCCAGCAATCAGGTCCAAATTTTTCTTCTGGTCTTTGAAGATGATAGAGAAGCAACGGACTTCAGGGACATCCTTAGCATATTTTTCCATCCCTTCGGTCTTATGGCCTGGCCTGACATCTTGGATTTCTTCAATGGAGACTGTAGGAGGAAACCCAACATTTGTCATCAGAGACGGGGGGAAAACTGGTTTATTGTTAGATGGTTAGAGATATATCTGAAACAACCATATAACATCATAGAGTTGGGATGGACCTCTTTATCTATTTATTTATCTATCCATCCATCCATCTGTTAAAATACAGCCTGTTGTGTCTTAAAATGGCTTCTACAGTACTGCTGTAAAATGATTTCTACTGTCCAGCAAAGTGGAGTGAAAGAAGGAAGGAAAGGAAGGAAAGAAAGAAAAAGAAAGAGGGGAAAAGGGTAGGAGGGAGAGAAGGAAAGAAGGGAGGAAGGGAGAGAGGCAATGGAAGGAAGGAAAGGAAAGGAAAGGCAGAAATATATTTTCCTATTTCCTTCCACCTCAAGCTACTTGTTTGGTTAACCAGGTTAAAGATCTATTTTTCTCCCAGTGGTCATTTCAAAGGAATCACATCCTCTGAGTCCTTTCCTGGATTCAAACCAGCATCCCAAAGAGTCATGGGCTGCCTTTATATATACCGAGTGCCCATAAATCCATTTTTACCATCTTCAGAAGACCAAAGACCAGCCAGAAATGGAAGAAAGAAAGAAAGAAAGAAAGAAAGAAAGAAAGAAAGAAAGAAAGAAAGAAAGAAAGAAAGAAAGAAAGAATTTATGACCACAATTGAGCCCAAAATTTTGGTTGCTAAGCAAGACTGTTAAATGAGTTTCACCACATTTTCCAAGTTGGCCACGCCCACCGGGTCACATGACAAAACAAAACAGGCCACACCTTTTGGCTCTCAAAAGAAATTTCAGTAGTGGTACTGTTGATATTTGGCTCTATTGACTAATAAGTTTGCCCACCACTGCCCTAGAGGGCCAAGTGAGCCGACTCCCCCCCCTGCGTGCGCATGCGCCGCCTGTTCCCCCTCTCCCCTCGTCCTCTAGGCCAGCCGGTCCGCAGAATTTTCTTTAAAATTAAACCGGTCCCTGGTGCAAAAAAGGTTGGGGACCCCTGTTCTAGTTCATTATGCACTTCATTGTTCCGGCTATTAAATTAAATATCTTAACAAGGCAAATTTCACAAGCAATTTGTAAGGCTTGTATACAAATTCTTTGGAATGAACCCTCGGGTGAACACAAGGACATCTACATGGTGGGCAGGCAAAAAAGTCAAGATGGCGGCCTTTAACTTCATGATTGAAGCTTCCCTCTTTTTGTGGCAAATATCTAAAAAGAGGTTTCAATCATCTATTGCAGTTTTCACTTTCTTCTGTTCCCTGTGATGACCGAATATTCCCTTGCTGAAGAAATGCAAAATGTAAGGATTTTTTTAATGCATGTTCTTGTTTAATGAACATTCTGAAGGTTTCTTTCTTCCCTGTGTTAAATCTCTTTCTACTCAGTCAATCACTCACTCTTACAGCAGACAACTAAATGATTATGAGATAACGGCTTTATTAATTTGAATTTAATCCGTAATAATGTTGATTTTTTTTTAAAAAAATATTTATTGGATTTTTTTAAAAAAAAAATCTGTTTTTATTATTTTATAAGATAACTAGCTGATAACCTGGGGTTGCCCGGCTATTTACTTATAGGAGGGAAATGTCGGGACCAAATATAATTTCTAATGTTGCATTTTCCCCCTTACCCATGGAGCTCCCTTGTGGAGTACCGTGAAGCCATTACCATTGGCAACTCCACTGCGTTGTACAGTAGAAATCATTTTAAGGCACAACAGGCTGCATCTTAACAGAACACACACCTCGAGGGGTGCTAGGGGTGACTTACCCCACAGTATTTGTTTCCAGTTAAATTGCTGGAGGCCTTCCAGAGTTATGCTGGAACACACATACACAAACACACACACACACACCGCCATTTTTTTAAATATACAGTACAGATTCAGAGTGG
The DNA here is from genome assembly GCA_039707465.1 of Rhabdophis nuchalis. Taxonomy (NCBI): domain Eukaryota; kingdom Metazoa; phylum Chordata; class Lepidosauria; order Squamata; family Natricidae; genus Rhabdophis; species Rhabdophis nuchalis. The sequence continues at coordinate 8,132,305 of CM077647.1, read as the reverse complement.
CAAACATATCTAACACTCCATCCTCCTTCTACTTTCCTCTTCCTTCCAAGAACTCTTTGAGGTGGTCTGGGCTAAGAGACAAGGACTAGCCCAAAGTCACCAGGCCAGCTTTCCATCCCTAAGGCAGAATTAGAACTCACTACCTCCTGGTGATTGGCCAAAAGTCACCTAGGAGGCTTTCATGCCTGAAGGGGGACTAGAACTCACAGGTTCCTGGTGATTGACCCAAAGTCACTCAGCTAGCTTTCATACATAAAAGAAGAACTACAATTCACAGCCCCTGGTTTCTAAACCGGCAATTTTACCAGCACACCAAATTGACCCTTAATTTATAGACACAAACTTAAAAAATACCCCACTTAAAACCCTTCAGTTTTAAAAACTGAATCTGAATTCTGAAAAGCAACTGCTTTCAAATCAGTTTGTCGCTGTTGTTTTAGGTCTTGTTTAAAATGGATTACAATGCGGGTTGTTTAAATCAGGGGTCCCCAATCCCCGGTCCGTGGACCACTGCCGGTCCGTGGCTTGATAGTAACCGGGCCGGAATGAGCGGCAGAGAGAGTAGCGCAACTCTTAGGAAAGTGTAGCAAATGCTCCGCTATCCTGGCAGCTGGCCAGGGCGCTCCCCGTGGGCAGGACGGGGGTAACGGCCTGCATTGGGGGGGTTCGGGGCACCACCCGGCCCTGTGCAGGGGGAAGGGGCTGCCAAGCCCTCCTGCCCGGGACGCAGCCCGTCCTTCCCTGCCCTAGCTGAGGATCCTTCGCCCGGGGCTCTGGCAGCTTTCCCGCCCGGTTGCACGTGACCGCCGAATGCATGCGCGGCCCACGTGATTTGACTCACCTGCTGGTGGCTCCCACTGGTCTGCGGAATTTTTTTTACATGAAACTGGTCCCTGGTGCCAAAAAGGTTGGGGACCTGTGGTTTAAATGGCTTTCCGAGTGCAACAGCTGGTAAGCCTGCACAAGCAAATTTGCAGTTCAAATTATATAAAAACTGAGAATCTGGGTTTATTGTTTACAAATGGCCCCCATCTCACCATGCGAACCAGTGAGATGATCAGGGATCAACATGTTTCTTTTTAAGAGTTCTAAATTAATGCATTTTGTAACAAACATTTATTTTAAGGTTGGACTTAAAAGGCCCTCCCTGGCCTTGGATTGCTTTATCCTTCCTGACTTTATCTCATCCAGCAACCCATCCTGTGTTAGCAAATTCCACTGCTTAGCTTCTCCAGCTGGACAGATAAGATGTCAGCCATTATCTAAGTAAGCCAAAATCAAGGATAATTCTTAGGAAATGCAAGGTCAAATGATGCAGCTGTACTGATTTGCAGCCACAAAGAACATTTAGGCTGTTCAAATCCTATTTTTCTTTTACCATATCTCCCACTTTTCAGTTACCTGCAGGAAGACTTGACAAAGTTTTAGACTTTCAACTTCTGCAGTTAGTTCTTGGCTTACCACTGTAAGTTCGACTTACGATTTGTTTAGTGACCGTTCAAAGTCACAATGGCACAGGAAAAGGAACTTAATGATTTCCCCCCACCCCCATACTTCAGGGCCGTTGCAAGTTGGCCACACCCACCAGTCACAAGGCTGGCAAGCCACTCCCACAAAGCAGGCCACACCTACAGAAGAGGTTCTAAAAAATTTTGAAACCCACCATTGGCTGAAACATAGAATTAATGCCAAAGTGACAAGCAGAAAAAGTTTTATCCTGTTTGAGAAAGCTGGGCTCCACATCCTATGGAACAGAAAGTGGAGCGGGCTGAACTGAAACATGGAGAGGAACAGAAGTTTTTAATCCGGGGGTGTGTGTGTCAAACTCTATTTCATCGAGGGGCACATCAGGGTTGTGTTTGACCTGGGGTCGGGGGAATGGCCATCTTGACATCATTCGTGTCGAGGCAACCTGTGGTGGCTCAGGTGAGGCTCAGGTGATCCAGTGGAGGAATTTCTCAATGCTTCCTTTCCTTGTGATCAAATGCCATTTTTGCTAGTAGTTTGTTTTGCTATCCGTCTGCCGGTGAAAATGGAGCTTGGGAGGGCCGAGCGTGGCTCTTGCAGGCTCCATTTTCAGCTGCGATGGCCTCCTGCAGCCCCCTGCCAGCAAAAGCACAGCATGCCCCGCCCCAGTTCCATTTTCACTGGCAGAGGGCTGCAGGAGGCTGTCACAGCTGAAAATGGAGCCTCGGAGAGCCACGCGCGCCCCTCCTGAGCTCCATTTTCGCTGGCAGAGGGCTGCAGGAGGCTGTCACAGCTGAAAACGGAGCCTCGGAGAGCCATGTGCGTCCCTCCTGAGCTCCATTTTTTCTGGCAGAGGGCTGCAGGAGGCTGTCACAGCTGAAAACGGAGCCTCGGAGAGCCATGTGCGTCCCTCCTGAGCTCCATTTTTTCTGGCAGAGGGCTGCAGGAGGCTGTCACAGCTGAAAACGGAGCCTCGGAGAGCCACGCGTGGCGCTTCTGAGCTCCACTTTCACTGGCAGAGGCACCGTGGGCCGGTCCTTCACTGTTCCCAGGGTGGCCTCTCAGGCAAGATTTTAAACAGCTGGATGCGGCCCACGGGTCTTGAGTTTGACACCCCTATGCAGACATGCCCGAATAGAAGAAGAAAACTTGCATTAAGTATGGATGAGAAAACCCACCATGGAAAAGATGAGATTGCAATCAGCTTTGCCCTAGCCATCCAGCCACATCTACAACAGAAAACCAAAACAAAACACCCCAAATATGGAAAACCAGTTAAGCAGCTTCGAACAAGAATGTTCTAACAATAATTAACTGTTAGCCGTTTCAAGAAGATCGCCCAAACTGATTACTAACAGCGACATGACAAAGTAGCAACAATGGTGCATTGCAAGATCTGCAAGAAATATCATTTGCCTGCAGACGAGAACTGGTGGAACCATTAAAATAGAGAAAGTCATAGAAAATGAAGGTGTTAAATTGCTCTGGGACTTTGGAATTCAAATAAACAAGCAATCCAGATTTCACAATTGTCAAAAAGAGAAAAAAAAGTCTGAAAAATGGATGTGGCAATATCTGGAGACAGCGGAACAGAAGCAGAAGTACAGTAGACAATCGCAAAATGCAAAGACTAGCAAATAGAAGAACTACAACGATGACATAAGAAAACAGAGATAGTATAAATACAGGTACAGAACGGTTGCAGGAGCTGGGTATGTCTAGTTTGATGAAGAGAAGGACCAGGGGACCAGGAGACATGATAGCAGCGTTCCGATATCTCAGAGGGTGCCACAAAGAAGAGGGAGCCAAGCTATTCTCCAAGGCACCTGGGGGCAGGACAAGAAGCAATGGGTGGAAACTAATCAAGGAGAGAAGCAACTTAGAACTAAGGAGAAATTTCCTGACAGTTAGAACAATTAACCTCTGGAACAGCTTGCCTCCAGAAGTTGTGAATGCCCCAACCCTGGAAGTCTTTAAAAAGATATTAGATAGCCATTTGTCTGAAATGGTATAAGGTTCCTGCCCTGAAGAGGAAACTCAAAGGCTTTGGCCACCTAATGAGAAAGAAGAAGGACTCCCCGGAGAAGAGCCTCATGCTGGGAACGATGGAGGGCAAAAGAAGAAGGGGACGGCAGAGAATGAGGTGGCTGGATGGAGTCACCAAAGCAGTTGGCGTGACCTTAAATGGACTCCAGGGGATGGTAGCAAACAGGACGGCCTGGAGAAACGTTGTCCATGGGGTCGCGATGGCTCGGATATGACTTTGCAATTAACAACAAAGTGATCAATTGGAAGCCTAAACCAAACAGCCTTTAAAAAACACATTATCTGGAATTATTCGTTTGCAAATCTATGGCAATCGCTTTGACCTAAGGCCAAACAGAAACAATTGTGCACATTAACAATTTTACTAAACACTTGAAACAGTAGGTCATGCTCAAGGGTGCCTTACATCTGGTATATGCAGGAAATGTGCTGCAAGATTTTTCTTGTTATTTCAAAGTTACACCCTTATTTGCTTTGTTCTTGGGTGCCTTTTGAGTTTGTTTTCCTTGAAGGCCGATCACTAATAAATGAGGAAGGTAGGATTAACAGGGAAAGTCAAGTCAGATATACGTGACTGGATTTAAAAGATGCAGAGAAAAAACATGGGAAGGCTTTAAAAAAAAAATCAACATTCTCAAAGGCCAGGTTGTGGGTGTCGCAGAATGTACTTCCGTGACTTTAAATATGTTTTAAAATCTCTAACTGAAGAATACTCAGTTTATACCTGCACGTAAAAGAAAATGAACTCAGAATAAGGGAATAATAAAGTTGGAAGGGACCTTGGAGGTCTTCTAGTCCAACCTCCTGCTCAAGCAGGAAACCCCATACCATTTCATATCTAGAGCCCACAACTTCTGTAGGCAAGCTATTCCACTGCTTAATTATTCTCACTATTAAGAAGTGAGAATAATTTCTTCTAATTTCTAAATTGCTTCTCTCCTTGATTAGTTTCGCACAGTCACTCATGCGCTCGTGACATCCCGTCTAGATTACTGTAATGCTCTCTACATGGGTGCACCCAAAGACTACAGCTAGTCCAGAATGCGGCCGCGCAGGCAATTATGGGAGCTCCTAGGTACTCCCACGTAACACCGCTCTTGCGCGAGCTGCACTGGCTGCCTGTGGCCTTTCGGGTGCGCTTCAAGGTGTTGATTATCATCTTTAAAGCGCTCCATGGCACGGGACCTAGTTATCTACGGGATCGCATCCTGCCCCATACATCCCTGCGGCCGATTCGCTCCCACAGAGAGGGATTTCTCCGGGTGCTGTCCACTAGGCAATGCCAGCGGGCGACGCCCAGGGGAAGGGCCTTCTCTGTGGTGGGCCCAACCCTCTGGAACGACCTACCCCCCCGAACTCAGAACGACCACGGACCTCCGCTCCTTCCGCCAGAAACTAAAGACTTACTTTTTCCAACAGGCCGGCCTGGCCTAATTTACCCCACCTAGCCTATAGTCTGAAGCTAAATTGTTTTAATTGGTTTTAAGGGGAAATAGTTTTAATGATTTTATAAATTTTAGCACAGGGGATAATACTTTAATCTGGTTTTAAATTTTTATAAATTGTTATGTTTATATGTTTTTAATTTCCTGTGCACCACCCCGAGTCCCTTCGGGGAAAGGGAGCGGTCTATAAATCTAACAAATAAATAATAAATAAGTTTGAAAAGGAAAAAAAAGGGCACTCTTTTGAGGTAGGTAACGTTCACATTTTGGGCAGGGAAGATAGATGGTTTGAGAAAAAAGTGAAGTGATTTATGCCAAGGTGGAAAAATCTGAAAAACAATGAGCAGCCTGTTTCCCATACTTTATGCTGTTCTTGCACCAGTTCCCAGGAAGATCAAAACCACTTCCCTGGTTCACCAGAGATTTCGCCCTTAATGACCCACCTAAAAGAAGGATTTAAGAGGGAAGAACGTTAGCACGCAACCCCCTCCTAGAAGAATGAAATATTCTGGGAAATGTTAAAAAGGCAGAATATTATATTCCCCTGGATGAGTAAAGGATAAACATGTTTTTAAAGGCAAAGCAGCTTCATGCCACTCCCTGCCCCACCCCCACTTCAGCTCCAGGGTGATGGGATTAAGACATGATAGGATTAGCTGGTTGCAGGAACTGGGTATGTCTAGTTTGATGAAGAGAAGGACCAGGGGAGACATGATAGCAGTGTTCCGATATCTCAGAGGGTGCCCCAAAGAAGAGGGAGTCAAACTATTCTCCAAGGCACCTGGGGGCAGGACAAGAAGCAATGGGTGGAAACTAATCAAGGAGAGAAGCAACTTAGAACTAAGGAGAAATTTCCTGACAGTTAGAACAATTAACCTCTGGAACAGCTTGCCTCCAGCAGTTGTGAATGCCCCAACCCTGGAAGTCTTCAAGAAGATGTTAGATAGCCATTTGTCTGAAATGGTATAAGGTTCCTGCCCACGCAGGGGGTTGGACTAGAAGACCTACAAGGTCCCTTCCAACTCTGCTATTGTATTGTATTGTATAGCCCTCTACCCATCTCACCACAGGGCACCTGGGAAGAATGCATCACCTAGCAAGGCTCAACCAAGCCTGGGACCAGAACAGAGTGGCCCCTGCATAGCCCCATCGGAACCTGACAACCAATCAGAATACAAGCTCAAATTCCAAAGAGGGTATAAAACCCAGGGACTCTTAGCATCTCTTCCCTTTTTGTCCCTTCACCCAACATCTTCAAGCCATGTGATCCTGTCCACCATTAAACCATCTTTTCCAAGCAGCCTCTGTGTTTCCAGTGTCTTTTCCCCCCACTTGGAAATGAACCCAGAAGGACATTTTCTTCCAACAGGAACAAGGACCCCTTAATGACTCTCTGCCTACTTACCTAAAGAGCTTATTCAGAATAAGTAAGAAATAAAAAACTCCCCAGGAAGACAGAGAGAGTCTATCCCTTTGATGGCGAACTTACAGCACATGTGTCCCAAGGTTTACACGGAGCCCTCTCTGCGGGCACCCCAGCTCAGCTCCACTGTGTATGCCCGTACGCCTCCCGCCAGCCAGCTGGTTTTGGAGTCTCTGCTGTGCATGCGCAGGGTGGGCACGGGGGGGGGGGGTGAGCAGGAGTAGGGGACGGGGGAGTGCAGGGTGTGTGTGTCATGTGTGCAATTGCTTTCAGAAGCCAGTTGAGAAGTTCGCAAATGCAGAAGATGTGACCCAGAAATGCGGCAACCGTTGTAAATATGTGCCAATTGCCAAGTGCCTGAATTTCACACAACAGGGAGATGCAGTAATGGTTCTGTGAAGGTTGGTGGTAAATCACTTTTGTCAGTGCCATTGTCACTTTGTGAAACAAATGATTGACAATCGAGAACAACCTGTACTTTCTCAGTAATCTGATTTATGGCATACATTTTCAGATCGGAGAACTACAGATGAGGGGGTGTATCTCTCTCTCTCTCTCTCTCTCTCTCTCTCTCTCTCTCTCTCTCTCTCTCTCTCTCTCTCTCTCCCTCTCTCTCCATCCCCTCTCTTTATCCATCTATCTCTACGTCTCTCTCTCTCTCTCTCTCTCTCTCTCTCTCTCTCTCTATCTATCTATCTATCTATCTATCTATCTATCTATCCCTCCCTTGATTTCTCTTTCTCTCCCTCCCTCTCCCCCTCTCTCTATCCATCTCTCTCTCTTTCTCTCTCCTTCCCTCTCCCCCTCTCTCTATCCATCTATTTCTACATCTATCTCTCTATCTCTCTATCTCTCTATCTCTACCTTGATTTCTTTCTCTCCCTCCCTCTCCCCCTCTCTCTATCCATCTCTCCCTTTCTCTCTCTCCTTCCCTCTCCTCCTCTCTCTATCCATCTATCTCTACATCATCTATCTATCTATCTATCTATCTATCTATCTATCTATCATCTATCTATCTATCTATCTATCTATCTATCTATCTATCTATCTATCTATCCCTTGATTTCTCTTTCTCTCCCTCCCTCTCCCCCTCTCTCTATCCATCTCTCTCTCCTTCCCTCTCCCCCTCTCTCTATCCATCTATCTCTACATCTATCTATCTATCTATCTATCTATCTATCTATCTATCTATCTATCTATCTATCTATCTATCTATTTCTCTCTCCCCCTCCCTCCTTCCATTTCCCCCCTCTCTCTAGCCAACTATCTCTATCTCTATTTCTCTCTCCCTCCCCCCTCTCCCTATCCATCTATCTCTACCTCTATTTCTCCATCTATCCACCCATCCACCCAGCTACCTACTTACCCATCTACCTACCTGAATATCTTTCTCAACTTAACTGAATCTACAAATTGTATTTGACAGGGCAATCCATTTTCATCAAAGATTGCTCAATTACACACCACCCACCAAATGGTTGAATGCCAAAAATTAAAATACGTTGTGCAAACAAATACTATTATTTTTACATCCATTGAAGGCTTATTTGGAACTGTTGCATAAGACTCTATTCAACCTGTTGCAGGGGCTAGGAGCCAACTCAAACCGCAATACGGTTTGTTGCACAAACTATTTCAATATTTAAACAGATTTCTGACACGTCGCAGACGGTGGCTGGGTTCAAGCTGCCTATTCATTTTCAATCATGCATCTTTCTTAGTAAAATAGGGGTGGGAGGAAATAATATTCTTTCCTTATTCCATGGAAGCGTCTCAGTCATCCAGGTCATGGCTGGCCCAAAGGTGCTTTTTCAAAGGGCAACAAAACTTTGTTTTCTTATTGGAGGAGGAGGAAGAAGTTTCGCTTTTCCTCCAAGAAGCTACATCAGTTCTGATTGGATGGTGAGAAAAGGACAGGTTCTGATAGGACAGAGGCAGGGGTGGGCTTCAAAAATTTCAGCAATGGGTTCTCCGCCTGGTTGCTGGGTGGGCGTGGCCATGATGGGTGTGGCCTAGTTGGGTTCCTGCACCATTGCAGAGAGGGGTGGGCGTTTTCCGTTGGGTTCCTGCACCATTGCAGGGAGGGGTGGGCGTTTTCCATTGGGTTCCTGCACCATTGCAGGGAGGGGTGGGCGTTTTCGCCTTTTCCAGGCTCCAGGGGCTTTCCTTGAGCCTCTGGGAGGTGAAAACTGCCTTCCCCCAGGCCAGAAACAGGCCCACCTCCGGCCTTCTGGAACTTCCAGAAGGCTGGTTTTCCCCCTCCCCGAACTTCTGCATGGGTCCTCCACTCACCTCGCATCCAAAACGGGATGCCAGGAGACTCCTGGGAGGGAAGGGAGGGGCAGGGGAGGGATTTGGAGTTTTTCCGAACCGGCCATAACATTAGTTATGGGTTCTCCTAAACCCGGGTGAATGCGTAGCAGCCCATCCGTAGACAGAGGACACAATTCAGTGGTGAAATTCAAATTGGCGTGGCTTGGTAGGTGTGGCTTGGTGGGCGTGGCAGGGGAAGAATACTGCAAAATCTCCATTCCCACCCCACTCTGGGGCCAGCCATAAGTGGCATTTGCCAGTTCTCTGAACTTCTCAAAATTTCCGCTACTGGTTCTCCGAACTACTCAAAATTTTCTCTATTAGTTCTCCTAACTACTCAAAATTTCCTCTATTAGTTCTCCTAACTACTCAAAATTTCTGCTACTGGTTCTCCGAACTACTCAAAATTTTCTCTATTAGTTCTCCTAACTACTCAAAATTTCCGCTACTGGTTCTCTGAGCTACTCAAAATTTTCTCTATTAGTTCTCCTAACTACTCAAAATTTCCGCTACTGGTTCTCCGAACTACTCAAAATTTCCTCTATTAGTTCTCCTAACTACTCAAAATTTCCGCTACTGGTTCTCCGAACTACTCAAAATTTCTGCTACCAGTTCTCTGAACTACTCAACATTTCCACTACCGGTTCTCCAAACAATTCAAAATTTCCACTACCGGTTCTCCAGAACCTGCTGGATTTCATCCCTGGCACAGATAAACACCAAGTGCCTTCAACGGCTCTCAGAGAGTGTGCTAATGACCAGATGACTACAAAGAAATGCAATCTTTGCATCTCCACCCATTGGGCATGGAGCAGAACGGATGAAGCTTCTCTTCTTTTTCTTTTCTCAAGGAAAAAAGTGTCCAGCTGAGTTTTAGAAAAGCACCTTTGCGATAACTCTACTATAAGGTGGTGTATGCAGAGAGCGATAGCCAGATACTTACAAAGCTGTGACTCTGGGGATCTCAGCATCTTCTTGGATTCCTGCCATATGGTCTTGCAGTCTTCCTGGAGCTTGTAAAACCTCTCTCTTCTCCAGGAGGTGGACTTGACTTTCAAGAGGTGACTTCCCCTCAGCAGGAACTTGAGGTCATGATCATCTTGCAAACCTGAGGAGCAACAACGTGACAATTAACACATAGGTCTTGCTTTCCACATTTGAGGCATTCTAACAGGGGTGGGTTTCAAATTTTTTAGAACCTACTCTGTAGGTGTGGCCTATTTTGTGGGCGTGGCTTGGCAGTCATGTGACAGGTGGGAGTGACCACCTTTTAAAATGTGGTGAAACTCATTTAACAACGCTCTTGCTTAGCAACCAAAATTTTGGACTCAATTGTGATGATAAATTCATTCTTTCTTTCTTTCTTTCTTTCTTTCTTTCTTTCTTTCTTTCTTTCTTTCCTTCCTTCCTTCCTTCCTTCCTTCCTTCCTTCCTTCCTTTTTTCCTTCCTTTCCTTTCCTTCCCGTTGGGTCACTGGCAGCGGTGGGCCAGATTTACTTCCAGGTACGCCGGTGGAACCCCCTCTCATCGGTTCTCTAAATTTCACCAACCGGTTCTCGCGAGTAGGTGCGAACCTGCAGAAACCCACCCCTGCATTCTAACTCCTGAACAAGGAGAGTGCAAAAGTTGGCTTGAAACTCAACATTAAGAAAACTAAGATCACGGCATCGGGCCTTCTCAATTCCTGGCAAATAGATGGGGAAGAAATGGAGGCAGTGACAGCTTTTATTTTCCTGGGCTCCAAGATCACAGCAGGTGAGATCTGCAGCCAAGAAATTAAAAGAGGCTTGCTCCTGAGGAGGAAAGCGGTGGGAAATCTAGACAGCCTACTAAAAAGCAGAGACATCCCCTTGCCAACAATAGTGCCTATAGTCAAGGCAATGGTTTTCCCAGTTGCAATGGATGGCTGTGAAGGTTGGACCATAAGAAAGGCTGAGCGCCAAAGAAGGGAGACCTTTGAACTCTGGTGCTGGAGAAGACTCCTGCATTGAGTCCCTTGGACTGCAAGGTGGTCAAACCAGTCAGTCCTGGAGGAGGTCAACCCTGACTGCTCTTTAGAAGGCCAGATCCTGAAGAGGAAACTCAAAGACTTTAGCCACCTAATGAGAAGGAAGGACTCCCTGGAGAAGAGCCTCATGCTAGGATCGATGGAGGGCAAAAGAAGAGGACAACAGAGGAGGAGGTGGCTGGATGGAGTCACCAAAGCAGCTGGCATGAGCTTCAATTTAAGAACACAAGAACATAAGAACAGCCTTGCTGGAACAGGCCACAGCCCATCTGGTCCAGCATTCTGTCTCCCACAGTGGCTCACCATTTGCTTCAAGGTCTTCCCAAGCAGATGTCTTCAACTGCTTATGATTCCCTGCAAATGGCATTGAGAAATATCCTGCCTATCTCTCCAACCCGGAGGGTGTCCTTAGGCATCCATAATGATAGCCATGGATACCCTTGTCCTCTATGAACTCGTCTAATTCTTTCTTAAAGGTGTCAAGGCTGACAGCTGTCACCACTTCTTCTGGCAGGAAGTTCTATAGACCAGTGATCCTCTGGGTGAAAAAGTACTTCCTCTTATTTGTTTGAGGTCTTGAATCCCTTAACACAGGGGTATCCAACCTTTGCAACTTTAAGTCTGAAGGACTTTGGTTCCCAGACATCTCCAGCCAGCTTTGCTAGGGAGGGGTGGGGAAGTGGCGATTATGGTTAAGGAAGGTCTTGAGCCGAAGGAGACCACAGTCCCTCAGACAACCGGGTGTGAATCTCTCTGCGTGAGATGGGGCCTAGGGAGGCAGTTGGGCGTGTTAGTTGTATACCTGGCTCCTCGCTATGCAACAACAGCCCTGCCCGAGCTCCTAGAGGTGATAGCCAAGGCAGCAATTGAGACCCCCAGACTGGTAATCATGGGGGACTTTAACTTGCCGTCGGCGGGCGAAGCCTCTGGAGTAGCTCGGGAGTTCATGGCCTCCATAACGGCCATGGACCTGACCCAAGTAGTTTTAGGCCCTACTCACGAGGGGGGAAACACGCTGAATCTGATCTTTGTCTCGGGACAGTGGAGTTGTGATCTGGGAATAGGGGATTTAGTCATCACTCCCTTGTCATGGACAGATCACGCTCTCCTTCAGCTGGACTTTCCAATCGCTTCACCTCACCGCGGGGAGGCAGAACCGGATACTCCTAGATGGTTCCGCCCCAAGCTTCTAATGGACCCGGAAAGGTTCCAGAGGGTGCTTGGGCCAATTCCTGTGACCCTGCCTCGCGACTCGACTGAGGACTTAGTGGCTGCATGGTTAAGTGCGGCCGCAGGGGCCTTGGACCGAGTCGCGCCCTTACGGCCTCTCTTGCGGCGACGAACCACCCAGGCTCCCTGGTTTACTGAGGAGCTTCGGGAGATGAAGCGCCACAAGAGACGCCTAGAGAGCAGATGGAGATCCTCTTGCTCCGAAGCCGACCGAACACTAGTGAGAACCCATATTAGGGCTTACTTAGTGGCGATAAGGGTGGCCAAACATGAGTATTGTGCCACCCTTATTGCATCCGCAGATAACCGCCCTGCCGCCCTGTTTGAGGTGGCCCGCTCCCTCCTTCACCAGAGGCCGCGGGAAGCCCCTCTGCAAGGGCGAGCAGAGGGATTTGGGATTTATCTGCAGGAGAAAATCACTCGGATTCGGAATGAGCTACCCTCCATCGACAGTGGTCCTGTGGGACTGTCTGAGACTAGTCTTGAGGCTCCTTCTTGGGAGGAGTTTGACTTTGTTATCACCGAGGATATGGACAGGTTGTCAAGGAAACGTAGGGCGACCACATGTTTATTGGACCCGTGTCCCTCCTGGCTTGTACTGGCATCCTGGGAGACGACACGAGGCTGGCTCCAGGGCATTGTCAACGCATCTTTGAGTGAGGGGTCCTTACTTGCCGTCTTGAAAGAGGCGGTAGTGAGGCCCCTCCTCAAGAAGCCGTCCCTGGACCCAGCATTATTAGAGAACTATCGTCCGGTCTCCAACCTTCACTTTTTGGTGAAGGTTGTTGAGAGTGTGGTAGCCCAACAGTTTCCGCGACACCTGGAGGAAGTTGATTATCTAGACCCGCGCCAGTCCAGTTTCCGACCCGGTCACAGCACCGAGATGGCATTGGTCGCGTTGGTTGATGATCTCTGGAGGGCGCGGGATAGAGGTTATTCCTCTATCCTAGTCCTATTAGACCTCTCGGTGGCTTTTGATACCATCGACCATGGTATCCTATTGCACCGACTGGGGGGTTGGGGCCGGGAGGCACCGTTCTGCGGTGGTTCTCGGCCTACCTCTCTGGTCGGTCGCAATATGTGTTGACGGGAGGGCAAAGGTCGACCTCGAGACTCCTCTTATGTGGGGTTCCTCAGGGGTCGGTCCTCTCACCCCTCCTGTTTAACACATATATGAAGCCGCTGGGTGAGATCATCCGTGGTTTTGGGGTGGAGTACCATCTGTACGCTGACGACACTCAGCTGTACATATCCACCCCAGACCACCCCAACGATGCCGCCGAAGTGCTGTCCCGGTGTTTGGAGGCCGTACGGATCTGGATGGGTGGTAACAAACTCAAGCTCAACCCTGCCAAGACTGAGTGGCTGTGGTTTCCGGCACCCCGGTTCAGCCAGATTACTCCAACTCTGGCCATTGGGGGCGAAACACTGGCCCCCGTGGAGAGGGCGCGCAATTTGGGTGTCCTCCTGGATTCCCGGCTGTCCATGGAGGACCATGTGGCGGCCGTGGCCAGGGGGGCGTTTCATCAGGTACGCCTGATGCGCCAATTGCGCCCCTTACTGGACCGGGCTGCCCTTTGCACAGTCACTCAAGCTCTCGTGACATCCCGACTCGACTACTGTAATGCTTTCTACATGGGGCTTCCCTTGAGGTGCACTCGAAAGCTACAGTTAGTCCAAAACGCAGCCGCGCGGGTGATTATGGGAGCCACCAGATGCTCCCACATAACACCGATCCTGCGCGAGCTGCATTGGCTTCCTGTGGCCTTTCGGGTGCGCTTCAAGGTTTTGACGACCATCTTTAAAGCGCTCCATGGCTCGGGGCCTAGTTATATGCGAGACCGCCTCTTGCCCCATACATCCCTTAGACCGATATGCTGCCACAGAGAGGGCCTTCTCAGGGTGCCGTCGGCCGGACAATGCCGACTGGCGACACCCAGGGGAAGAGCCTTCTCTGTGGCGGGCCCAGCCCTTTGGAACGACCTACCCCCTGAATTACACACCATCACCGACCTTCGCCTCTTCCGCCAATGTCTAAAGACATACCTATTCCAACAAGCCGGCCTAGCCTAACCTCCCACGGGGACTTTTTAGAAAGTTTTAAATTGGGTATTTTAATATTTGGCTTTTAGCATAGGATAGGACAGTTTAATATATATTTTAAATTATGTATTTATCTTTTGTATTTTGTATGTTTTTAAATTTCCTGTGCGCCGCCCTGGGTCCTCTGTGGAGAAGGGCGGGATATAAATATAAATAAAAAAATAAAAAAAATTTTTTTTAAAAAACCCGCCTTTTTTAGCAATGGAAACTGGTCGCAATCGTGATCGTAAACCAAGGACTATCTGTATCAGGTGCGCAAAATTTCCATTGCTAAGCAGGACAGTTGCTAAATGAGTTTAGCATCATTTTACAACTTTTCTTGGCAGTTAAGGAAATTACTGTGTTAGTAATATAGCTGTTAAGTGACTCTGGATTCTCCATTGACTTTGCTTGTTAAGGTAAAGGTAAAGGTTCCCCTCGTACATATGTGCTAGTCGTTCCCAACTTTAGGGGGTGGTGCCCATCTCCGTTTCAAAGCCAAAGAGCCAGCACTGTCCGAAGATGTCTCCGTGGTCATGTGGCTGGCAGGACTATATGCCAAAGGCACACAGAACGCTATTCCCTTCCCACCAAAGGTGGTTCCTATTTCTCTACTTGCATTTTTTACGTGCTTTCGAAAAACTAGGTTGGCAGAAGCTGGGACAAGTCACAGGAGCTCACTCCGTTACACGGCCCTAGGGATTTGAACCGCCAAACTGCTGATCTTTCTGGTCGACAAGCTCAGGGTCTTAGCCACTGAGCCACCATGTGTGTTTGAAGGTCACAAAAGGAGACCACAACAACCCAGGGACAATGCAACCATCATAAATATGACTCAGTTCCCAAGCTTCTGTATTTTGATCACTATGGAACGCTGCAATGATTGTACAGTAAGTGTGAGAATTAGTCATATGTCCCTTTTTTCACTGCTGTTGCAACTTCCAACGGGCACTAAACAAGTGGTAGTAAATTATGGAGTACCTCTAGATGTTCTTTTACCTGGTCAAAAATAAAACTATGCACTTTTTTTAAAAAAATAGTTGTTTTTAAATGCTTATGGTAGCAACTTTACGTCAAATATTTGCTTTCAGCTTTCCACCAGCCCCATTTACACGGGGAAAGAAATTTCTACCCAGATAGTTTACAGTAAAAACATCCTTATGTGGTTGTTTGAACCATTTGCAAGCAGGGATAAATTTTCCACCTTGGGTGGCCTTGAAAAGGGATCGGACTGGATTAGTACTTGATCCTCCAGGTAATCCCACACCAGCAAAGGTGAAAAGCAGGAGAAAACCAAAACTAACTGCTTTAGGAAGCTACATGGAACTACATGGCACGTTTTTAATTCTTTCCCTGGCAGGACCTATTGAGCTTGTAGGGGAGGTAGTGGAACCTATTAGCATTTGAAAAAGGAGACAACAGGGTATTTAGAATAGAGTAGAGTAGAATAAAGTAGAGTAGAGTAGAGTAGAGTAGAGTAGAGTGTAGAATAGAAGTTGGAAGGGGCCTTGGAGTTCTTCTAGTCCAACCCTCTGCCTAGGCAGGAAATCCTACAGCACTTCAGACAAAGGGTTATCCAACTTCCAGTGTTGGAGCACTCACAACTCCTGGAGGCAAGTTCTTCCACTGATTAATTGTTCTGTCAGGAAATTTCTCCTTACTTCTAGGTTGCTTCTTGATTAGTTTCCAACCATTGCTTCTTTTTCCTGCCCTCAGGTGCTTTGGAGAATAGCGTGACTCCCTCTTCTTTGGGGCAACCCCTGAGATATTGGAAGGCTGCTATCCTGTCTCCCCTAGTCCTTCTTTCTATTAAACTAGACATACACAGTTCCTGCAACCGTTCCTCATATGTTTTAGTCTCCAGTCCCCCAATCCTCTTGGTTGCTCTTCTCTGCACTCTTTATAGAGTCTCAGCATCTTTTCTACATCGTGGCGACCAAAGCTGAATGCAGTATTGGGTAGGTTAGAGGAGGAGATATATACAATATTCTAGGGGAAGCCATTGACTTATGGCCATAATTGAACCCAACATTTTTGTTGCTAGGTGAGAGTGTTACGTGAATTTTCCCAATTTTACAGCCTTTCCTTCGATAGTTATCAAGAAATCCCTGCTGTTGTTCAGTTAGTGACATGGTTGTTAAGTGAATCTGGCTTCCTCATTGTCTTTGCTTGTCACAAAAGGGGATCCCATGACCCCAGGACAATGCAACCATCATAAATACGTGCTAGTTGCCATGCCTTTGAATTTTGATCAGGAGACTATGGGGATGATGTAATGGCTACTAATTCCCAAGTCAAAATTTCAGCGCTGTTGTAACTACGACTGGTCACTAAATGAACCGTTGAAAGTCAAGGATCACCTGTAGTAAACAACTCCTGTGTTTCTCCCAAGAAAAATACATAGGCATGTCCATCCACAAGAGGCCAACTCAACTCAAACAAAATAATAATTATCACCTTAACTAAATGAGTGGCAGCGTCAGAACAAACTTCATGTATGATTCATCTAATTTTAGGATTCAACTAACCCTATATAGTTGACATTGCTGTACTGCTACTGTAGCATGTATGTAATTATCTTCCTCCTTGCTGACATTAAATGTGTCATTTGGTGCCAGTTCTCTTAAGACATTTATGAGTCATATTTAAAGCTTTTCGGGATCACGTGGATGCCTGCCCCATTCCCTCCCCACTCCAGAGGGAAAGATACTGCAAAATCTCCATTCCCTCCCCACTCCAGGGGAAGGATACTGCAAAATCCCCATTCCCTCCCTACTCCAGAGGAAGGATACTGCAAAATCTCCATTCCCTCCCACTCCAGAGGAAGGATACTGCAAAATCCCCATTCCCTCCCCACTCCAGAGGGAAAGATACTGCAAAATCCCCATTCCCTCCCCACTCCAGAGTAAGGATACTGCAAAATCTCCATTCCCTCCCCACTCCAGGGAAAGGATACTGCAAAATCCCCATTCCCTCCCTACTCCAGAGGAAGGATACTGCAAAATCTCCATTCCCTCCCACTCCAGAGGAAGGATACTGCAAAATCTCCATTCCCTCCCCACTTCAGGGGAAGGATACTGCAAAATCCCCATTCCCTCCCCACTCCAGGGGAAGGAGGCTGCAAAATCCCCATTCCCTCCCCACTCCAGGGGAAGGAGGCTGCAAAATCCCCATTCCCTCCCCACTCCAGGGGAAGGATACTGTAAAATCCAAATTCCCTCCCCATTCCTGGGGAAAGGATATTGCAAAATCTCCATTCCCACCCCACCTTGGGGCCAGAGGTGGTATTTGCCGGTTCTCCGAACTACTCAATATTTCCGCTACCGGTTCTCCAGAACCTGCTGAATTTCTCTGCCTTTTCACACTACCAGAGTGTGATAGTGTTTTCCACTGATCCTTGAGTAAAACAAAACTGCAGAAAACTAGACTTTATACAGTAGTCTTTGACTTACAACCATTGCTTTCCAACAATTCAAAGTTATGACATACCTGGCTGGGGGTACTTATGACTTAGATTTAAAGTTCTGATGATAGCCCCCCACCCACCCCGCAGTCACATAACCACATTTCAGGCACTTGGCAGCTATCCATGTTAAAAACCTTTCTTGTTATGGTTGTTAAGTGAATCACTTAGTGGTTAAGGGGTAAGGTAGTGTTAGGTAAGTCTGGCTTCCCCATTGACTTTGCTTGTCAGAAAGTCTCAAGAGTGGATCACATGACCCCGTGGGAATGCAACCATCATAAATATGAGTCAATTGCCAGGTGTCTGAATTTTGATCACGTGTCCCTTGGAATGCTGCAATGATTGAAAAAGTGATATAAGATACCGTATTTTTCGGAGTATAAGACGCACCTTTTTCCCTCAAAAAAGAGGGTGCAAATCTGGGGTGCATCTTATACACTGAATACAGCATTTTTGGCCTCCTGAATCCCTGCCCCCTTTGCAAAATTGGCCATGCATTGCCTTTAGGAGGCTTCCAGAGGGCTGCTAAGGGCTGGGGAGAACACAAATGAGCAAAAAATGGGCCTTTGTTTGCTCATTTTTCTCGCCCCCAGTCTCCAGGAGCGCTCTATAACCCTCCTGAAGGCTATGCATGCCCTTTTTTGACAACAAATGGGCCCATTTTTGCAAAAAAAACAGGGCCGTTTTTGGGAGGTCTGCAGAGTGCAAAAACCTTTTTTTTTTTTAAATTTACCTCTTCAAAATCTTGGTGCATCATATACTCCAGTGCGTCTTATTCTCCAAAAAATATGGTACTTTTTTCATGCTGCTGTAACTTCAAACGTTCATTAAATGAATGATTGTAAGTTAAGACCTCCTGTAAAGGCCAGGGGGGAGCGATGTATTTCCAGACTTGCAACATTCTGCTGGTGTAACCTTATGTCAGCTCGCTACTCGAACCCTACTCACAATCAGACAGCGGCAATGGCAAGGGGGAAGGAAGACATTGGAATGGAAGGGAGGTATTGGGGAGGGTCAAGGAATGCAAGTGTGCCAACCTGAATCCTGAGACAGAACCAGCATCTCAAGGTAATTCAGCTGGAAAAGTCTGAGGTGGAGAGACCATTCCCAAAACAACACAAGTGTAACCGATTGGCTAGACCAGCGATGGCGAACCTATGGCACGGGTGCCACAGGTGGCACGCGGAACCATTTATTTTATTTATTTTATTTATTTATTGGATTTCTAGACCGCCCCCTCTCCCCGAAGGGACTCGGGGCGGTGTACAGGTAAAAATTAAAATTATGACAATCAACAATGCATATAAAGTAAAATCGAATTAAATAATCCCCTGTACAAATTTATAAAATTAAAAACTTAACCTTAAAACCTAATAACATAATTTAAAATTACAAACTGAGGCGGGAAGCATGGAATTAGGCCAGGCCGGCTAGATG
Organism: Rhabdophis nuchalis; assembly: GCA_039707465.1. Taxonomy (NCBI): domain Eukaryota; kingdom Metazoa; phylum Chordata; class Lepidosauria; order Squamata; family Natricidae; genus Rhabdophis; species Rhabdophis nuchalis. The sequence goes on along the minus strand of CM077647.1, from coordinate 8,113,391 downwards.
AAACAGGTGGGTTTTGAGTTTCTGGCGGAAGGAGCGGAGGTCCGTGGTCGTTCTAATGTCAGGGGGAAGGTCATTCCAGAGGGTCGGGCCCGCCACAGAGAAGGCCCTTCCCCTAGGCATCGCCCGCTGGTATTGCCTAGTGGACGGCACCCGGAGAAGTCCCTCTCTGTGAGAGCGAATCGGCCGAAGGGATTTCTTAGGGCACGCAAGGCATTGCATGTGTGCGCTGGCCAGTTGATTTAGGCCTCCTTTTGAGACTGTTTTTCACCCTCTGGAGGAGGAGCTTGCCTGGAGCCTCTGGAGGTGGGGTGGGGGAAGCTGTTTTCACCCTCCCCAGGCTCCCAGAAAGCCTCTGGAGTCTGGGGAGGGCGAAAAAAGCATGCCAAAAGCAGGGGGTCGTGCACATAGCATTATGGGTGCGGCACGTCCACGCACAATCCCCCCGTGCTTTTGGCACACGAGCCAAAAAAGGTTAGCCATCACTGGGCTAGACAATGGTGGACGATGGGAGGACCAGGAGGAAAGGGGAATGTTTTCCTATGCAGTTTGCACGCAAAAACGTTAGAATTGGTTTTTCCGCTTCTGCACCCACATGGAATTTTCAGTAAAGTTATACTTAGTAAAAGCTGTTCAGAGTTCTTTCTTTTGCTTCCCTGCTGTTCGGGGGTAGACTCTTCCTGAATATGGAGGTTTGAGGGTGGTCCTTGGTGCTGAGTTACTTTGTTTTTCTGCAGACATTTCATTTCCCGAACTAGATAATATCATCCGAGGCTGTAGTAAGGAATGGGTTTTGCTCTTAATTTATATTGAAGTGGCTTGCCCTGTCTATCAGGGGGCACGAGTAACCTTGGGAGATTTTTTTCGTTGGGCTGTTTACTGTTATTGTTAGCTTGTTAATTAGTTCTTTGACTGGAGTATTGTTTACTTCTTAATACAATAGCAGAGTTGGAGGGGACCTTGGAGGTCTTCTAGTCCAACCCCCTGCATAGGCAGGAAGCTTATACCATTTCAGACAAATGGCTAGCCAACATCTTCTTAAAGACTTGTAATATTGGGGCATTCACAACTTCTGGAGGCAATTTCTGTTCCACTGGTTAATTGTTCTCACTGTCAGGAAATTTCTCCTTAGTTCTAAGTTGCTTCTCTCCTTGATTAGTTTCCACCCATTGCTTCTTGTTCTGCCCTCAGGTGCCTTGGAGAATAGTTTGACTCCCTCTTCTTTGTGGCAGCCCCTGAGATATTGGAAGACTGCTATCATGTCTCCCCTGGTCCTTCTTTTCATTAAACTAGACATCTCCAGTTCCTGCAACCGTTCTTCATATGTTTTAGTCTCCAGTCCCCTAATCATCTTGGTTGCTCTTCTCTGCACTCTTTCCAGAGTCTCCATGTCTTTTCTACATCGTGGTGACCAAAACTGAATGCAGTATTCCAGGTGTGGCCTTACCAAGGCACTATACAGTGGCATTAACACTTCACGTGATCTAGATTCTATCCCTCTGTTGATGCAGCCTAGAACTGTTTTGGCTTTTTTGGCAGCTGCTGCACACTGCTGGCTCATATTTAAAAGGTTGTCCACTTGGACTCCAAGATCCCTCTCACAGTTCCTACTATTGAGCAAGGTACCACCTATACTGTACCTGGGCATTTTGTTTTTGTTGCCTAAATGTAGAACCTTACTTTTTTCACAATTGAATTTCATTTTATTAGATAGTGCTCAATGTTCAAGTTTGTCCAGATCCTTCTGTATCTTAAGCCTATCTTCTGGAGTGTTGGCTATTCCTGCCAGCTTGGTGTCATCTGCAAATTTGATGAGTTCCCCATTTATTCCCTCATCCAAATCTTGATTGAATCAACAAGCCAAAAAGGGAACAAAACACCCCCCTACCAGCAATCAGTATCCAGATTAGCATAGATTAACACCAAAATTACTTCAGAGTGACAATCAAGAAATAAACAATGCCCCAATCGAGGAATGGGCAAATAAACTAATAGTAAACTGATTAATCAAACAACTACCAAAACCACCCCCACCAATACTGACAGAGGAGGCCACTAGAATATAAACTGAGAGCAAACCCCACTCCCTTCTAGCCCTGATGATGTTAGCTAGTTGGGTCATGAAATCTCTGCAAGCAATTTCAATTTCAATTTATTCGAATTTGTATACCACCCTTTCTCCCTCGCGGGACTCAGGACGGTGAACAGGCAATGATAAAAACAACAGTAAAAACATCAATATAAATACCTATGCTAAAAATAAATTAAATTCTAAGCCTGCTCTAAAATGTACAATAAAACCCCAATAAAACCAGATTAAAAGCTACAACAGGCCGGCCGCACGAAAAAGATGGGTCTTCAGGGCTCGGCGGAACAGGTGCAGGTCTGTAGTTGTGCGGAGGTCAGGGGGCAGGTCGTTCCAGAGGGCCGGAGCTGCCACAGAAGGCTCTCCCCCTGGGGGTCGCCAGCCAACAATGACTGGCTGACGGCACCTGGAGGAGGCCCTCTCTGTGGGAGCGGACTGGTTGAAGGGAAGTATTTGGTAGGAGGCGGTCTTGCAGGTACCCATGGAGCGCTTTAAAGGTTGTTACTAGCACCTTGAAGCGCACCCGGAAAGCCACAGGCAGCCAGTGCAGCTCGCACAGGACAGGTGTTACATGGGAGTATCTAGAAACTCCCAAAATCCCCCGTGCAGCCGCATTCTGAACTAGCTGGAGCCTCCGGGTGCACCTCAAGGGAAGCCCCATGTAGAGAGCGTTACAATAGTCCAGGCAGGAGATGACAAGGGCTTGAGTGACCATGCGTAAAGCATCACGGTCCAGAAAGGGGCGCAAATAAGACCCCCTCATTTCAGTCCCGAGCTACAACCATTCTTCTTTATGGAAGTTTTATTTAGCCATCATAAAACACGTAGTCTTAAGTGCAATTCTTTGTATTACTGTAACTAATATTACTATAACGATGGTCAACTGCTCTGGAAATAAACTAACTAAGATTGTCAACCTACGAAGCAAAGAACAAGCAAGCCATCTGGGCTTGTTACTCTCTGTTAGCACCAATCTGTGGGAAAAAGTGGAATTTCAGATCTTCTGGAAATTTCTCCTTCCATCAGCAGCCAGCAAATGTGTCAGCTGAAAATGATGAAACCAATTATCCAATTTCATCCAGAAATCTCTCAGTTTTGCATTCCTGTTTTAGCAAAAAAAATGACCCATTGAAAGCTACTAGCTGTCCATGGAACAATACGTATTATGTAATAGGTAGATTTCAGGTGGCTATTAAAGGCCCAGTTACCAAGAACAGACAAAAAAGTCAATGCAATCCAAGCTGCATTAATAGATAGAATCAAGATCACCTAAAGTTTTAGTACCACTTTACAAAGTCTTAGTAAAGCCACACTTGGAATTCTGCATCTAGTTCTGATTAGTGCAATATAATAAAGATGTGGAGACTCTGGAAAGAGTGCAGGGAAGAGCAACGAAGAGGATTAGGAGACTGGAAGATAAAACATATGAAGAATAGTTGCAGGAATTGGGTATGTCTAGCCTTGTAGAAAAAAAGGGGGCTATGATATGACAGCGGTATTCTAATATTTAAGGGGATGCCACAGAATGCCCAGCTGACTTTGGCCTTCTTTTGAGGCCATTTTCTGCCCCCTGGAAGCTTCAGGAGCTTCCCTGACACCTCCAGAGCGCAAACAACAGGCTCTACGGGCTAACTGGAAGTCCGTTCTCGAACTTATAAAGCCTCGAGTCTGGGGAGGGCGAAAAAAGCATGCTAAAATGGGGGGAGCGCTGGTTGTGCGTGCATGCTCACTGGGGTCATGCGCATAGCATTATGGGTGTGGCACATCGGCCCAAGACCCCACTGCGCTCCCCCCACTTTTGGCACGCAAGCCAAAAAAGGTTTACCATCACTGGTATAGGGTCCCCTGCCTGAGGAAGGGTTTGGACTAGAAGACCTCCAAGGTCCCTTCCAACTCTGTTATCTCAAGGACCAAACTGAGGACCGGTCATCCTGGAAATGGCCATCTATGTGGCCATTAAGAGTTGGAACAGAATTGATGAAACATAATTCAAAACCCAAGTTCCTTGAAAAACTCCATAAAACTGGAAAAGGTAGAAGGAAACAAAAGGACAATCTACAGCAAAGTGGATGGACTTAGTTGGGTTGACTGTAAATACACAATTGCAAGACCTCAAGGTCCAAGTTAGGGACAGATCAGCCTGGAGAAGTTCTAGGTGGTTACTTGATAGAACATGAATAATCAATCAACAAAAAATCCAGATCCCTTAATATTAAGGTATTTAATTTTTAAATTAAATATTTAATAGCTAGAACAGTAAAGTGTATAATGGGCCAAAACACAGCTGTAGTTGATTGGTTGGAGAGTGAGGGCTCCTGTGTGAGGCAATCTATGTTATGATTGGTTGCTGAATGTAAAGGGGGAGGTTTCACTTTTTCCCGCCTTTTTCTGTGTGTGCTCTCTATGCTGTTCTGTGATTTACCTCACGATTTACTTCATGATGTAGTGATGTGCCTAACTATCTTGTCTGCTACAAATATAAATGTAAAATATATTTGTTTAGATAAAACTACAAGTTCGTGTCAGGGTCCCTGACTCCATTTGGACATAGGCTGCGCAATTCCCTAATTAGTCTAATACTGAGGAAGGTGGAAGGAAAAAGAAGACAACCAGCACCAAGGTGGATGGTCTCAATTAGAGCATTGATGGGTGTAAGGCTTAAGAAGCCAGATCAGGAACAGATTATCCTGGAGAATATTTCTCAAAGAAACCAGGGAGGTATAGATGTTGAATAACTCAGCCAAGCCACCTCTTCAAAACAATCCACTGTCTCACTTGACGGGACAGGAAGATGTCTCACAATGACAGATAGACGTGGGCATCATCAGCCCGGATGTTCTCTCTAAGCAGTTTATGGTTGCTATTAGAAGGAAAGTTCCACAAGATCTTTGTAGAGCTCATATAGACCATTGCCATGATACTGAGCACCCTGGGCACCAAGGACATCATGCATGTCGCAACATGATGCCAAATATACACATTTGTTGAGAGCCCTAGAGGTAAACTCTGAGAAATTACTGATAACATTTTACAGCAAAAAAAAAAAAAATTGAGACAAGAACAGAGAGAAAGCATTAGGAAAAGACTCAAGATTAAATCTTTCCTGACTGCCTGGGATATAAGAGGAAGAGAAGAGTGGGAAAAAATTGGACTTCCAAGTTTCTATTCCCCCAGCTAATCTGATTAAAGAAAAGTTCTTGGGAAATGGATTTCCTAGACTGGATCATCTCAAAGGTGTGACAACTGATGCCAATTACATCATTGGTATCACTTAAGTGGTGGAATTGTGCAACACAGTACAGTACATGATTGTGGCTTCTATTGGATTCCTATGCTAAGAACATCTCTTGCACAGATTTTATTTCTGGAACTGTCAAGGACCACATCTTTGGAGATCATTTCCTTCAGGTGACTCAGAAGTCAATTGTTCTTGGAGCACGTTCCAATCCACAAACCCAACCGAAAGTCAGATTGGAAAAGATTGATGAGAGATGACATGATAGCAGTGTTCCAATATCTAAGGAGTTGCCATAAAGAAGAAGAGGGGATTAACCTGTTCTCCAAAGCACCAGAATGCAAGACAGGAAACAATGGAGTGAAACTCATCAAGGAGAAAAGCAACCGGGAACTAAGGAGAAATTTCCTGATAGTGAGAAAAACAAATCAGTGGAATAACTTGCCTCCAGAACTTAGAACAACTTTAGAATAACTCTGTCATTTTGAATGTACACTAATCATCGTACATTAAAATGAAATTTCGTTCCATAGAGCTCTGAAAGGGTCACCACTTCCAATACACTACATAAAAAGAAGTTGTGTGGAGGTTTTTAAGAAGAAATTGGACAGCCATTTGTCTAAAATAGAATAGGGTTTTCTGCCTGAACAATGGGACTAGAAGCTCTCCAAGGTTCCTTTAATTATCTTGTTCTGTTCTGTTACTCTGTAAGGCAGCCATATTAACTCAAGTCTACCTTGTCTAGAAGAGACCTGCCATATTGCACACAAACTTTATGTCAGCAATAAAGAACTGGAGGATTGATAGGATCCAGATAAAGTTGTCTGTAAGAAGACATCAAGTCAGTGTCTTTCTAGAGATTGGATCCATCTATGTGATCATGGGCCAAGAATAGGCAACCACTCAGCACGCCCAGGGCCAACTGCAAATTCCCAGCATTGCAGTAACATCCGTAGCAAATCACAGTGACATAAACATGCCTCTAAACTCACCACGATGATGTATGCAAATGTCCTAATTATGTACAATACGGGTGTTACAATGTCTGATGCAAGTGTGCATTCTGCAGAGTTTTTACATGATGACATCATCATCTTGTGGTCAGGGCATCCTACAGATGCCCTCCGATGTTGCCCTTCATTAGCTACATTGACAGAGTGGTTCCCAGAATGGACTTTTTAAAGCAACCAGCAAAAGGCAACTTCTTCAGATTGCAATAAAGCAGACGCAGAAACTACAATAATGTGTAAACAACCTTAGCAACTGATAGGTGGGCTTCAATTCCCAGAATTCCCCAGCCAGCGTGCTAAGTCCATGTTGGGGAATTCTGGGTGTTGCAATCCATGCATGGTGATTACGAAATTCTAAGTGTTGAAGTCCAACTATCTTAAAGTTGCCAAGATTTTGAAACTTTTGTTTCAGAGAATTCTTTATCTGCTCTGCAGCTAGGCAGACCCCAAGCTGGCATTCACCATATAGAATCTTGTGTGTACTTGGTACACCGATGACTTGCTCTCTGGAAACAAATACTGTGGGGGGTAAGACACTCCTCCCCCCAAAAACTCTTTGGTGTGTGTGTTCTGTTAAGACACAGTCTGTTGTGCCTTAAAATGGCTTCTACTATACTGCCGTAAAATGACTTCGACTGTACAGCGCGGTGGAGTTGCCATAGTAACGGCTTCACAGTACTCCATAAGGAGGCTCCCTCTGGTAAAGGGGAAAATCCAACATTAGAAATTACATTTGGTCTGGACATTTTCCTCCTATAAATAAATACACAGGCAATGCCAGGTTATCGGCTAGTCTAGGATAAATCGGGAGCCAGGCAACCATTGTTCTACCCAAACATATTTCAGATTCTTTCCAGGACCCCTAAGAAACAATGGCTTCAAGAATTAGTCCTCGCTACACTTCCACATCCTCTGATCTTCGCATCATACATTATTGGAAGCTTTATTTGGGAGCCACCGGTTGAAAATGTTTCTTTTGCCCACTTAAGAAAAGAGGCCACTCTCCTCATGGCTCCAGTTGAGCAACGTGATTTTAAATAAATTCAAAAGTTCTCTCCCAAATGAAGCCAAAAACAAAATCCAATTTTTCCTCTCTTAAAAAAAAATAAAGTAACAAAAAGTCACAGCCCTGCGATGTTTCTGTAATTCAGCACATAGTTAATATTGTTGATCACCAAAAGCTGAGAAGAGTCAGACCTGATTTAGTATTTGGATGGGAGACCACTTAGAAATCCCAAGGGCATGAACTAGACCAGTGGTCACCAACCAGTGGTCTGTAAGAAAATGTTGGTAGTCCGGAGAAAAATTATTTACATTTTTTACACTGCACTAAATACTCTCTATCTTTTTAAAAAAATTATATTAGTGGTCTGCGGGATTTAAAATTATGAATTTAGGGGTCCCTGAGATCCAAAAGGTTGGTGACCCCTGAAGTAGACTGCAAATAAATAAATAAATAAATAAATAAATAAATAAATAAATAAATAAATAAATAAATAAATAAATAAATAAATAAATAAACAAACATACATACATACATACATACATACATACATACATACATACATACATACATGTTTTTGTAGATTTTGTAGATTTTCACAGGTGTATATATGGTGGTCTTGTTGTATTCAGGTGTTTTCCACGGGAAAACAAGACCAGCATGTGTGTGTGTGTGTTAGGCTTTTTGAGCTATATATATATTCCAGAAACAGATAACTGCCTTCTACATCCATACAACTGCCAAGAAAACTAAACATCCATGAAATTTTCAGCTCAAGTGGAAGAAATCTTTACTTTCATATCCTCCCAGCACAACTTATTATAAATCAAGATTTTGATAGCGAAGGTTGCAAAACCTGCACCACAGGAACCTTTCTGCCTTGTTTTTCTAAATATTCCCGCAAATAAGACCAGAAAACACAAAAAAAACAACCGAAACAATGAGAGTCACAACAATCCTCAAATACCCACTCTGTTCCCCTCACTGCACCACACACACAAGGAAACTGAGATTTCCTGTCTCCGTTTCAAGCAACAATGATATCAGAACAATTCTTCATTCAATGCAGCCATAATCGCACAGCACCTATTTTGGGTACTGCACGAAGTCAAACAAACACCGCAGCCCACTTGCAGGAACATTCAGATGACCGAGTGTCCCTCTTGGTAATTCCTGACCAACAACAACCACCACAACAACAACGATTTCCTTCGCAGGTGATAGGTACCCAAATCTCAGGGATCACCGTCTTTGAAAGCAGGAAAACAATCAAAACAAGATTAAAATCTGACTTTGAGGTTGTTGACTTAAAGGTGAACCTGAGACATGAAAGCCAGCATCCGTTGCAGTTGGCAGAGTCTTACCTAGCCTTTGCCCGTTCAAAGCGGCTACTTTCCGGCTCTCTTCCACGAGCAGAATTTCTTGGGATTTGCTGAGTTTGGGCTGTTTCCTGAAGCATTGCATTGTGCCCCAAGGGAGATACCTGGATTCCAGTGTACATCGGGAATTCCCTCCAGGGCTTCCCAAGGAAATCACCGAGCCACCAAGTCCTTTTTGTGGAAGCGCTGGACGAAATAACCGAAACGAGAACGCGACTGTAGAGGAGTGCGAGAGGAGGAGGAGGAGGAGGGAGGAGAAGGAAGAGGTGAAAAGGCTAAAAGCACTTGGTTGGGCAATCGAGAGATGGCTGAAGTTCAAAAGCAATTAAAACTGAATTAGCTCCCACGTGACACAACAAGGAAAAAGAAGTCGCAGGGTGGATCTTAGTTCTTTGTGACCTAGCAGGGTGTTTTTTTTTTCCCCCAGGGTTGAGCCAGGATGTTGACATTGATTGACTATATTTATTTTCCTTCTTTCCTGCAAGATTAAAAGAAGGATATTTATGGCATACTTTTTCTTAATACCGGTAGTAGTAATATAGCTCCCTTCCTTCTAATTTTCTCGTGTCAACCTTCTCAGGAAGGTAGGACTAAGAAAAGTGAAAGAACAGAATGAAAAATTAATGAGGCTATGTAGATAACCATAGAGTGCAACATATTATCAGAAAGTGGGGGGTGGAGGTGGATTTAATGGCAGTTGATAACAAAACCTTAATATGGAGGTTAATTGGAGGGTAGATTTCATGATCAACGGGGGATACGGATCTGTAATTCTTGCATTGTTTCTCAACTTTGGTCACTTTAAGATGGGTGGACTCAGGGGTGGTATTCAGCAGATTCTGACCAGTTCTGGAGAACTGGTAGCGGAAATTTTGAGTAGTTCAGAGAACCGGGAATTACCACCTCTGACTGGCCCCAGAGTGGGGTGGGAATGCAGATTTTGCAATATCCTTCCCCTGGCATGCCCACCAAGCCATGCCCACAGAAACGGTAGTCAAAAAAAAAAAATGAATTTCACCACTGGGTGGACTTCAACTCCCAGAAATCCCTAGGCATGCAACAGTGGACCTTAACTTCCAGAATTCCCAAACCAGCATAAGTGGACTTCAACTCCCAGAATTCCCTAGGCAGCATCGGTGGATTTTAATTTATGGAATTCCCCAGCCAGTATGAGTTAACCTCAAGTCCCAGAATTCCCTAGCCAGTATCAGTGGACTTCAACTCCCAGAATTCCCTAGCCAGTATCAGTGGACTTCAACTCCCAGAATTCCCTAGCCAGCATGGGTGGACTTTTTAGCAGGCTGGAGACAGAGCAGGACTTCTGAGAAGTCTGGGAATTCTGGAAGTTGAAATCCACCCATTTTAAAATGGCCAAGAGAAACACTGCTCTCGAGTTATATATGTTAACTAATACACTATCTATCCCTCCTCTGTTCCACCCCCCCCAAATCAGTGATTGCAAATTTGAAGGCCTGGGGAGGTGGCATGTTTAATACTGGGGAATGCTAAGGTCTGAATGGGAGGTTAGGCATCAAATGATGATTTTCCCAACAATGGGACGGACGACAAATTTCATGTTTGCATTTTTAACTCTGCAAAGCCGAAAACAGAATTTATCTCATTTTTGTATGTTGCCCACACACCACAATTACAAGAAGCCACTCTACCGATTTTCCAGGCATTGAAATCCAATAACGGGGGACACGAATGCCATAAATCTGGATTAAAGAGCCACTTTCCTTTCTGCCTTTAGAAACCAGTGCAAAACAGAGAACAAAATTATTTCTTTGGAGAAGCGGATCTGACTTGTTACCTTAGTTTTAATTCATTTCAATAACATACAATACAATACAATGCAATGCAATGCAATGCAATGCAATACAATACAATACAATACAATACAATACAATACAATACAATACAATACAATACAATACAATACAATACAATACAATACAATACAATAGCAGAGTTGGAAGGGACCTTGTAGGTCTTCTAGTCCAACCCCCTGCGTGGGCAGGAACCTTATACCATTTCAGACAAATGGCTATCTAACATCTTCTTAAAGACTTCCAGGGTTGGGGCATTCACAACTTCTGGAGGCAAGCTGTTCCAGAGGTTAATTGTTCTAACTGTCAGGAAATTTCTCCTTAGTTCTAAGTTGCTTCTCTCCTTGATTAGTTTCCACCCATTGCTTCTTGTCCTGCCCCCAGGTGCCTTGGAGAATAGTTTGGCTCCCTCTTCTTTGTGGCACCCTCTGAGATATCGGAACACTGCTATCATGTCTCCCCTGGCCCTTCTCTTCATCAAACTAGACATACCCAGCTCCATACCAAACTAGACATACCCAGCTCTTCATCAAACTAGACATACCCATAATTCAGGTAGTCCTCAACTTGTTTGAAATTTCAACAACACTGAAAAAGTGACTTGTGACCTTGAAACCCACGGGTGAAATCAACTTACCTTCACTACCAGTTCACAAATGTGAGCACACATGCATGCCCACTCGCTCTGCTCACACGCACCACTTTCGCGCATGCGCAGGACCTTCTGTGCATGCACAGAGTACCAAAAATAAAACATGATAACGTCCGGGTGGGTGGGCAAAGCCTCCCACCGCCACTGCTACCAGTTTGCCCAAACCAGTAGAACTGACTGAATTGCACCACTGTTACAACCATTGCAGCACCCCGTGGTTACATGCTCAGAACTCAGGTGCTTGACAACTGCTTCGTATTTATGACAGTTTCAGTGTCTGGGGTCATGTGAACAACTTTTACCATCTTCTGCAGAGTCCATGGGGAAGCCAGATTCACTTAACAACCAACTTTTCAATTGCAGTGATTTACTTACACAAATGTAGCACGAAAAAGTTGTTAAATGGGGCAAAACCCATTTAACAAATATCACACTTAGCAACAGAAATAGTGGGCTCAATTATTGTCATAAATGAAGGACTACCTGTATACAGCTAGTGTAGTTTTATTGCCCATGAAATCAAATAAATAAGCACTCATGGGTGCTCCCTCTTAAAAAGTTGCAAAGGTTGAGAAACGTTGCTGTAGACTTTAAACCTATTGCAAGTTTCATATTCCAAATTTGGCAGAACAGACATTTTCTCCTACTGGAAGTTTGGTGTCTGTACTTGAAATAGAGGTAATCCTCAACTTAAAACAATTCATTTAGTGACCATGATTACAACAGCACTAAAAAAGTGACATGACTGTTTTTTACCTTACGACCGTTGCAATGTTGCCATGGTCACATGGTCAAAGTTCAGACTCTTGGTAACTGGCTCGTATTTATGATAGTTGTAAATGGGGTCATTTGATGTGGGGTTTAAGGTTCAGGATTAGAAGTGGGAGACATGAGTTTTAAGTCACGCCATGAGCATGAAACCATTCAGGTGAGTTTGGATAGGTTCCCACCCCATCGCACTCAGCTCTGGACTGTGAAGTATAAAAGAATCCCAGGTGGTGGTTTTGGCCAACGCTTCCCAAAAGGTTACCAAGATATCTGCACAGACCTGTCTTGTTTTGTTTCCAAGAATCAGAATCGATAATTTAATTTAATTTAATTTATTTCAATTTATATACCGCGCCTTCTCCATCGAAATGGACCCAGGGCGGTGCACAGGAATTTAAAACCAACAATAATAAAATACAATAAATACAATAAATAGGTAAAAAGAGTTAAATCAGAGCCTGTGCTAAAATTCCCCCTAAAAATCTAACATCCATTTACGTGTTTGGCAGAAGCTATATTACAAAAAGTCTAAACTATTAAGCAAGACCAGCTTGCTGAAAAAAGTATGTTTTAAGTGATAGGCAGAACCATTGTACCAACAACAATTAAACAATTAGGAGATTAAACAATTAGGAGATTATCAGCACCGCCATGGTGCAAGCTTGTATATCTGCAACTCATTCCCAAAGCAATGAAAATCTTCTCCAAAGTTTCTTTCCATAATTGGAATATAGACTAACAGGCTAACAGGGGGACGCAGAGGCTCAATAGCTAAGATGCTGAGCTTATCGATCAGAAAGGTCGGCAGTTCAAATCCCTAGCACCATTGAACAGAGTGAGCTGCCATTACCTGTCCCAGCTTCTGCCAACCTAGCAGTACGTCAAATTGCAAGTAGAAAAATAGGGAGACCACCTTTGGTGGGAAGGTAACAGCGTTCTGTGGTCCTTTGGCATTGAATCATGCCAGCCACAAGACCACGGAGACGTCTTCGGATAGCGCTGGCTCTTCGGCTTTGAAATGGAGATGAGCACCACCTCATAGTATTGGGAACGACTAGCACATATGTGCGAAGGGAACCTTTATCTAACAGGCTAACATGGAGGGTCCTTGGTGCTTTCTGAGCCTCACTGGGGTTTGTTTGTTTGCTTGTTTGCAGATGTTTCATCACCAAACTAGGCAACACCATCAGTGAGATGTTGCTAATTTGGTGATGAACCATTTGCAAGAAAGCAACCAAGGTTGGAGAGCACCAAAGCGCACCACAGTTGAGCCACAAATATTCTCTCCTATCAAGACTCTTACATCCAAACATTCTTTCTATTTCATGCCATTGTACCACTCTAATTCATCTAAGCAATATTAATCCCTTAGGAATGTCACGCCCCTATTCCTCATTCCCATTTTTGCAAGATTATAAACATACAAAGACCTTTGCCATGATTGGAGGCGCTGTTTATATTTTGAAAAAAGGGGGTGAGAAGGAGATATTTGCCGTTACATTCTTTCAGCACTCACAGCTGAAAATATGATCACACCCAGTGAGTCCATTCTGCATCAAAGGACCTGAAGTCATAAACAACACACCGTCTGGCTGAATGACTGGGGGGATTCTGGGAGTTGGAAGTCCACCTATCTTTAACAGACTACCAGAGTTGGAAAGGACTTTGGAGGTCTTCTAGTCCAGGGGTCTCCAACCTTTGCAACTTTAAGTCTGAAGGACTTCAGCTCCCAGACTTCTCCAGCCAGCTTTGCTGCTCCTTCAGACTTAACGTTGCAAAGGTTGGAGACCCCTGTTCTAGTTCAACCCCCTGCTCAAGCAGAACCTATACAATTTTAGATAAGTGGTTATCCAGTCCTTCTTAAAAACCTCCAGTTGATGATGAACCTACAACTTCAATAGACAAATTGTTCCCTTGATTAATGATTCTCATTGTCTGAAAATGCCTCTTGAGTTCTAGGTTGCTTCTCCCCTTGATTAGTTTCCATCTGTTGCTTCTTGTCCTGCCTTCAGGTGCTTTGGGGAATAGATCGGCCCTCTCTTCTTCGTGGCAGCCCCTCAAATATATGCTGCTATATTTGCAATATCTTAAAGTTGCAAAGGTTGAGAAACATTGCTGTAGACTTTAAACCTATTCCTAGTTTCATATTCCAAATTTTCCCCAACTATAAGTTTGGTGGCTGTACGTGAAGTAGAGGTAATCCTCAATTTTACAACTATGCATTTAGTGACAAGGTTACAACAGCATCCTCAACTTACCACCTTTCATTTAGTGACAAGGTTACAACAGCACTGAAAAATGACTGTTTTTCACCCTTATGACTGTTGCAGCATTGATCAAAATCTGGACTCTGGGTTAACTGACTTGTATTTATGACGGTTGCAGATGGGGTCATTTGGTCATTTTTTGCGACCTTCTTACAAACCAAGTCAATGGAGAAGCTAAATTCACTAAACTTTTTGAACTTAACAATTGCAGTGATTCACAAGAAAGGTTGAAAAATGGGTCAAATCTCACTTAGCAACCGTCTTGCTTAACAACAGAAATGTTGGGCTTAATTGTGGTTGTAAATCAAGGACTACCTGGACAGCTGCTCAACAATTCTAGGAATTCTGATTCTCCAGGAGACAAGATTATCTCATGGTTGACCCATGATGCAGTCTTCCTTGGGATACTGTACTGGTAGATGATGTGATAGATTTTTCCTTGTTTCAGCATTCTCTCTCATGTCAATTTGTGTTGAATGATTGTCATATGATGCAATGACACGATGAAAAAAAAATGCTACCTAGCTTATTATCCTGTCATCTTTATTCACGGGTAGTCTACACCCTTGAGGAACTCGTCTTCAGATGAGTAACTTCTGGGAAATCAGTGAAATGATTCACCCCGTATTTTAGAAAGAACCTATGGCAGGGGAAGACTTCAATTCCCAGAATTCCCCAGCCAGCTGGGTATTGAAGTCTTCTCCTCTTAAAGTTACCAAGTCTAAGGAACACTGATCTATGATGTCTAATCAATCATTTCCTCTCTTTTTAAAACACAAGAGGTCACGATTTACACCAAGCCTAAAGTTGGGTGAATGCATCCCTGTTGTGATTTTTGGATCACCATGCTGTAATTATCTAGCCACTATGTTTGCAAGTACTATACTTACCATACTAAGTTACTTAGTATGTGGAAATAATAAGAGAATTGAAGGGATCTTGGAGGTCTTCTAGTCCAACCTGCTTCTCAACTCTATATACCCTGTCAGATAAATGGCAATCTCTTTTGAAAAACTTCCAGTGTTGGGGTATTCATAACTTCTGGGGGGGAAAACACGTTCCACTTATTCATTGTTGTCACTCTCAGGAAATTTCTCCTTGCGTCTCTTCTGGATCCTTTGCTTCTTGTCCTGCTAATCTAGGGAAGCCAAAACCCTCATACACAGAACCAAACGCCTAGCTGACAAAGACCATCTGAAAACCGAAATACACTTCCTCACAAATACATTAATATCCAACGGATTCCGAAGAAAAACAATCACCAAACTAATCCAACAAGAGACACCCCCCAGGAACCAAGACAAAGAACAGGAAAATGGCATTGCCCTCATCCCATACATTAAAGGTACCACAGACAAAATCAGCAAAATTCTCCACAAGCACAACATCAAGACAGCCTTCAACACCGACCAAAAAATAATCAATATCCTAAGGAACCCAAAAGACAAGATCCAGCTAGAAAACCAAGGAGTCTACAAAATTCCATGTAAAAGCTGCCCTGCCACTTACATAGGACAAACCAACAGAAGGATTAGTGCACGTATTGCTGAACATAAAAATGCTTTAAAAAATCATCTTAATACCTCATCTCTCTATCAACATTTCAAAACTACAGGACATGACATTGACTTTCAAGGAACTAAAATGATCTCCAAGGCGGAACAGCTCAACAGGAGAATAATCAGAGAAGCCATTGAAATAGAGAAACAATCTAGCAGCATGAACAAACGTGATGATACCTCCCGCCTACCAGATATCTGGAAGCCAGCATTGACCAGCAGACGAGCCCCACCCTCCAGCCAAGCCGTTGAAATTCAAAACAAGGAGAAACATACAAATGAGACCAATCAGCATCAATCTACCAGTCATGATGCAACTGCACAGCCAATCAACCCACTCACAACAATAGTCAGCACTCCACCACCCCCACCAAGATTTAAAGAGGGGCGATGCCTCCGCAGTCACACTCACAGACACAAGCCTGCCTGATGATGACAAGTGAGATCTTGTCGAAACGTTGCAACAACTTTTCTATGCCTTATACACGGAAAAATCCCCGAAGCCAGCTATGCCAGCACACCTGTGAAAATCTACGAAAACAAATATATATATATATATATATATATATATATATATATATATATATATATATATATATATATATATATATATATATATATATATATATATATATATATTGTATATATAAAATTGTTTCACAACAACCTGTTATTATTAGGCCCCAATTCAGGCAGGAGACATACTGTTTCTCTTACTGCCTATCGGCTCATCGCTAGAGACCATCTAGACAGCAAGCCAAGAATTACGTTGTATAAAACTAACATATACATACATACATACATACATACATACATACATACATACATACTTCCAAATGGATTGTTTTGGTTGGATATGACACAATCAAATAGTGTATTCCATATTTATTTATCTATTTACTAGCTGTACCCGCCATGCGTTGCTGTGGCCAAGTTTGGTTAAATGAAAAAGTTTCCCCTCATGGACCCTCTAAGCGACCCCCTTCCTTCTCTGCCTTGGTTTCCCCTCCCTCTCCCTCCCCTCCCTCTCTTACCCTACCTACCTACCTACTGTATTTCTCCCTCTATCCCTCTACCTACCTACTTACCTACCTACCTAGAGAGAGAGAAGGAGGCTGCTGATTCAGCAGCGACCTTGTGTGGGGGGGAGTTGGCGGAGGAGGCGGTGGCGCCTGCATTGGCAGCAGCGAGGTAGGAGGGGCGGAAGGAGCCGGAGGGCGTGGTGGCAAGGGGGGAGGTGGAAGGAATCGGAGGGCGAGGCAGCGCCGGCAGCAGTGTTGCCAGCGGTGAGGTGGGAGGGGTGGAAGGAGGCGGGGGGGCGAGTGAGGAAAACACACAAAAGAGCTGCAGTTTTACATTTGTGTGGCGTGTTCCTGGCACCGGTGTGCCATCCACGCAATCTGTATGTATTATTGGTGTTGCACTTGCAAGGAAAGTTGTGTGAAAATTTGGTGGTGATTGGTGCAGTAGTTTCTGAGATTAGCGGTTTTGAACAAACTCATCGTTAACTTTTTATTTATATAGATTTTGCTGTTTACATAGGTATTTCTGAAGACATGGCGGTTGGATTAATTTTTCAAAAATATAGATAGTCCTTGACTTACGACCACAATTCAAGTGCCACAACCCCCGCAGGCTAGGTGGTCAGGGAGTACAGAGCCAGGGTCTACGGCTGATGTTCTGCAATGCCAGGTCCGTGGTCAACAAAGCCCCCCTCATCCATGACCTTGTGACAGAGGGGGAGCCGGACCTGGTAGGAATTGCGGAGACCTGGTTGGGCCATGAGGGAGGACTCCCCCTCGTTGAAATGTGCCCACCAGGTTACCGCGCTTTTCATCAGCCTCGGGCCCTAGGCAGGGGTGGTGGGGTAGCGGTTATCATTAGGGAAGGTCTGGAGCCGAGAGAGACCATTGTGCCACAGACCACCGGTTGTGAGTCCCTCTGCGTGAAGTGGGGCCTAGGGAGGCAGTTGGGCTTGCTAGTTGCATACCTGGCTCCCCGCTATGTAACAGCAGCCCTGCCCAAGCTCCTCGAGGTGATCGCTACGATGGCAGTTGAGACCCCCAGACTTTTAGTCATGGGGGACTTTAATCTGCCATCGGTGGGCGAATCATCCGGGGTAGCTCGGGAGTTCATGGCTTCCATGACGCCCATGGACCTGACCCAAGTAATTCAAGGCCCCACTCACAAGGGTGGACATACACCGGATCTCATCTTTGTCTCAGGCCAATGGAAGAGTGATCTGGGTATAGGGGATATAGTCATCACGCCCTTGTCATGGACAGACCACTCACTTCTCCGGCTCGACTTTCCAACCGCTGCCCCTCACCGCGGGGAGGCGGAACCTGAGTCACCAATATGGTTCCGCCCCAGGCGCCTGATGGACCCTGATGGGTTCCAGACGGCGCTTGGGCCACTTCCTGTACCCCTGACCCGCGCCCCGATGGAGGACCTCGTGGCCGCATGGAATACTGCGACCGCGGGGGCCTTGGATCGGGTCGCGCCCTTGCGGCCTCTCTTGTGGCGGCGAGCCACCCTGGCTCCTTGGTTCACCGAGGAGCTAAGGGTGATGAAACGCCACAAGAGATGCCTAGAGAGAAGATGGAGGTCTACCCGTTCTGAATCCGACCGGACACAGGTAAGTGCCCATTTACGGACTTACATTGTGGCACTGAGAGTGGCCAAACGCCATCATTGTGCCACCCTCATAGCATCCGCAGAAAACCGCCCTGCCGCCCTGTTTAGGGTGACCCGCTCCCTCCTCCAACAGAGGGTGCGGGAAGCCCCGCTACATGGTAGAGCAGAGGAATTTGTGACTTTTCTGCAGGAGAAAATCGCTCAGATACAGAACGAGTTAGCCCCCATTGATGGCCCAGTGGGATGCCACGAGACAGATCTTGTTTGGGAGAAGTTTGACTCCGTTAGTTCCGAGGATATGGACAGGTTACGTGGGCGACTGCGAGCCACCACATGTTTACTGGACCCGTGTCCCTCCTGGCTTGTACTGGCATCCTGGGAGGTGATACGAGGCTGGCTCCAAGAGGTTGTCAACGCATCCTTAAGTGAGGGTTCCTTGCCTGCTTCCCTAAAAGAGGCTATGGTGAGGCCCCTCCTTAAGAAGCCTTCTTTGGATCCAGCTCTTTTAACCAACTATCGTCCAGTCTCCAACCTTCCCTTCTTGGCGAAGGTTGTTGAGAGTGTGGTGGCACAACAGTTTCCCCGTCACCTGGAGGAAGTTGATTATCTAGACCCGCGCCAGTCCGGCTTTCGGCCCGGGCATAGCACCGAGACGGCATTGGTCGCGTTGGTCGATGATCTCTGGAGGGCCAGAGATGGGGGTTGTTCCTCCATCCTGGTCCTATTAGACCTCTCGGCGGCTTTTGATACCATCGACCATGGTATCCTATTGCATCGGCTGGGGGGGTTGGGGGTGGGAGGCACTGTTTTACGGTGGTTCTCCTCCTACCTCTCTGGCCGATCGCAATTTGTGTTGACAGGAGAGCAGAGGTCGACCCCGAGACCCCTCACATGTGGGGTGCCTCAGGGGTCGGTCCTTTCGCCTCTCCTGTTTAACACATATATGAAGCCGCTGGGTGAGATCATCCGTAGTTTTGGGGTAGAGTACCATCTCTACGTTGATGATACTCAGCTGTATATATCTACCCCAAACCACCCCAACGATGCCGTAGCGGTGATGTGCCAGTGCCTGGAAGCCGTACGGATCTGGATGGGAAGAAAGGGACTCAAGCTCAACCCGACCAAGACCGAGTGGCTGTGGTTTCCGGCTGCCCGATTCAACCAGTTGACTCCATCGCTGGCCATTGGGGGCGAACATCTTGCCCCAGTGGATGGGGCGCGCAACTTGGGTGTCCTCCTGGATGCCCGGCTGTCCATGGAAGATCAAGTGACAGCCGTGGCCAGGAGGGCGTTTTACCAGGTTCGCCTGGTTCGCCAGTTGCGCCCCCTATTGGATCGGGACGCCCTTCGCACAGTCACCCATGCTCTCGTGACATCCCGACTGGACTATTGTAACTCTCTCTACATGGGGCTCCCCTTGAGGTGCACCCGAAGACTTCAGCTGGTCCAGAATGCAGCCGCGCGAGCAATAATGGGTGCCGCAAGGTATACCCATGTAACACCGCTCTTGCGCGAGCTGCACTGGCTACCTGTCGTCTTTCGGGTGCGCTTCAAGGTGTTAGTTCTCATCTTTAAAGCGCTCCATGGCTCGGGACCTAGCTATCTGCGGGATCGGATTCTGCCCCATACATCCTCCCGGCCGATTCGCTCCCACAGAGAGGGACTTCTCCGGGTGCCGTCCACTAGACTTTGTCAGCGGGCGACGCCCAGGGGAAGGGCCTTCTCTGTGGCGGGCCCAGCCCTCTGGAACGACCTTCCCCCCGACATTAGAACAACTACGGACCTCCACTCCTTCCGTCAGAAATTAAAAACTCACTTTTTCTGCTTGGCCGGCCTAGGTTAGTCTCTACCCAGGGATTAGGGATTGTTAATTTTAAATGGGAATTTTAGTGCAGGGATAGTCAAATTTAATTTGTTTTTATTGTATTTATTGTATTCATGTATATATTTTATGCTGTTTTATTCCTCCCTGTACACCGCTCCGAGTCCCCTAGGGGAGAGGACGCGGTTATACAAATAAATATTCGTATTCGTTCGTAATTGGGCCCAAAATGTATGTTGCTAAGTGAGACATTTATTTTGCCCCATGTTATGCACGATCTTGCCACAGTTATTAGTTGAATCACTTCAGTTGTTATGTTAAAAAAAATGTGGCAAGAAAAGTCATACAATGGGACAAAACTCACTTAACATGTTTCTCACTTAGCAAAGTAAATTCTGGACTCAACTGGGATCGTAATTCAAGGACTACCTGTAGCAATCACATGATCCTGGGAAACAGCATCTATTATAATCACATGACATTTATCGAGCACTTTCAATTTTGATCACAGGAGTGGGGCGGTGGTGCTGCAACAGTCATAAGTGCAAGGTTGGTCATAAGTCTTTTTTCTAGTGCCATTGTAACCAAGCAGTCACTAAACAAATGCTTGTAAATTAAGGACCACAGGTAGTCCTCAATATATGACCATAATTGAACCCAGAATTTATTTTTCTAAGCGAAACATTTGTTAAGAGTTTTGCCCAATTTCATATTTTTTATTTTATTTATTTTATTAAATTTATACCCTGCCCTTCTCCAAATGGACCCAGGGCGGCGCACAGGGATGTTAAAATACATACAAAATATATAAAATATATAAAATTTAAAAAACTTATTCTAATAAATAAACCCTGCGCTAAAAACCGAATTAAAAATCCCAAGTTTAAAACTGTCTAATAGTCAGTAATGGAGGTTACGCTAGGCCGGCTAGATGGAATAGATGTGTCTTCAGACCTTGCGGAAGAGGCGGAGGTCGGAGATGGTGCGGAGTTCAGGGGGTAAGTCATTCCAGAGGGCTGGGCCCGCCACAGAGAAGGCTTTTCTTGCCACTGTTTTTAAGTGAATCACTGCAGGTATTAAGTTAACAACGTGGTTAAGTGGATCAGGCTTCCCCATTGACTTTGCTTGTCAGAAGGTCGCAAAATGGGATTATATGACCCTGGAACACGGCGTCCGTCACAAATATGAGCCCATTGCAAAGCATTTGAGTTTTAATTACATACTGTAACTACGGAGTTGTAACAGTTGTAAATGTGAAAAATAGTCATGTCACTTTTTTCAGTGCCATTGAAACTTCAAGCGGTCATTAAATGAAGTGTTATAAGTTGAAGACCACATTTAATCATTCACAGACTAAATGTTTTGCAAAGGTGGGGTTTCCTAGTGAAATTGTTTGCTTTTGAGTTTTGTTTTTTTTAATTACTAGCTGATAACCTGCCATAGCCCGGGTATGTATTTATTCCAATCCTGTATTAGAGGAAGCCCCCTTATGGAGTACTCTCAAAGCCGTTACCATGGCAACTCCACTGTGCTGCACAGTAGAAACCATTTTAAGGCACAACAGGCTGTATCTTAGCAGAACTTGAATCCAAAATGCACTCTACCACTGTCATAAGTACTGTGACTTGACACTATAGATAGAATTCAGCCCTTTTCATTTCAGCAGCCCAGGCATTTCAGAATCATGCTGGAACACACACACGGACACACACGGACACATACCCTGAGGGATGTTAGGGGGTGTCTTACCCCCATAGTATTTGTTTCCAGAGAGTACTCAACTGCTTTGAAATCCATCAAATTTAGTACACAATGCATTAATGATGGAAAACTTTTGTCCTAGTAGTCATTTGTTTGTTGGTACTCAATGCACGAGCTAGAACATGTTAGTGTCGGCTCCTTGTAGCTCACTTCCTTATTTCTTACTGGAAAAAACATGTTTGATTAATTGCACCTCCTGGAGCACTAAGGTACAAAGGGACATGGTGGCTCAGTGGCTAAGACGCTGAGCTTGTTGATCAGAAAAGTTGGCAGTTCAAATACCTAGTGCCGTTGAATGGAGTGAGCTCTTGTTATTTGTCCCAGCTTCTGCCAACCTAGTAGCTTGAAAGCATGTAAAAATGCAAGTAGAAAAATAGGGACCACCTTTGGTGGGAAAGGAACAGCGTTCCGTGTGCCTTCAGCATTTAGTCATGCCGGCCACATGACCACGGAGACATCTTCGGACAGCACTGGCTCTTCGGCTTTGAAACGGAGATGAGCACCGCCCCCTAGAGTCAGGAACAACTAGCACATATATGTGAGGGGAACCTTTACCTTTACTAAGGTACCACTGCACAAACTTTAGAGAATGCAGATTACCTGATGCTATAACTTGCTAAAGAAACTGTATCCGACCTTTGCCACAGTTAAAATGAAACTTTCACTGATTCTTCACTGCTGCTAATGGGGCAGAAAGATGGTGCTTCTTTGTTCCCAACAATAAACATACTTTGACTTGCGAACATTCCTTCACTTTTACAAGATCAAAGCCACCCATGCGACTCTCGGTGTTGCTCCCATTGCGAGCCTTTTTACTCTTTTTTTAATAGATGGATTGGATGATACAATTGTTTCTCTGGATTTTAAACAGTACAAAATTTTGAACTTTGATACAGACTTTTCCTTTTCTCGGACTTCACTGACTGACTGCCCTTTGGCGCCATCTTTTGTCACAAGAACTTAAAACTTTAACAATGGCAGCGAAAAAGCCTCTGTCAGGGAAATCACTCTCCGCTCCACCTTCTACAAAGGCCAGCCCATCCCTACAGCAGGCAAAAATTTCTACAATGCTCCAGAAAGAAACATCAGGAGAGGACACTCCACCAACAATAGAGGAGATGCTGCAAAGCATAATGAAGGAAATAAGAGAGATCCGGAAAGACAATATAAGCACAAAATTGGAATTACTGGAGGCACAAAGAGCTATAACAGAAAATAAACAAAAAATTGATGGGTTGGAGGGAGGGGCAGTTGAGATGAGGGAAGAGATGAAGGAATTTCAGAAAGATATTGCAGATATTACTGGTCATATGTCAAGAATGGATTTGGAAAAAAATGTCTTTTTTTTTAAGGTTTCAAAACGTCCCAGAGTCAGACTCGGAGAATTTAAAAGATTTAATGAGCATGATCTTAGCAGAATACACTAAAAAGAATAAAGAACATATTTGGGAGGATATAGACCTGTTTTATAGAATCAATTCAGCATATGCCAGAATAAATAATGTACCCAAAGAGAGTCATATTAAATTTGTAAAAAGGTCAACAAGGGATGAGATTCTAAGACCGTAGAGGGGAGGACCTTTGATATATCAACAAAAAGAGATTGCCATATTGAAACAGATCCCTAAAAAAATTCGAGAAATAAGAAGGAAATATTCCTTCTTATCAAAAAAATTATATTAAAAAGGGGTGTGGTTCAAATGGTTAATGCCAGAGGGAATGTTGGTGTTCTGGGAGGGAGGCAGAGCCAGAATTAAAACAGTAGAAGAGACGGAGGCCTTTCTTAAAAAACACGCCTCAACCCTGGCGGACGAAGATGGGGGAACGGGAGGGGCCATGGCTCCGCCCATCGGCGGTAAGGAAGAAGAAGAAACAATAGCAAAGAGGCTAAGATCACAAAAATGATTTTTTTAAAATTTGTATTGTAACTCCTACATGGATGTTAACACAAACAAATGATTGAATGCATGGAATTTATGATATGAAATGTACGTATTTCTTTCCACCTTTTATTGAAATTATTTTGTATGAAGTCTCGGAGGAGGTTACCAACCCTGACATGGAAGCTCTAAAATATTTGTTAAATACTCTACACATTCCTTTCCTATTATAAAATTGTAAAATCAATAAAAATTGTTATACAAAAAAAATGGCAAAGAAAAAAACAATTGAACACTTGGTTGATATAATGTAAACTCTGTATATGCTTATCTGTTATTTTTCAAAATTGTAACTTATGAGGTTTGGGAGAACTGCCACCACCGGTATGGGAGCTACCAAAATTTTATATACACCCTATTCCCTTTCCCATGTATATTTTGAAAACCAATAAAACTCTTTGGAAACAATATGAGTCAGTTGCCAAGCATCCAAATTTTGATCACATGACCACAGGGATATTGCAACGGTCGTAAGTTTGGGAAAAAATGACCATAAGTCACATTTTTCAGTGCCGTTGTAACTTTGAACGGCCACTAAACGGCCACTGTTTCAAGTCAAGGACTATTGGTACAGGTAGTCCTCCACTTACAACCACAACTGAGCCCGAAATTTCTGTTGTTAAACAAGACATTTGTTAAGTGAATTTTGCCCATTTTACAACCTCTCTTACCACAGTTAAGTGAATCACCAGTTCAATCCAGTTCAATCAGCAGTTCAATCTTCACCAGGCTCAAGGCTGACTCAGCCTTCCATCCTTCCGAGGTGGGTCAAAGGAGGACCCAGATGGTTGGGGGCATTAGGCTGACTCTGTAAACTGCTTAGAGAGGGCTGTAAAAGCACTATGAAGCGGTATATAAGGGCTATTGCTTTTGCTATTTCTGCCCCATTTTCTCGCCCCATTTGTTAAGTGAATCCCTGAAGTTCTTAAATTAGTCATGAGTTAACAACACAGATGTTAAGTGAATCTGCCTTCCCCATTAGCCTTTCAGAAGGCTGCAAAAGGGGAACACATGACCTCGGGACACTGCAACCGTCATAAATGTGAGTCAGTTGTCAAGCATCCGAATCAGAGGTGGTATTCTGCAGGTTTGCACCAGTTCGGGTGAACCAGTAATAGCGGTGATTTTGAGGCTCCGCCCTCCCACTGACATCATCACAGATCTTCCGTGCATGCCCAGATGTAGGCGTGCACGCTCCTGCTACCGAACCGGTAGCGAAAATAAGAGGATTTCATGTAAATCACATGGCCATGGAGATACTGTAACGGTCGTAAGGACGAAAAATGATCCTAAGACACTTTTTTTCAGTGTTGTTGTAACTTCAAACGATCGCTAAGAGAACTGTTGTAAGTCAAGGACTACTAGTAAGTTTCCTCCCCCCACTTATATCCAGTACAAGCTCCAACTCAGAATCAGAGGGAAGGCTGGCAATTTAATTCTCCTGTCCTGCGCCTATCGCCTTCTGCTAACTTTATCTGCAGTTTCCCACCAGTGGCCTTATCTTCTGCAGAGTCATTGTTGTGAAAGAAATACTTCCTCCAAGTTAAAAAAATATATATATCACAACCTCCCAGAGGCAGAATTGATTTACATGCTTTTAATATAATAAACAGTAGGCTCCACCTTGTGGAACTGTCAAAGAGTTAGAGTTTAGAGTTTATTGGTTTTTTATACCGCCCTACTCCCGAAAGACTCAGGGTGGTGTACAGCCAGAATAAAAACAAATATATAAAAGTTAAAAGAAGGCTTTTAAAAGACATAATTAAACTATTGGCTGAAACGTGGAAAAAAACCCCAAACTAACCCGGATTAAAATAGTAAAAATTTAAATTTAAAAATCGTGTTTTATGCCAGCCCGGCTTGTTGGAAGAAAAAGGTTTTGAGAGCACGGCGGAAGGTGTGTAAGTCAGGGATAGTTCTTAATTCCGGGGGCAATTCGTTCCAGAGGGCAGGGGCTCCCACGGAGAAGGTTCTCCCCCTGGGTGTCACCAGTGGACATTGTCTAGCCAATGGCACCATGAGGAGACCCTTTCTATGGGAGAGTACTGGCCGGTGGGAGGCTCTCAGTGGCAGAAGGCGATCTCGTAGGGATCATTGGCAATGGCTTTACTAAACAATATACAGGTAGTCCTCAACTTACAACCACAATTGAGTCCAAAACCTTTGTTGCTAAGGGAGAATTGTATTTAATAGTAATAGCAATAGTCCTTAGACTTATAGACCTCTTCATAGTGCTTTCCAGCTCTCTCTAAGCGGTTTACAGAGTCAGCATCTTGCCCCCAACAATCTGGGTCTTCATTTTACTCACCTCGGAAAGATGGAAGGCTGAGTCAACCTTGAGCCTGGTGAGAATCGAACTGCTGGCAGTCAGCAGAATTAGCTGCAATGCTGCATTCTAACAGGAAGGGAGGGAGGGAGATAGCAATAACACTTAGACTTATATACAACTTCATAGTGCTTTTACAGCCCTCTCTAAGCAGTTTACAGAGTCAGCTTCTTGCCCACCAACAATCCGGGTCCTCGTTTGACCCACCTCAGAAGGATGGGAGGCTGAGTCAACCTTGAGCCTGGTGAGATTTGAACTGCCAAATTGAGGCAGCCAGCAGTCAGCAGAAGTTGCCTGCAGTACTGCACTCTAACCACTGCCCCACTACGGCTCCTAAGTGAGTTTCGTCCAGTTTTACGATTTTTCTTGCCACCTTTGTTAAGTGAATCATTGCAGTTCTTGAATTAGTAACACGGTTGTTGAGTGAATCTGGTTCCCCGACTTGCTTTGCTTATTAGAGGGGTCTCAAAAGGGGATCACATGACCCCGGGACACTGCAACCGTCATAAATATGAATCAGTTGTCAAGTATCCAAATGTAAATCTGGAGCTGCAATGGTCATAAGTGTGAAAAACAGGCATAACTAACTTTTTTCAGTGCCGCTATAACTTCGAACAGTCAGTAAACAAACTGCAGTTAGTCGAGAGCTACCCGTTCAGAATAACAACTGGGGGGAAAAAAAGATTTAAAATAAGAAAAAAAATGAGAACAGGTAATCCTTGATTTAGGACTACAATTGCTAAACAGAAATTGGTAAATGTGTCGTGCCCCATTTTACAACCTTTTTTGCCCTGGTTGTTAAGCAAATCACTACAGTGGTAGTGAATTTTAAATACATGCCAGTTACCTGAATTTGGGGGGGGGGGAGGGACGACATGTGGTTGGGAAGACCCTGCAACTTTTATCAGTGCCACTGTAAGTATGAACAGTCACTAAACAAATGGTGTTAAATCGAGGACCTTATACATCAGTCAAACTCAAGGCCTCATGGGGTGGCCCGTTGGGCCGCCTGGGGAACTGCAAAGGATCGGCCCATGGATAAGGTGACCAGATTTTTACATTTGTAAAGCGGGACGCTATTGAGCGGTGGGGGGAGGGGAAGGCTACCTGCAGTTCCGCGGGGACGCTGTACTGAGCCTGCGGAGCAAATGAAGCGGCATGCAGGGGGCCTGCCTTAGGGGTGGCGGGGCTTCTGGAAGCTGACGCTCCCAAAGGCGTGGACCAGGGTATCTTCCATAGCGGTGGCGCAGCAGCAGCAGCTGCAGACTCATCTCCAGCGCCACGTGACTTCAGGCAGGCAGCGCCGCCCAGTTCTGCTCCGCCCTTGTTTCCCCAGAGCAGAGTGCAGGGCCGCGCCAAAGGAGCCGGGCGAAAGCGAAAATGGTGCTTTGGATGCCCCCCACCTCCGAGGACAGTAAAGCGGGGCATTTTTAAACCGACGCGGGACAATTTCTTCCAAATCAGGACTGTCCCGCCAAAAACGGGACATCTGGTCACCTTACCCATGGTGCTTCTGCCCCACAGATCTCCCAGACTCCGTTTTCACCTGACAGAGTGCTGCAGGAGGCTGTCGCAGCTGGAAACGGACCTTGGGAACCTATTTTCTCTGGCAGAGTGCTCGAGGCTGTCGACATAAGTGATGTCAAGCTGCCCCCCACCCTGGCCACACCTATCCCGGTCCCCTGAGGTCAAACACAACCCTGATGTGGCCCTCAATGAAACTGAGTTTCATTGTCCTATAGTTGCGGCAACACCTTAACATTTTTAATGCTTACGAGACCGCCTTCTGCCACCGAGAGCCTCCCACCGGCCAGTACGCTCCCATAAAGAGGGTCTCCTCATGGTGCCGTCGGCTAGACAATGTCAACTGGCGACACTCTGTGGGAGCCCCTGCCCTCTGGAACAAATTACCCCCGGAGTTACGAATTATCCCTGACCTACGCACCTTCCGCCGTGCTATTAAAACTTTTCTTTTTCAACAAGCCGGGCTGGCATAAATACAATTTTTATTATTTTTAATTGGGGTTTGTTGGTTTTTAATCTTATTATGGGCCAAATTATTTAATATGGTTTTTAAATTGTTTTAAAAACCAATTTCATTGTAATTTTATTACAATATTATTATAATGACAATAAAGATGATGATGATGATGATGATGATGATGATGATGATGATGATGATGATGATGATGATGATGATGTATTATTATTATTAAACTTTTATATATGTGTGTTTTATTTTGGCTGTACACCGCCCTGAGTCTTTCGGGAGTAGGGCGGTATAAAAAAAATAAAAAAAATAAAAATAAAATAAATGAAAAGGGTTGCAGCTTTAAATCTCTCCTGGCCAGGACATACGGGATCTCCCCTGGACCCTTCCCCAGGTGGCCTCTCCAGGTGTCAGTTCGGAGAAGGATGAACCATTCCCGGGCCTGTCAAGAGGGGACTTTGGTCAATGGCTCCCGTAGCCACTTGAGAGGGAGTTGGCTGCAGCAGGACAGCCCTGACGCTTCAGGTGGGGAAAGCAAGCGGTTGCATCTGGTCAGTGGAGGAGGAAGAGGAACTGCCGATCTGAGAACATGGAGGGCAGAGAAAAGGCAGGAGCAGAGGAGCGATTAGCCCGATCACTTGTGAGGAGGCAGCCTGGCCCCTCTCAATGGGCTGCTCCGGAAGATGGATATGGAGCACAGCAGACAGATGGAGACGATGGGAAAAACACAGGGGCGAAATGTTACCAGTTCATCCAAACCGGTCGTAAAAAATACTTTCGAAATTATTTTAAAAAGTTTCTGACAATCACACACAGCACAGCTGATCTTCAGAACTTTAAAAAAAAAACTTTAAAGCATGTTTTTAAGCAGGTTCTCCACAAATGGTCCCCTAAAACCTGCTAGGCCAAAAACGGGGGCCTGGAGACTGCTGAAAAAGAAAGAAAGAAAGAAAGAAAGAAAGAAAGAAAGAAAGAAAGGGGAGGGAGGGAGGGAGGGAGGGAGGGAGGGAGGAGGGAGGAGGGAGGGAGGGAAGGGAGGGAGGGAAGGAGGGAGGGAGGGAGGGAGGGAAAGAAAGAAAGAAAGAGGGAGGAACGGAGGGAGGGAAGGAAGGAAGGAAGGAAGGAAGGAAGGAAGGAGAGAGAGAGAGAGGGAGGGAGGGAAGGAAGGAAGGAGAGAGAGAGAGAGAGGGAAGGAAGGAAGGAGAGAGAGAGAGAGGGAAGGAAGGAAGGAAGGAAGGAAGGAAGGAAGGAGAGAGAGAGAGAGGGAGGGAGGGAGGGAGGGAGGGAGGGAAGGAGAGAGAGAGGGAGGGAGGGAGGGAAGGAAGGAAGGAAGGAGGAGAGAGAGAGAGAGGGAGGGAGGGAAGGAAGGAAGGAAGGAAGGAGAGAGAGAGAGAGAGGGAAGGAAGGAAGGAAGGAGAGAGAGAGAGAGGGAAGGAAGGAAGGAGAGAGAGAGAGTGAGTGAGTGAGGGAGGGAGGGAGGGAGGGAAGGAAGGAAGGAAGGAAGGAGAGAGAGAGGGGAGGGAGGGAAGGAAGGGAGAGAGAGAGAGAGGGAAGGAAGGAAGGAAGGAAGGAGAGAGAGAGAGGGAGGGAAGGAAGGAAGGAAGAAAGAGGGAGGGAGGGAGGGAGGAAGGAAGGAAGGAAGGAAGGAGAGAGAGAGAGGGAGGGAAGGAAGGAAGGAAGGAGAGAGAGAGAGAGAGAGAGGGAAGGAAGGAAGGAAGGAAGGAGAGAGAGAGAGAGAGAGGGAAGGAAGGAAGGAAGGAGAGAGAGAGAGAGAGAGGGAAGGAAGGAAGGAGAGAGAGAGAGAGGGAGGGAGGGAAGGAAGGAAAGAGGGAGGGAGGGAGGAGGGAAGGAAGGAAGGAGAGAGAGAGAGAGGGAGGGAGAGGAAGGAAGGAAGGAAGGAGAGAGAGAGAGAGAGAGGGAAGGAAGGAAGGAAGGAGAGAGAGAGAGGGAGAGTGAGGGAGGGAGGGAGGGTGGGAGGGAGGGAAGGAAGGAAGGAAAGAAAGAGGAGAGGGAGGGAGAGAGGAGGGAAGGAAGGAAGGAAGGAGAGAGAGAGAGAGAGGGAGGGAGGGGGAGGAAGGAGGGAGAGGAGGAAGGAAGAAGGAAGGAAGGAGAGAGAGAGAGAGAGGGGGAGGGAGGAGAGGAGGGAGGAAGGAAGGAAGGAAGAAAGAGGGAGGGAGGGAGGGAGGGAGGGAAGGGAGGAAGGAAGGAAGAAGGGAAGGAGAGAGAGAGAGAGGGAAGGAAGGAAGGAGAGAGAGGGAGGGGAGGAAGGAAGAAGAGAGAGGAGAGGGAGGGAGGGAGGGAAGGAAGGAAGGAAGGAAGGAAGGAGAGAGGAGGAAGGAAGGAGAGGAAGGGGAGAGGAGAGGAGGGAGGGGAGGAAGGAAGGCAGGAAGGAAAGAGGGAGGGAGGGAGGAAGGAAGGAAGGAGGAAGGAAGAGAGGAAAGGAGGAGAGGGAGGGAGGGAAGGAAGAAGAAGGAAGAGAGAGAGAAGGAAGGGAGGGGGGGGGAGGGGAAGGAAGGAAGGAAGGAGGAAGGAAGGAAGGAAGGAAGGAAGGAAGAAGGAAGAAGAAAGAAGAAAGAAAGAAAGAGAAAGAAAGAAAGAAAGAAAAAGAAAGAAAGAAAGAAAGAAAGAAAGAAAGAAGCACTAGGTATAGCTTCAGAGGCATACTCCAGGGCTGAAGGAACCTGAGGTCATCTAGTCCAATCCTGCTCTAGCAGGAATTGTTAAAAGTGGGTGTCTATCATTTGAACCTGTTACATGACTTACGTAGTCACATGACACCCCCTCCCACCAAGCCACACCCACCAAGCCACACCCACAAAACCCAGTAGTAAAAAAAGTTTAGCTTTCACCACTGAAAAAAATGTGTTCATTTCCTAACTGTGTGTTTCCTGCCTTCCTTTGGATTCAACCCCCTGCCTTGACTTTGGATCATGTCTTGTGACTGGACTTTCCTTGCCTTCTTCTGTTGTGGATTTAATTCGCCTAGTGGATCTGTCTTGTTTGGAAAACCTTGTTCTGACTTAGGCTTCCCAAGTTTAGAAGATATCGGCCTGGAAGCTTTCCAAGCCTGTAGTTGTGAAATCCCTTGAAAGGCTGTTGACCGGGACTTTGCTGGAGAGGAATTTACTTTAAAACTAAATAAAGCACGAGCGGACTCCTCGTCCCGATAAAACCCCTTTTATTTAGTTTTAAA